>VWZV01011716.1:677633-726940 GCA_013397155.1 Irena cyanogastra
GGCGACGGCGATGCCGGCGTGGGGGGGCGGGGCGGAGGGGCCGCCATCGCGTGTCGGGTGGCAACGGGCGGGGAGCATCCCGAGACAGCTCCGCGGGAGCGGAGGTAACGCGGTTCCGGCCGGCACAGCCCGGGTGGGGTTTCGGCTTCCTTCCCCCTTTCCTTCAGCTCCCT
The DNA here is from genome assembly GCA_013397155.1 of Irena cyanogastra. Taxonomy (NCBI): domain Eukaryota; kingdom Metazoa; phylum Chordata; class Aves; order Passeriformes; family Irenidae; genus Irena; species Irena cyanogastra. The sequence continues at coordinate 677,807 of VWZV01011716.1, forward strand.
TCACCTTGAGAGAAGGCGGGCAGGGAGCGGCCTCAGTGCAGCGGCTGCCGGCGGCAGCGCCTGCCCTGCAGAGCATCTGGGGCGGCGGCTTTGGAGACCTGGGCTGCTGCAGCTGTAGCTGTGCGGTGGTAGCAGGATCGATGCCGTGTGTGTTTCTTGTTGTCTTTAAAGGGCGCCCCGACTCTGACAGCCTCCGTCTGAGGCGGGTGCCTGCAGCCACTTCCTTCCTGGGGCTGTGTGAACCTCGCTTATTTTATAAGGAGAAAGAGGGTCAGCACCGCTTGTGGGGAGCGGAGCGGCCCCCGAGAGTGGGAATGACACCTCTGCAAATGAGCCCTCTCCTGCGGCGAGACCCCTCGGGGGCTGGGGCCGGCGGCGGCAGCCCCTGGGGTCGTGCTTATGGCGACTCGGGGGTGGCTTAGTGGAGCCACGTGTTCCTTCGGTGCTTTTTGGTGGTGGGTGCAGATAATTAGAACCGCTCTGTTAGCGAGCTATGGCATGGCACTGAAGTGGGCTTAGCGAGATCTTCAGGCCAGCACACCTTTTCTTGCTGGCCATTGGTAGTGATTTTGATTGTTTCATGTGTTTTTAAATGAAGTGTATTAACTACAGTCTGATCAGGTGCGGCTCTAAGTGCCACCTAAAGAGTACACACGGGTGTAGCGTGTGCCTTTTGGCATTATTTTCCCTCATTTGAAGAGGTTTCCGCTTTTCTGCCCCAGCATGAAAAATAAGGTGAATTACTTTAACAAACTCTACGGTTGTTCCTTCTGTCTTTACCTGGGGCTTATTGTATAAATTTCAATAGATGTTTCTCTCACTGCAGCAGCCTAAATCAAGACTGATCAAAGTCCCTGTTGTGAACATACTTCTGGGGTTTTTTCCTTGGAAATATGAAAATAATTAAAAATACGAAAAATGTGAAAATATGACTTACTACCATACTGGTAAACTATCAAGTGAAAAAACTTGATAGTAACTTATATCGTCATAGTAACTTCTCATTCATACTTTTTTACATGATAAACATACCTTGTTCTTTATTTTTTTTAACAGATGTTACAACCAATTCCATTTGATCAAAAGTTTGTTGGTAGTATTTTTTTTAATTGTGCTAAAGATGGTGTGTTTGTATATGCAAGCAGAAAAGACTTGATTGGACAGATTAGATCTTTACAGTGGGAATTGTTTTTTGTTGCACAGGCTTCCTGTCTTTAAAGTGTATATATGGTAGGGCAGCAATTCTTCTCTCACCAGAAAAAGAAAAACATATCCTAGACAAACTCTAAGCCTTTCCCATGTAAATGTTCAGACTATGAGGTGTCTAAATATATACATTGCAATGAATAAGCATTTCTGTGTCTTACAGCCTTTGCTCTGTTGGTGCTTAACTCCCTGAAGACTTTGATGCTGTTTGCCTGTGTAGAACAATCTTGAATATTGCTCATAGGGCCAATCATTTTGTTCAGAAATAGGAATCTTACATCTGGTATATGTGAACAGCCAAAATGTGTATGTAAAGCTGTGTTACAATGAGAGTTGTTTTATGCAATCAAGAGCTGAGGAAGACAGAAGCAAGAACACCAGAAATCTTTGCTAGTGAGTGGGTATTGTATAAAAGCACAGCAAACACAGTCAGCTTTTAGCAGTTTGGTACTTCACCTTGGTCATTAAATCATTTGCAGGTTCATCCCAGGTCGAACAACTGACAACTGTTCTGCTCAGTGGGAGAAAGGGGATCTTGGGTGATGGTTCCTCTTTCCCTCCCCTTAAAGGAGGGCCACCCTGTAATGCAGTGTTACTACATTGCTAAAGGCAGGTTAACCTTCATCAGCTCCTCTGGTACCTGGCTGCGGTGTGGTAGGCCTTACCAGAAGATACATTTTTGGTGAAACACTGAAGCAATCCTAGTTTCAGGTCATTCTGTCCTGGTTTCATATCATAGCTTTCTATACCAACAGCAGAGTCATTTCAGTTAAAAAAAAAAAATTACATATATCAGCAAAAAGATTCCTCACAGCTGCAGTGATCAGCAAAAAAAAAAAAAAAAAGAGTTGAAGGCACAGTTGCACAAGGGTGAGCAATGAGGAAATCCATGTGTTGGTTAGCTTGTGTGGAGGCAGAACCCTGCATTAGCCATAGCACTCTTGTGGTCAGGCTTTGGCAGCATTAGAGATTGTTCTGATAGTATTTTTAGATGCAGTATATTAGGACTATTGTATGTTAGAAAATGTATACTATTTGTCTCTGGTTCTCCTCCTCCAAGCCTCTCTTCTGTTTCCACTGAAATAATGATCTTGTGACAGAATCATGGTTTTTAATATATGGGTTTTTTCTCTGACATAGCTTCAGTTTTCTCTAGTCTCTGCTTTCCTTCTTCCTTGGTAAGTTTTTTTCCAATTGGTCAAAGCTGCAGATTCTGATTCCACTTAAGGTTAAGTGAAGCACTTGAAAGAAAAAAAGCTGCCAACAGTTTTGTTTCTGTCAGAGGTGGTATAACGCATCACTGTCCCTGAGGCAAATAAGCAGTTCCTGCCCTGAAGGCTTTAAAAGGCATATAAAACAAACAAGACTAGAGAAGAGAATGAAATATCAAATCTTCAGTGAGCTGTTGTACACACCTTCAAGCAAATCCTAGTTGTTGGCAGATTCCCAAAATTGGGAATAACAAAAGCAGGCTCTGAGGGGAAGGAGGAGAATTGGGGAACAAAACAGAGAGATACTGTGATTGTTCTTTCCTGGGTGGACATAGTAGGGCAAGAAACAGTCAAGGTCATCAGTAACAAAACTGTATAAAACTGCAGTCACGTGCTGCTAATTGAGGTGGAGGCATTCGGACGCAGACTGACTCTGTAGTTGCAGGTAATTAAATACACCTCTGAACTCCAGACCATGAGGTAAATCATGGTTACTCTGTGCAAAACTGGCTCTGTGTTAACACACCAGGCTTGATGTGATTTGAATTATTCAATTGACTTAAATCATCAAAATGCCTGAGTATTCTAAGTATGCTTCCGATGAATTTGTACTTTGGAAGGTGTTCAGGATGAAATGGGAATGATGATTAGGGTATGTGACTAAGAAATCCTAAAGCTGTGTAGTTACCACCAAAACAGTGTTTTACATTTGTGATCAGTTCTTAATATGTTTATGCAGTTTTGTCCACTTGTTGTAAAGGCTGAAAATGAACATGGCATGTTTTCAAATGACAGTTGGATGTCATAATAATAGCTGTAGTATTCTTGTTTTTTCTGCTGACATTTGTTCAGGGTGAATTGCCTTCTGAAAGACGTTTGCAACTAGTGTCTTGTCCCGAGTTCTTTTCATGGAAATGAAAAGACTCAGTTTGGATTTGAATGATATTTTTATGGGTCAGAAGTGTTCTTTTAAATCCACTTCTTACAGACAAATTAGTCATGAAAACATCTGCTTTGATTATTTGTTCTGCTGTTTTGCAGAGCTTTCTGATGATTGCATCATATCTATAATTGATTAATGATTATATGCATTTACAGATAATAACTTCCTCTTGTAAAGCAAACAAATAATCTTGTGAATTTATAGAGCACATGTATTTTTGAAAACTTAGCTCTACTACACCACTAATGGAAAGTCAGGCTGTAAGTGGTTGCAGATGAATTTGGCCCAAGATAGATGGAAGAATAAATAACAAGAGAAACAGGTAACAACTGGTGTGATAAATTTACTTTTCTCTTCCTTTGCAGTCTTGCTGACACTCATCTGTAGAAACTGTGGGGATGCCTCTCTTACAGTTAATCTAATTTTGTTGGAGGTGCCTCATTATAATACTCAAGCTTTTAAGTTCTGAAATGACAGTGATGAGTTTCTGGAAGTTTGAAAAATTTTTGTTTCCTTATAAGTGTGAAATTTCATGTCTTCTGATGTATCTATGATACTAGATGTTGACTTGTATAAATGAGAAAATGTATATTTAGTAATTAAGCATCTTTATAGTGTGTATTTGAAGTATTGAGGGGAAAATAAACCAGAAGACATCCAACTAAACAGACTGAGGATCTTGCTTTGCATTATTTAAAAGAACACAGTTTCTAAAGATTCATGAGTTGGAGATGAATGATGTAATATTTTCCAATAAAAAATTGTAATCCATTTCAGTAGAAGTTACTTCTTTAATTAATTGAAAATAATCTTTATAATTTTCACATCTTCATTGTAGTTCAGGGATGTCAGGTCAGATTTTCTGTGCTTTAGTGTACAGGTGTTGGCTTTATGATAAAGGAGGAATATTCTCTCCAGAAAGGTGTGCCTGCAAGAGCTTCTATGTTGATATGTTACTAGATGCACATGTAGTTTGGGTGACTGCATGTTGACCTTTCAAAATTCCCGTGTTCAGGTTTTTTGTTGTCTCAGTTGCAAGTATATTTTTGCAGTTAGAAAACATTTTCTAAAATTAGTGTTACCCAAAAAAAAGCACAAAATCCACCCCACACTACATTAGCTGCTTTATTCTAATTGATCCAGATTTTCAAATTTTTTTTCTATTCTATGGTAAATGGCTAAAGTATACAGTAAAGGTTTAATCAGGGGCAGGGAAATGAATAGTTATGAAATTAATTCTGGTAAATATGTAGGGCCTATTTTTTATGCAACTGATAAGCTAGTGATCTTAAACTTTTGTAAAATGGGTCTAATGGGTCTTATTCAGAATTATCAATGTCTTCTTGAGCTAAGAGATTTTATTAGCAGTAACTTGCTCTTGGAAGACATGGGAGCATTTTGTGGAGACTTCAGAAGAAGGTGGCTCTTTTCCAGTCAGTTCTGAAGCAGAGGAAAAAGGTTAATTTCTGTGTCCTTAGATACTGTTAAATACAACTGCTAATGGAGGAATTTGGATTGAAGCTACTGTGGGTTTTTGTGTACAGTCTGTACTTTTAGATAACTGAGTAGTGAGGCAGTGAGATCTGGGAAGAGTTCTGCAGAGGGAGTGAAGGACTGTGGTGTCAGTTAGAAGTCAAGGGTTGGATGAAGGGCACTGTGCAGTGAGTGCCTCTGCCTGTGGCCCTTAGCAGGAGCCCTCGGTGCACTGGTAACATGTTACCAGAACACTCATAAGTTACCTGTCTAAGCACAGTAATTGGATTGGTATTTTTAGTATTGCAGTACATCTATGTTCATGCTTAGAACTTCTATCTTGGTATTGTGGTGCTTCCTTATCTATAACATCTTACTGTGCTTCTTTCTGGTCTTTCTTCTGGTCTTCTCCAGATAGGAGTCCTTTAATTCTGCCCTTCCTACAGTTTTATTTGTTTGTTTTCCTGCTGGTAGAAGTTCGTCTCTGTCAAACCAAGACACTCTCTCATCCTAAGTTATGTAGGCATTTGTCTCTTGGTTTGTCTGTGTTGATTCTGCTGTTTAACTGTGCATGAATTTGACTTTGTGTAAAAAGAACCAAACATGAAGCAATAAAAAGAGATATCTTATATTTGTAAATCATAGAGTAAAAAGGTAGAAAGAAGATTCTGCAAGAAAGTCCTGGGATAAAAAAAAATTTATAATGATTTCAGCTGTCTGTATTTTGTTTTAGATTGTGATTTGGAGCCGTGGAGAATTCACAGTCTTTCCACAATGGCAGAAAGGACAGATTATACAAAATCACAAATTTCAGTGGCTGAATACAGCCCCGTCAATAAACCAGAAAGGACAGATCGAAGTGGAACACAGGGTGGAGACCAAAATACATTGCAACTGAAGAAAGAAATATCTTTAATAAATGGGATAAGCCTTATAGTAGGCAACATGATTGGTTCAGGTATCTTTGTCTCTCCCAAAGGAGTTCTCATCTACAGCAAATCTTATGGATTGTCTTTAATAATTTGGGCAATTGGAGGAATATTTTCAGTCTTTGGAGCTCTCTGCTATGCTGAACTTGGAACCACTATTACAAAGTCAGGAGCCAGCTATGCATATATCTTGGAGTCTTTTGGGAGCTTCATTGCTTTTATTCGTTTGTGGACCTCACTACTGATTGTTGAACCAACTAGCCAGGCAATCATTGCCATCACCTTTGCTAACTACATAGTTCAGCCTTTCTTCCCTTCTTGTGACCCTCCGTATGTGGCTTGTCGTCTCATAGCAGCTGCTTGTGAATGTAAGTATTTCTTGAAATTTACTATGGTAAGTTTTTATCCAGGATACGTTTTATTAAAACATCTTACACTCAGACTTGGTGCATACTGGATCTGCAATGGTTTGAGTTACAGTGGGGAAAAGAACAATTCCAGCACATGAGAAACTTGCAGGTGTTCAATCAGTCAATGACCATTTTCTCATTTGGAAGCAGAACAAGGTGTTGAACTCTTCCAAGCTTACTTACCTGGCAAAAATGGGGGTAAAAATTGTGTTCCCTTGAGAGAGGTATTTTAAATCAAACCATGGGATACTCTTGGTGTGGTCTTAAGAGCTGTTGCAGAATGGCTCTTATGCTCTAAATTCTAGTGTAATTTGGTTTGCAATAATTTCTCAACAGCTACATAGTTCAGTTGCCACTCTGGTTTCAAAAAATCATTCATTCAAGATTATTCTTTATACTTGGGATTAACTGTAAGATCAGTACAGCAGTGTGTGTGGTAAAGGTGTTTTGAACAGTGGAAATGTTGCATGCATATAAAATATTGAAGTATTTGTATTCATACAGCCAGCTCTGTTAGTCAATATAGAGGAAGAGCTGCCCACACACTTTAAACTAGGACTGTTCTGCTGTATCAAAAGAATGAAACTGCATGATTGAATTGTATGTGTCTTATTTAATTTTAGGTATTTCCTATTAAAAGCATTTATATACATATTTTACATTTCCAGTAAACAGTGAAAACTGTATTTTAGCAAGTCTGTAGGACAATGCTTTGTGATGTACTGATCCATGGCCGTGTGCTCTGGAGCCTGTCGCCTCTATTGACGTGATTTCATATCAAAAAGCTGACACAGAACATGGGCCCTTTCACTGCCAAGAATATGCTGCAAGAATATGTGCTGCTTCTAGCTGGTTCCTTTTTGAGGCATCTGTTGGAAGAGCTCTAATGTTCCTTATTAGAACTGTCTATAAAGGATAAGAAAAGGGAAATGACAGAGCAGTACCATAGTACTTCTGGTATTTGACCTTTCTGACTGGCTATGATGATTGCAGCTTCCCCTTCCATTTTTATTTGTTACTGCTGTGAAAGCATTAACATGGTGGTTGAGGACCAGGTAGGGAGAAAAATAATCACAAACTTCTTCCAGGAAATCTGTCAGTTTCATCAGTTCTGTTCCCTCCTTTCCAAATGAGTGAAGGGCCTGTAACGTCATGTTCACATTCCTTAAACAGATATTGTCCCAAGGTATCTTGGCACAAATTCAAGAGTATGGGAGAATCTGCTCTTCCATTTAAGGTATCCCCTAACTCTGTGGGCAGTTACCCCTTATAAAAAGGAGTTTGTTAAAAAGCAATAAATTAAGACAAAGTGATTAAATTAAAATTATTATATAGTAGGTATAGAAAAACCCTGTGATGTCCTCTACATTTGCTGCTAATAAAGAGGATTTAGCACCTCTTTTTTTAGTGGAGACACATGACAGCAGGATCACTCTCAGGCAGGTGGAACAATTTACTTTACCAGTCTGTTTTATGGTTTAAATGCTTGTTCTGCCCTGCTCTGAGTGTCAGTGCTGAGACTCACCGCTGCTCAACAACTTCATTTAGCTGTTAAAGCTTAGATTTCTCCCTGTCTTGGCATGGCTGATGTTGTTTGTCACATCCCTAGCTCTGGATATGATTAATCCCTTAATAATGAAGCTGCTGGGAGTGGAAGTCTGCACATTGGTTCGGTATAGACTGTATGTGAGACTGGGTGGGTTTGTTGTGGGGTTTACTTTTAGTTTTGTTTGTTGGGTTTTTTAAGTTTTAGTAATAGCATACTAGAGCTAGTGTGAGAACAGTCTTTGTGTTATATAGCATTACTTTGACAATCATTTTGGCAGTGGGGTGTCATCTGGTGCTACAGAACAAAACTTGACTGTTCTCAAAACCTTTAAGTGGGTGGCTAAACGATAAATAAGTTGAAGAAAACAGTATTTTTAGCAAAAGAAAGAGAAGTGGCTTATTCTGAGTATTGATAATCTTTCTTTTTTTTTCCCTTATAAGGTATCAGAGTATAATTTAATTTGAAGTAGACACCAAGCCCTGACTTGCTAATAATAATTAATCCTAATGAAAGTTGTTTTAAAAATTATGGCTGAAATAAACCCAGCGAGCACATACTCCAGTCACTAATACTGAAAAGCAGAGACTGAGCAGAGTTGGTTTTTTTTTCCTGAAGGCTCTTTGGGAACTGCAGCAGTCCTACTTTTGAAATTTGATACAGCTGGGGTTTTTTTCCCCCCCTCATCTTGCCATGCTCATTTCAACCTCATCCAGCTTGTCCAGACTGTCTAACATACTAATGCCATACTTGTCCGATCATTACCTTTCTTTTGTTATCTTTTAAAACTTATTGTTTTCAATTTGATAGCTGTGCTAAGGTCATTTTTATCTCAATAGTATCATGGTATTCTTGGATTATGGGAAAGGAAATAATATATCACATCTTTTTATTTAATTTTTATTTACTGTTACCTTACTCTTGAAACAATCAAGTTTAGTTTTTATTTATATGCATATTTAAAATAGGCAGTACAAGAAAATTCTATGGAGATAAAAAGTACAGTAGTATATAAACACTTTTTTGCTAGCTAGAGAGAAAACTGAGATTTGGGGGAAATACTGTTTCCAATACAGAAGTTTCAATAATACAGTGATAATTTGGCTAAGAAAAATATGTGCCGAATTTGGATTTTGTTAAATAAAGAATACTGAAGATACTGAATCCTATTCAGTATACAGCCCTTGAGTTAAGGCAGAGGTTGTCTGGCTCTCTACTTCAGAAAAAGGTAATGAATGCAAAAGCAAAATGTTGAGAGTCATGAGAACTGTCTTGGGGAAGTTGATCATGTGAGTAAGTTTAGTCAGCAGCTACAAAATAATTTGTGAGATCTGAAAGTCTCATTTCAAGTTTCATTGCAATGTTGTGAAATAAGTCTGAGTAATTTATTTTGGGATAGAGGACTAAATACACTCAGAATACTCATTACTTCCTACCAGTTTGCAAAAATCCAGACTACGGTTTTGTTAGCTGTAAGGCATATGCTCTTTAGAACCACAGAATGGTTTAGGTTGGAAGGGACCTTGAAGATTATCTCATGCCAACACCCTGCCATGGGCAGGGACACCTTCCACTATCACAGGTTGCTCCAAGCCCCATCTAACCTGGCCTTGAACACTTCCAGGAATGGGGCACCCCCAGCTCCTCTGGGCAACCTGTGCCAGAGACCTGGGCAACCTGTGCTTCATGACCCTCACATGGAAGAATTTCTTGATGACATCTAATCTAATCTAATCTAATCTAATCTAATCTAATCTAATCTAATCTAGTTTTTTTCCAGTTAAAGCCATTCCCCCTTGTCCTCTCAGTACATGCCCTTGTAAAATTGATATGTTCTTTCTGCATGATACAGTTCAGTAGAACTGGAAAAGGGTATTGAATCACCTGTAACCACTATTCAAATTGCAGCTACTCCATGGATGTTAAACTCATCCTCAACCTAGCAACAAAGCATGAAGAAACCTTTTCAAACGCTCTTTTAATATGTTTGCCCAAAGGAATTTATAGATAATCTTTCATTTATTAGAACAATATTGGTACATTGAAATGAATCATTTCATGTAGCAGTTTCTTTAGTTTCAGGGTAGCTGCAAAGTACAGTTGATGAGGGGTAACATTAGGAAGGTGGGCATGTAATCAGAGAACAGGAAGGTCTTTCTTTCTATCTGTTGAAACAGTGTAAAACATCTGTTTCCTGCTGTTTTGTTGGAAGCAGTGTGTTTTCAGTGCCTGTGTATTTGGCTTAGTTTAACCTAAGTATTAATATAACAAGTAAGTGCATATTTAGATTATGATTAAAAGCTTTGAAAAGTGAGTTAAACTGAGCATTGTTCAAATAGTGTTTCATTCTTCTTTTTTCTTCCTTCCCTAGGTATTTTAACATTTATAAATTGTGCCTATGTTAAGTGGGGCACACGTGTGCAGGATGTATTTACTTACGCTAAAGTCGCTGCTCTTATTGTCATCATAATCACCGGACTTATTGAAATATTCCAGGGTAAGCTTGTAAAATTAAAGCAAAGGTTTGTGCTTATCAGTTAAACTGAGTGACTGGTCTAAGGACTGCAAACTACAGCTGTATGTTTTATGAAATGCCTCAGTAAAAAAAGTACAATACAGCCACCTTGAAAATACAAGTAATACCAATGTTAGGCATTATCATGATACTGTATCATGAGATATCCATCTTATCTCAGTTGACTTTGAACTTGGTAAAAGAAGGTAATTGACTGCTCAGCAATGTTGTGTTATTTACAGCCTGCAGTACTGAATTAAAAAGGAAGTGAAAACAGCAATACGCAGAGACAGCAAAATACAGTGGGAGTGGGGAAAGTTGTACATTTCTCTAAGGAACATGCTGCTTTACAGTGAGATCAATGGAATATTTTTTTTACAAAATGAATCTGCGGTCTGAAAATGTCTGAACTTAAGGCACAAATATGTGAAGAATATGTAGGTAGATTTGTGAAGCTACAGCTCTGTTCTTGCTCAAAGCCTGAATTCTGTTATAGCTGTTGAGAATTAGAAAGTGTGTGTGTTGGACATTGTGCCTTCAAGTTAAGAGAAATTCTGAACTTAGTTTTGTTCTTACCCCTCCCTTTGGGAAGAATTTGTTGGTGTGTTAGCTTAAGAAAATTGTCCTGCTTTCAAAGCTGCCGTAAAGGGCTGTCTTTCCCTGGCAATCTGACAATTTATGTCCTTTGCTCTAACTGGTTATTGTTGAAAGTTCTTGAGCAAGATAATTACCATGACCCAATCAAGAATATGCATATGTGTGCACTAGGTTTAATCCTTAGCACATCTGCCCATCCCTTGTTTCATAAATACTGAGCTTGTTCACATCTAATTTCCTTGACATTTTCTCCATTTTCTGTTCCTAACTCAGCAGTTACTCCACCTATGCCTGTGCCAAGGGAGTAGCAATGTCTGCTTGGGATAAAAAATAGAGAAGAGAAATAAGTAAAGATATTTTAGAGGCCTCAAATATTACAGTCTTAATGGAGTCTAAACACTTCAGGATGCATAGTATAAGGCATGTTTTGGAGTTACACAGTAACTTGCCTTTCTGTTTTTAGTGGTTTTGAGTGTGGTTATACATATATAGTCTGAATATTAAACTGTGATTGATGAACTTGTCTTGACTTGCTTACAGTCAAAAGATGGCACAAGTTTTCACAAATACTGGTCCAAAAAACACACATATACTTTTAGCTTGAGAAAATTCTATCTTAACAGGAATACTTTATTCTCTGATAATTTTTCTCAGTTTTCTATTATTAGTAACAAAACCTTAAACATCTCTGTAGGTGTTTGTGTGGGGTTTTCTTGTCATAAGTCACTTGTGATCTTTGTTTTCTGCATAGGCTAAATGTTTGAAAATTTAAAAGGATATAGAAGAATAGAGTGGGTTATTTTCTAAATATATATATATATATAATAAACCCCCACACTTAACCTAAGTACTATCATTGCCAATTATAGCTTAGTCTGAAGTTAATGTTCCTGAACTTCTTATGCCACTGTGGACAAACCAGCTGTTTAACTGTAGAATGATATCATACACACCCAATAATTTTTAGTAGTTTTAAATGCCATGCTTATTCTCATGGCTAAGACATGGAGTAGAATTGGAAAAAATGTCTTAATAAGCAGATTTGAAGGAATTAGGGTTTCTGAGGTGTTTTTGTAATTGTGTGCCACATGGAAAAATATTACTTACTGTATTTCATTATCCTGTCCTTCATTGCATCTTTTCCACACAGGACATACATGGCACTTTAAGAATTCTTTTGAGGGATCCTCTTCTGATATTGGAGAAATCTCCCTTGCATTATATTCTGCCTTGTTTTCTTACTCTGGTTGGGATACGCTCAATTATGTAACAGAAGAAATCAAAAACCCAGAAAGGTAAATGATTTGAGCTTTCTAAATGTGGATGGTTCCCAGGTTGCTGGGTTTGTGGCTGTTATTCACTAATAAATTCTGAGCTTACACAGAAATGAGTAGAACTTGTGAGTCTGTAAGCAGACACCTTTATGTTAGAATAGAATCCCCTTTGATAATTTTTACATCCTATTATAAGCAACAGCTCAGATTGCTATAGCTGAATGATAAGGAATGAATGAGATGGTTTCTTTAGTTCTCCCAACTGATTTTGACTTTTGCAGTTTATTCCCTTCTGTGCTGGATGTTGAGTTTTATGCTGAGCATTTATCTAAACAGGAAAGTTATCTATTAAAATAGTGGATAAGTACTTTCAAAAAAACCTAGCTATTTTTTAGTTAGATTGAATTCCAGATTGACAGTTTGTTTCTTTAAATCCTCTTGCAAAGATTTGATACACATATTCAGAAGACACACGTTTTTTGTTTTCAGCCATTTGGTCCTTCAAATTGCATTTTTTTCTGCTGAAAAGCTGCTTTATTAAGTATTGTTGCAATGTCTTTTCTTCTTTTTAAAGTTAGTTGAGTGTTCTCTGGTATCAGTTTGATGTCTCTTCTGTTAGATACATTGTTTTGAAAAACAGTTTTTCTCACAGGATATTTAGCTGATGAAAATTTCTTCATAATCATTTGCTCTAGATAGGCATTGGTGCCTAATACAAGCTTCATTCTTGGTAGAATGGTAGCTGGTAAAGTGAACTTCAAATTTCAGTTTTCTGAAATTTGACACTTCTTGGGAATAATGAGGTATTCCAGACTTCTACAAAATTACTACAAGAATTACATATCTTTCGTGTTCACTTGATTGGTAGTGCCTTCATCCTTGTCCATCCAAAAGTTGTAATCTAAATTATGTTTGACATTGTCCCTTGGCGTTAATCTTGGATGATGCAAAGTCCTTAAAATCCTATTTTAGATTTTTGTTACATTGTGTAATATTTCCGAATTAAATTCACAGTTTTCTGCTTCTTTTCCTTCTCTGTGCTGAGATTCACAGGTCTCTTACTATGAGTGTGCAACCTGAAAGAAGAGTCAGAACTCCCAGTTACTAATTTACTGATTTATATGGAGGATTGCGGAGTATGTTTGTTTTTTGGTTCCATGGCAGCAGACAGAAACAGCTGGACTTCTGGGCCTCAGGAAGTTTTTGAGGAAACTTTCAAAGTTTCAGTCAGACTGATAATTTTTATGCTTTGGGGTTTTGTTTTTTGGAGGTTTTTTTCTTGTTATTGAAAACAACATTCATGGCAAATGCACATCAATGTCACCCTGCTGCGTTTGATTACANTATGTTTGTTTTTTGGTTCCATGGCAGCAGACAGAAACAGCTGGACTTCTGGGCCTCAGGAAGTTTTTGAGGAAACTTTCAAAGTTTCAGTCAGACTGTAATTTTTATGCTTTGGGGTTTTGTTTTTTGGAGGTTTTTTTCTTGTTATTGAAAACAACATTCATGGCAAATGCACATCAATGTCACCCTGCTGCGTTTGATTACGAACTGGGCAAATGTGAGAGTAACACTCTCAGTTCTGCTTCCCCTTTTGAAACGTTTGAATATTCCTGTGAGGTTTGAGGAAAGAATAAGACTGAGAAAAGCCAAAGCCTAACATTAAGAATCTGTTTCTGCTGTGTAGTTTCTTTCTGTGGAGCTGCACACTCAGGGCTGTGAGTTTATCTCGCAGTTAACTCTTATCTGCTCACATTTAAAGGTTAGCAGGTTAGCAGTTTCCTGTTATTCTTGACTTGTTTTTGTATAGCTTTCTAGACATGTGTTTACTAGTAAGATACACTGCATGCTGGGGCTTATAGGGTTCAGCAATTTTAGATCTGCATCTCTGTTGTGCAGCCCAGTTAGTTTGTTCTCTGCAGTGATGAGTGCAGATGAGAAGAACAGGGGTTTGTTTTAATAAATCTCCCTGCATCAGTTCCAGAAGTAAATGCTGAAAGGACAGACCCATTCCCCAGGGAGAAGGAGTGCAGTACCTCAGAGCTCTGCCTCTTTGGGTTCTAAATGTGGTAATTAGCATGGACATTAGGAAATAATTTAAAGCATGTAAGTTTGAAGGCTGTTACCACAGATGTAGAAACCTTAGAGTGTTTGAAGAGCAGTTGCAGAGAATCCTGTTTTACACATAATTTAGGTTTTAAGTTATTATAAAAATCAGATTTCTTTCCAGTCCTCTATATTAGAATTTCTAGTTGTAAAAGAAACCAAACTCTGATTCCAGAGATACCTTTTTTGAAGTCTTTATGCTGGCTTCATTACTTTCTGTGTATTGTAAATGATACAGATAAATAACTTTAATCTGTTACTAATGTAATTTTTCTTTTTCTGCAGTTGTGGGTTTTGGAGTTTGGTTTTTTTTTTTTTGTCTTACAGGAACTTGCCCCTGGCTATTGCAGTGTCTATGCCAATTGTGACTATTATCTATATTATGACCAATGTAGCTTACTATACAGTGCTGGATGCTCAAGCTGTTCTCTCTAGTGATGCTGTGGCAGTGGTAAGTTGACCGAGTGTTACAAATGAGTGTTTGAGATGGCTTAAAAAATCATTGGTAAGGGTATGAGCAAAAATCAGATTCTCTGGGTGGTCGAAGAGAGTTTTATCCTCAGTGGAATCTTTAAGAAGACTTAGGGCATTGTATTCAGTGGATGAATGAAGAAAGGAGGTGAGAATTAACCTATTCAAAAAAATCCGATGAAAATGAGCCACTCTGATCTGCTCGGATATTCTACATGTGATACAAGATACAGATTACCTATTGCCCTTTATGTGGTTGGTGAAAGCTGGTGTAGGTTGAAAATTACATTGATAATTTTTTAAAGAAACATGGTAGTGATATTGCTTCATTTTAGAGTCTCTGGTGTAGTCAAGCAGCAGTTACATTTCAGCCTCCTTGTTGCTATTTTGGGAAGAAATTAAGTAGCTTTCTCCTTTTCAGTGAAGAAGCTTTGATCTGTAAAGGGATTGGGTGACACTGTTTCCGGTTTCTGAATGGACTAAAAATTCTGAGTAAAAGAACTATCAATGTATCTTTCCAGATCACATTGTGTGCCGTTTTTCTTGATGGCTGTGAGGCAAAAGAAATCATACCAAGGGATTATATGGGAAAAAAATGATAAAATATCCTCCTTTTACAACACAATTGGCTTCTTGTGGTATAGTCTCAGTGTTGGGGCTAAGAAACTGATTTTTTAAAGCTTTTTTGTTGAAGAAATTTTTGTTGCTGTTATACAGCAACAACTATTTGCATTCTGCAAATGCTCTTCAGATGGTTGCTGATCATGTCAAATCACTCACTTTTTCAATGATTCCTGTCAAGAGTTTCACAGTTGACTCCTGTTTTACCTCCTTATGGAAGCCATCACAACTTTGCTATTAAGTTTTATGCAGATGAAAATTACTCTGTAGCACAAACACAAATAAAGAAGAGCAGACATTTTATCTCATCTTTCACTGTTACTGAACAACGTTTTTTTGTTGTTGTTTCGGCCTACTATTGTGGTTTTTTGTTTGTGAAAGTGGCAGCTGGCTCCACAAGCACTTTCTGGGCTGTTTTGTCTCCTGACAAAAACATAGGAAAGCCAGGAAACATACTGGCTGCCAGTGCACAGCTTGTTACCTGCTTCCTGTGTTTGGTCATGTCTGTGGCTCTTGATTGAGTTCCTACAATAGGTGATGTTTGGCAGCTTACTTCTTTTACTTGGAAGAGCTAAAACTGGTTGAAGCAAACGGTTGGTTGTCCTGCATAGCCAGCTGTCATCTTTCTTGGAGCTGTACAACTTTGTCAGTAAACTGGGGATAAAAAGGATGACTTCATTTGCATCTTTGAATAACATCCTGTGAGTACAGTCCAATTAATTCACCCTGTTGCTCTTGTATTCTAGAGCAGGGTTGCTTTGCTTTGCCATGCTCCCTCAATGAACTGGAACATGGGAGGCTGTGTGTTTTAGCTGTTTTATTATTCTTTGGTATAGTTTAATAAATGTTGAGTATCTTTTTCCTAACTGAATCAGACAGAAATTTTTAAGTTCTTCTTAGACCTTTTGGGTATTAATTCTCTTCCTTCATTGGCTTCACTGGCTTCTTTCCTGGAAAGGAAAATCTGCTTGTCCTTAGCCATCAGTGTCATGTTCCTCTTTGCTTGCATGGTCACCTCCCAGTAAGGTTTCTTTGGATGAAGAGCACACTTCATACCTTACAAATGGAGAACTCTTCGTTAGGGGCAGGCAGTTGTTTTTAGAGGGAGAGTTGTTCAGTTATTTGCCTTCTTTCTTGGAGCTGGCTGTTATTGACTGCCAATGCAACACTGCCGATGGCAGCTATGTGGAAGTTCTCTGGCTTTGGAGTCCAAGCTGGAAAGCTGAGCTGACCTTGAGAATGCTATATTATATTTTCAGTATGAGATAGGTAAGAGACTTTGGAAACACTGAACCCTTGTTCTACAGCTAGCTATGGGAGAGGCTAAGAAGAGGATAAACACCTGAGAAGGTTTAGATCAAATATCTTCAGCACCTCCATGACAATATAAATGGAACTGGTTTACTGTTGGAGCTGACATTGGAAATTTTAATGTGGGCTGTACAGAAGAGACATCTTACATGCAAGTAGGAATGCAATATATTAATGCAGCCATAAGTAGCTGCTGGTCTCTTGCCATGTGATTGTATTCGGTGACCTAAAAATGAAGTGGGAATTTTATGCTGGACTTCTTACTGCACTGGTACCTTTTTCTCCCAGTAAAGGTGTTGCCAATGATACAAAAAGAGAATTATGTCTGTTTGAGTAGAATTGATCAACAGCATGGTAATTGAAACAAGAATTACAGGAGACACATTTAAATTGTTTTCTTTTGCACTTTTACAATTTTCTGGGTTTGGTTGATGGGCACTCTTTAGTTTCTTTTAATATATGTGAAATTAAATCTAATTTGGTCAGTGGGGAGAGATGTCATACAGTATCCTGACAATGTAATTTATGGCAGTGGGAGAAAACTTCTTCTGCTCAGGTGCTTTTTTTTTGCATGTGCAGCTTCCTAATTGCCATAAATCAAGAGTTTGATTCTGTTAAGCAGTAGCACCTTAGAGTCCTCAGAAGCCGAAAATTCAGAAAACATTCTGTAGTTCTGACTGCCAGATCTTACTGTAATGTGTGAATGTATTTATACTTCACCTCAAGAGTAATGTCAAAGCAGAATTAATTATGTTTCCAAAATGCCAGTCAGATTGCTCATATATATATATATATAAATCCCCTTACTGCTCTGGATGATTTTCATGGTAAGAATGTTAATAGAACTTGGTCCGGAAAAGCTCCTGTGCAATAGGACCTTGAAATATGTTATATGAAGAGGCTCCATAGATGCCTTTTAAACTTTCCTGATAGAAACACCTCATAATCCTTGGATATTTTTTTGGTATAAGTTTCTTATTCATGTTAGGCTATATTCTCTTTGCCTTTCTCCTTTTGTCTCTCCAATCAGTGCTGTTGGGTGCTTTGCCAGCCTCATGTGCTTGTAGCTCCATATGCTCTCAGTGTAGTCTGACGTTTCTTGTGCCTCTAAGTACACTTCTAATGTGCAGCTGAGTGTGATGAAACAGTTCTCATCTTGTGATTTGCAATATGAGTGTGGGTCTTGCTACTCATCTGTGTGCCTGAATTACTGAGTGAGGCAGTATCCTGTGTATTTTGTTGTGGCAGCTGTTGATGCTGGAATTTCTGCTGCTTTTAGTTCAACCTGTTTGTACAGAACTGTAGTTTGGACCTTTAAAAGGACAAAAAAGTGTTCTTGCAAACCATTCACAACTTACCAGCTGATGATCATGAGATCAGACTAACTCAGGACAAAAATAAAATGTAGTTTACTCAGTCATTCATGCCTTGAAACAAAGCTGTAATACAGTTTTTGACCATTCTTCTGGGAGTAATGTAGCATTTTGGTCATGATTAAATAAGAGCAGTTCAGCTGAGAAGTGCATGGCTGGAAAGCCTCTTCCTTCATTATTATTCCCTGATGTTGGTTTGGAAAAAAAACCCAAAACTAAAGGGAACAGTTCCAGGTGCATGTCCTACATTTTGCATGTATCTATGTATACCTTACATACTCAATGGATGGGAGGGCATAAAAGAGCTGTGTCTGTAATTGCAAGTGTTACATCAGCACTTGTCTGAATTCTCTGTTTCCAAGCTGTTAGAAGCAGTTATAATTCAAGTCTGGACTACAGGATTTGTCAGACTATAGCAGAGATGACAATTTAATCTCTTAATCCTTCTTGCTCTTTAGACTTTCTCAGAAGAATCCTGAGATGATACCCATCCCCATAGTGGTGGCTTTCTCCTGTTATGGTGGACTAAATGTTTCTGCTTATAGCTGCCTCCAGGTAGGCTCCTCTGTCATCCTCCACATACTTTTGTGAATGCTCCATTCTTTCCTCCATTGCCAGCTCATTTGTTTTTATAAATGCACTTCACAACTCCCAGAAGTAGTGGTAGTTAAAGTAGAATTGATGAGGAGCTCAGCTCAGAGCCCAGGTCTGGCTCGTTTGTGGAGGATCTATGATTGTACAATTGTGGTTTTAGCAGAAAGCAACCACTAACTCTTCTACTTTTCCCTCCCCCTTTCCCTTCTTGATGCAGTGCACTCAGTGTGCGTGCTTCATAATTTGATTTTGTGTTGTGCTTTTCTCTACTCTGCCTTCTTATGCAAAATAATCTTCTGATATGCATGCAGTGAATGTTTCTTGTGGCTGCTTTTACTTAGACTTCAGTAACTCTTTTAGCAAGAAACACTGTGGAGGTCTTTGGGTTTGTCTTTGTTCACAAGAGACTATAGCTGAGCTTTAAAGAAGACATTTCTTGGCATCTCTTGAAAGGAGGGTATTGAAGGATTTATAAATTTGTACTCAGGTGTCCAAGTAGTAGTAATGAACTTGGCTGATTTTTGTTATAAATGAAGGTGAAACCCTGTCAGAAAACACCTGTCTAAAGGCAGGTGGGTCTTTATGTTCATGTTAAGCCGGTCAATATCAATAGATAGATTAGGCAAACTTTAGGTACCTTTCAGATTTGTTTTGCTGGGAGATCATTTTGCAGGCAGATAGATCTAGTTGGTAAACCAAGCTGAATTTTTTTTATAATAGTCTTTTGTATTGCCTCACCTCAGGTTTAGCTCTTGAATTTTCTCCACCCTTTGCTCTTGTCAGGAGTCCCAACTACAGCATTAGAAAGTACACTGGAAATGACAGTGTTTGGTAGAGATTTTCACTACATTACTGTCTTCTTTGAAGAGTCTGACTTGTACAGCTCTAGGGAAATCACTTATTTAGGCTTTGAGCAGGATCAACATTTGATGTAGAACATAGCCTGCATCCAGAGCACATTGAATCTGTAGCATTTTGATCTGTATATAATTTGTGAGTTTTACTGTTCGTGTGAATGATTGTTGTTTTCCAAGATGTATGGAACAGTATTAGCATATCCTAGAACAATTGGATATGCATTACAGGATGGAAGTAGCCTTTGAGTTAGTCCTGCACCTGTCATTCACACTGGTCCATTACCAGATGTTTAAAGGAAATAGAAAANCCAGATGTTTAAAGGAAAAAGAAAAAATAGAAAAGGCTTGCAAACAACATCTTCGGGGGGGGGGGGGGCAAAATTTCTCCAAATTATATATTAGCTAATTTGCATCCTTCAGCATAAGATGACATTAATGGATTTTTTTCTCTCTTCTTTAGCTTCACCTGTTAATATTACTTATCTAAATGCTTATCCTTTAGGCAATTTTACTAAACATCTTAATNGTCTTCCGATTTCAGCATGAAATAAAATACATACATGGACTAGTTCTTTTATACTTTTCTCGTGTTATTTTTTACAATATCTGTAGGAATCTGTATGCATTTTTCCACCCCTGTGTTGAAGCTCCATTTCGAGGGAAAGCTGTGCTAAGATGGATAAACTAAAAGAGCTCAGGAAGAGAAGTGCCTTTCTGAGAACAGGATGACACAGTTGATGCATTGACTCTGAGCCTTTAGGCAAGGTTCCCTTGAAGTGATTATGTGGTTTTGCATTGTCCTTTAGCAGCAGGAAATCCTGTCTGCCTTTGAGGCTCAACTAAATTACACAAAAGGATGGAATACATTTTGCTTTTTAGTGTTAATGATGGAACACAGCAGAGTTGGATTCTGACCCATAACCTGGATAATGTGCTGGACAAAGCATTTTTTCAATGCAGACAAAGAACAGGAAACTATAGCTGGCCATGCCTTGGTTTATGTCAGTGAATTTTTCAGCATCTTGTGGCCTAAAGGTTTTTGTCTCATGAAAATCAAGCACTCACGTAACAAAAAACCCCAGACCAACTATATTAAGTCTTTTAAGGTTTTTTTTTTACCTACAAAAACATTAAGAAAACAGATTGTAGCGCACTGCTATTGATGATCTGGTTCCTGGAGTAATTAAATCAAAATTTGGCCGCTGTTAAATAGAGGTAACTTTCTACGGTACAGATAAAGGCCAGTTCTGAGTGTTTATCACCTTTGATTGATCTCCTTAGCTCATAAATGTTGTGAAGACCAGTGCATTGAAGGGGAGGTCAACAGCAAGGTGTTTAAAAACACTAAAATATTAAAAACTGAAGAAAATTTTTATAATAGACCTGCAGAAAGCTGACTTACTATCTGTGCTTTTTATGCCTGAGGATCTTGAAATTTATAAAGCAAGAGAGAGATAAGAAAGTGATTTAGAAAAAGGTTCATAAAAGATTTAGATTACTGCTACTTGCTAAGGTGTAAATATTCAATTCTTTGAATACTACTTATACCTGACTATGTACCTTTCTGTTTCCTCAAATAGTGACTTCATGCTGTCTAATGTAGACATGATTCTTTTGTTACTATGACTGTTAGTTTGCTTCTGTAGAAGAAATCATGGAAGTGATTTAGTTATGTGTAGGTAGAATTGGGATGGGTGGGCAGGCTTCCACCCATGTCCTCTGAACACAGCATGAGGGCATTTCTGCCTAACTTCATGCTAATGTCCAGACATGTACAATGCTCAGACCAAGATGGGAGATCTGCATGAATTAGACCTGTCAGTCTGCATGAATTAAATTTCTTCATGTTTCAAATGTGTTATCTGATACTTTAAGTCTCTCTCCCTTTTTTCGCCATCCAGGAGGTTGAACAGAATAGACCAGGACAGTATATTGCAAATTATTACCCATTTTTGTTTTAGATCCAGATTTCTGGCAATCAATGGCTCTTACCACTTGCTGTGATGATGCTCCTGACTTCATGGTTTCAGAGCTCTACCATGGAGAGTCACCACAGTTTCTTGCAGTATTGTCTAGCACATCAAGTATTGAGCAAGTCATAAGATCACTTGCTCTGTCATTTGCCAGGTTGTGAGAGTAGAGTCCAGAGGCCCTGCCAGTGGAGCTAAAGGAAAACATGTTGCTTAGGAGAGTGCAAAAAAAGAAATTAAAGTAGATTCCTAGAATAGTATCTATAAACAGTAGGTGTGATGTTGGCTGTGGTTATTCACTGCAATATGGCACTTCCCTGTTTGGTTTGGTAATATTTTTAGTAATCCAAAGAACGTTCACTTGTGTTCTGTAGGTCAGTTAGATAATAAAATATATTAGGATTGGGAAGAAAATTCTCAAAACATTTTGTTTTCCTTTGTGAGCATTATTTTTATGGGCAGAAAATATGACTTCAGATGCTTAGCTAAAGAAGTTTTTGCTTATTTAGGATCCATAAATAAATAAGACAGCTGTGTGATTCTTTGTGCTGTATTATGGACTGTCCTTTCTAGGTTACTATTTTCCCATACAGGCATATTACAAAAGCTCTGGTGTCATTTTTTACATATTCTTTTTTGCAGATATTTTCATGTTTCCTTTTCTTTTCCCCTTCATCAGACATTTGCTGACCGCGTATTTGGAATGTTCAGCTGGACAATTCCCATTGCTGTAGCCTTTTCTTGTTTTGGTGGACTTAATGCTTCAATTCTAGCATCATCAAGGTAGTGCATATCTCTTTCAGTTTGACAAATGTTCATAAGTCTTTTTACGTGTTACTGTTATGCTGATCTATTATGAGAGAGGCAAAAATACTTTTTTAATTGAACCTCTAATGAATAGTCACAGTAAAACCATAGATCTAAATAAACTTCTCTGTGTGTGTGTGTGTCTGGACATATACCCTTAACACTGCCTTGTTTCCCTAAAGCATTCCTGAGTGTATGCAGAGCCTAATTATAATATCAAACGAATTTTGTCTGTGTGGTGAGTCCTCAGACCTTCTCATTGTTTGCATTACTTAACAGAATAATTCCATTTTACTTAATAGAATAATTCTAGCAAGTTTTTGTTTTCAAATGTATTTATCTAAAACTTATTGACCTTTTAAAATCAGTATTTAAAAACTTTGTACTTGGAAAAACCCTAAAAAACTTGCAACTGCTATGAAGCTGCAATCAGAAAGCCTAGGATACTGTGTAGAATCTTTTCTTTGAGCACTGATTGTGGCTGTAACTAACAAAAGTTCTAAATAGATTTATTCAGACATTTTAATATTCTTGCTATACGTTGAATGAATTTGCAATGCCTCTATTGAGAAGAAGTATAATCATTTGATGAAGCAGTCAATATAGAACAATAGGTAATAAAAAATTGTGTGTGTTTGTTTTTTGAGCATGTGGTTGAGTGACATCATTTTAGGGACCTGGCAATCTCTTCTGGTTGACACTGAAAAACTATTCTTCCCTAAGCTGGAATGCTTTCAGTTCTACCTTTTAGAATTTTGTGAAACAATAGAAATTTCTTTCAGTTACTATAGATATTGTCTATTTTACCTGTAGGATGATTTTTCAAAAAAATGGTTGTTAACAGCATGTTTCCAAAGGCTTAACTATCTTTGAATGGTTGTTGTACAGTACATCTTTATAAGAAGGTTCCAGTTTAAAGGGCAGAAATTCAGTGTTGTAAATATTTATTTTGACTGGTGTTATTCTTTGATTTTCTGTAGTATGTTCTGTCTTGTCTGTGGTCTCAACATGTGTTTTACCTTTTTT
Source organism: Irena cyanogastra (assembly GCA_013397155.1). Taxonomy (NCBI): domain Eukaryota; kingdom Metazoa; phylum Chordata; class Aves; order Passeriformes; family Irenidae; genus Irena; species Irena cyanogastra. Next base: position 701,047 of record VWZV01011716.1, read on the forward strand.
TTTTCAGGCTATTTTTTGTAGGATCTCGGGAAGGTCACCTTCCTGATCTGTTGTCTATGATCCACATAAAGAGGTTCACACCTGTGCCAGCACTGCTCTTCAATGCAAGTTATTGCTTTTCTTTTCAACTAATTAGATGGGACACACAGCACAGCTTCCCTGAAAATGGAGTTTCAACACAGGGCTAGAAAAATGTACACAAATATATATGTATAAAAAATAATATGAGAAAAGTATAAAAGATCTAGTCCATGTACGTATTCTATTTCATGCTGAAATCAGAACATCAATTTAGCAGAAGACTAAGAACATGCCATAAGAACTGTGTTCTGTATACTATGGATTACAATGGATTGCATTTTCAGCCAGTTGAAACTGCAACTAATAATTGACATATTGTATATAAAAGATTTCTGCTGCTCAAGACTAAATAATTCCTAAACCCCAAAGTGCTTCTCTCAGATTCTTATTGCATCTAAATGCAGCTCTGAGAAACCCAGTCCCCTGAAGCAGAATGTAATTTATTGTGATCCAGTCAATGAATTAAGACAACCTTTTTGGAACAACAATATGAATTGCTTAAAGAAAAACTTAAAAAAATTCACAAGAGATAAAATGTATTATCATCAAGGTGATTCCTGAGGGAGTGAGGGATAAAATTATGCCAGACACCAAGGAGTATAAGGTGTTACTTAAAGGCAAAAACCAGGATAAACAGTAAGTTTCAAACTTTTGGGTTTAGATTCTTACTCTTGTTCTTTTCTGACAGTGTTTTATGACCCTTATTTACCTGGCTGTGGAAGATGTCTTCAAGCTAATTAATTACTTCAGCTTCAGTTACTGGTTTTTTGTTGGTCTGTCTATTGCTGGGCAGTTATATCTACGTTGGAAAGAACCAGATCGGCCAAGACCTCTTAAGGTAATACTTAATACACAATTGTTTAAAATCCCTGCCTTTCATATGATATAGAAGTACTGTCTAAAATCTGGACCATATGTGTTAAGTCTAAAGGTTACAGATTGATCAGGACATAAAGTGTAGTTTCTACCATGAAAGTTATCTTGTCTGCTAGATAAGAACAAGAGATTGTTGTGTCAGTATACTCTATTATTATATGCTAGTTCAATAAGTACCTCTTCTGTCTGCCCACTGAAGAATGTCTCAATAGCCTAACATAGTAGTTAGGCTTTTATCTAGGAACAGATTTAATCTCTGATTGGAAATACTCAAGTTGAGTAACTCTGTGGACCACATTTAGGTTTGATGGTAGGTGATCCTGTAATAACCTCATACTTTGATAATCTACTCAGAAAGTCAGTAATTCTTGTTTCCCAAGTTTTACTGGTTTTGTCTAAAAGCACTTGTCACTATGTACTTTCTTTCAGCACGGCAGAGTTACCATACCTGATTACTTTTGCAATTTTTAGCAACAGTTCTGTTAAGAATAATTCTGCAATTTGCTTATGGTCCTAAATAGCCAGATATATGAGAGGAAGAGCAGAGAATTTCACAAAATGGGTTTCAGAGAGAAAAGTCTGTATCATAGTGTTTCTAACTATAGACAGTGAATATTTCATTAACATTGTGTTCTCTTTTTTCTGTCTGCAGCTGAGTCTGGCTTTCCCAATAATATTCTGTTTATGCACAGTATTTCTGGTGGTAGTGCCACTCTATAGTGACTTTATAAATTCAGTGATTGGAATTGCCATTGCTTTATCTGGAATTCCATTCTTTTTCTTGGGAGTCTATTTACCTGCATCAAGGAGACCTCAATTTATTAACAAGATTATAGGTAAGTTTCTTTGTTAGTTGGAGATGTTGTTAGGAAAGAGGACAGGTAAATGGGTGACTCTTGGTCTGTTGATGGAAAGGGTTTTGGTGGGCTGACCCCAGCTGAGTACCCAGGGAGCTGCTGGCTCACCAGCACCCCCAGCAGCACGAGGGACAGAACAAAGGTGGGAAAACCTGCTGGTCAACTCAAAGTGTAGTAAGAGAAGAGGGGGAAAAAATCCTGCTGCTGCAAGAGCAGTCAGTCACACATCTCACAGGCAGTGCAGTGTGCAGTCAGTCTCCAAGCAACAGCTGTATGGGAAAACACTCCCACAGGCAAACACTTCTTGCTCAACCCATTTCTATTGCCGAGCAGGAGATCAGATAGCACAAAATAGCCCTTTGCATGGTTTGCATGAGCTGTTCTGTCCATCTTCCTGCCAGACTTCCTGCCCTCTCCCATCCTGCTGACTGCAGGAAGAGCAGGGTAAGAGGAAAGAAAAGAAGCCTTGATACTGTGCAAATACTGTTCAGCAATAGCCAAAACATCAGGAAAAAGTCTTTATTTGAACCAAGATTGATCACTGTAAAAAGTGTGAACATCTTGCTAGCACAAAATGTGCAGCTTGATAACTGTCCAGCTTGAGTCAAATAACTGAATCAGTTATTTGACAATAGATAGGTTTTATGTCAGTAAAGAATGGAATTTTGCCTTCTGTTGAATTAGAGCAGTTAAGTTACACAAATTTAAATTTTTCTCCATCAGTGGTCTTTTGTTATTGTTACTATGTGAGACAGCCATGATGAGGGATGTGGTAATGAAGGTTTATAGCATAACCTTACCCTGAAAGCAGGATGTGGTGTTGCAGTAGTAGAATATATATAAGTACTCAGTAATCTTGTAGCTTTCCCTGTGTGCTGGTAGTTTTACTTTCTTTGTTCCACCAACTTTACGCTCTTAATTATAGAGAAAAAAGATTTTACTTCAATTACTTGGCAGGGTGCCTAAGAAGCAGAACACCCTAGGATATCAACAGAAGTGTTTAAGATACTATTGAAAAAAATGAGTGGGACACAGTTATTGTACTAGCTTTTATTGTTTGTTTCCCTAAAGAGAAGTGAGACAGCATTCCTGACAGCTTTCATTAGTCAGATGTGTTTTGTAATTAGAGTTGAGATTGGTGGCTGTTGTTCTAATCTATCTCCAATTTCTCTGCAGGTGCAGTCACACGATACATGCAGCTGCTCTGTTACTGTGTTTTAACAGAGATGGACCCAAATGAAGAAAAGAAGTTAGAAATCAAATCCAAGTAAAGTTCAAAACCATTGCAAGAAGCAGGAGGGAGGATAAAGCAATTACACAAACGAAAGGGAAGAGCTGGAACTGGAAGACACAGAAAAACTGTTTTCGTTGGTCTTTCAGAAATGCTGAAAATGTTCTTACTTGCAGATGGATTCCAATGTGGATCATGCCCTTATGTAATCCTCCTAAACTGTGGCATGTTTTCAGGGCAGGTTTTCATTGGATAATGATTACCTACTCACACAAGCTGTGTGTCAATACTGTTTCTTCTTCAGAATTGGTATGAAAATGGTAAGAGCTAATGGATCAAATTAGATTTCTGCAGAACCAGGTGGTGGCATTATTACATTAGACTAAATCCCACTTTGACTCCAAAGACTAAGTCATTTCCAGTTTAATTCTGATGGATGTTTGCATGAAATGATTTGCTGTACTATCTCAGTTCTTATCCCAGAAGAAAACTGGTCACAACAAACTACTTCATTTGTTTTTCTTCCCCTAATGATAAATTAAGTTCTGCTCCATTATTTATAGACTGAACCCTTTTCTCCCTTAAAGATTTTATTCTGTATTCTACATGGAAATGTATCTGACTGTGGCAAGGATTTAATCAGATAAGCACCTTGGCACTCAAGAATTGATTAGTAGTTGATTTTTTTCTTGACTTTTTAGTACTTTGTAAATTTCTGCTAGGTTTTATGAAACTTCCAAAATTAAAATGTTCAGTTTGAAGCCTGTAAACATTTGTTTTGTGAACTGTTTTAGTGAAGACACAGCAGCTGAGTTACCTCAGCAGTCAGAAAATTCCCATATAAATTTAAGTGCTGTTTACTAGAAAGCGACCATCTAAAACCTCCTAGAAACAACTTTTTTTTTTTTTTTTCCCCCTTCTATAGCAAAAGTTCTGTGACAGATACTGCATCTTGACAGCTAAGTAGCAGGGATTAAAACTAGAAATAAAAACAGAAGTAAAAGGTACTACTGTGTCGCAGCATTATGTCGCATCCTGCTCTACAGCATAGGCCACACACTTGAGACAGCCACATAACAATATAGACAGCCACATAATAATCTAGAATAACACCATACCTCGTCAGAAGGCTTCAGCCTGTCTGCCCAGACAGAGTAACACCATCAACCTCTGAAGGCTTCAAGTATCTGCTTCTCTAGCCCATCCTTTTCTACCCTAGCTGGTTAATGCACTGCACCTGTGTGCTCTACGCCCAGCACTCCATGTCTCATTATGTCCGATGCTGTTCACCTGCTTTTCAGTGCTATAGCCCACTGGGGGCGAGGCTAGGCCACAGCCCCACTCCCAAGTATCACAAACCGGGTACCTACACTACTGCAGCACAGACATGCTGATTTGTAGTCTATGTAATTCCAAAGCTGTAAGCCTAAAAGCAGGACAGTTTGATACTGAATTTTGATGCAGTAAAAGGCAACAAGCCACCAGCCTGTTTGTCTGGCAAAGTGAGATGTACTTCAAAAACATACCTGAGATTTTTACTTTAGTTCAGTATGTCTATCTCAATTGACCTGAGTTTGGCCACAGGTATGGTTTTGTGCCTTTAAGTTGAAATAAATCTTGTAATTACAAGATCATGGCTGAAGCAATACACACTTCAAAAGGTGCACCACAGTTGCACCTGTGACCTGAGTAATAGTGTTGCGGTGTGCCCCTTGGTTTAAGCACGATGGTTTATTCTGTACCCCCTAAATTCCACGTAAATTGGTTTATTCCCAAGTTTTCCTGCTCCTTTGCCTGTCCCTCAAGTTATCACCTCCCCTTGTTCCTACTCAATATGCTGCCCATCAATGTCCCCCAACCCTTTGTTGCAGAGAGTCCCCTGTCCCTCAGCCTCAGATCAGTGTCTCCCTGGCCCCGCAGGGGTCCCCCCTTACCCTGGAGCACCATTGGTGCATGTGACCTGCCCCCTTCTCTCCCTTAATTGGTTGGTTCTCACCCGATATGTAATCCCTTCTGCCCCTCCCCTGTACTTCTGTGACTGGTTCTGTGTTTGGATCCACCCTGTGGGTGGAAACTGTTTAAAACCCCGTGCACACAGTGCTCGGGGCTCTTGTCTGCTCTTCCCTCCACGCGGTTGGTTGGCCTCCAGTTCCTCAGCCCCTCCAATAAACTAGGCTGGATTCCCTAGCTGCAAGAGTCTCCTCCTCTCTCTTTTTATCGGTCCTGCATCGACGAGCCCTTGAGTGAGCACTGGGCTCACGAGATACCATGGGGTGCCCATCTATCGCCCCTGTGGTTTTCCCACTCAGGCTGCCGCCACCTGTTGTGCGTCAAGGAGCTAGCTCAGGCTTGTGCAAAAGGTGTGCGGCGACATAATAGTGGGGATATTTGGATTTTTGTACTGCCATGTTAACCTTTCTCTGAAGCAAACAAAAATACCTTGCCTCTACTACTTTGCCATTACCAGTCAAAACTGAATGGCCTAAGCACTGCTGCAGCCTCCAGTTCATGAATGACACTGGCCAGCTAAGAAGTAATCCTATCAGCTATTTTTTACAGATTCAAGCAGGAGAGCGCTGAAATATTTTGTGTGTCCAAACAAGTACAACAGAATTGTTTTAAAGATGTACAAATGCAAGTTAAAATGGTGACCTGGGTTCAGCTGTACCAGCTTCTGTGATCTTTAAATGAGTAAAGAAAACCTTGTAAAAAAAAATTTTTATTTACAATTTAAATGCACATTGGTCTACTCCAACAGTAAAACTAGTGGGGAGAGTAATGGACAGGTCAAGGCATTTCATATGTTCAAACACTTGTGAAGAAAGTCACTTGACACTTAGGAACAAATGAAGTAGAAAGCCATAGGATAAGGTGCCTGCCAGGACTTCACCTGCCATCAGGGCAGACACATCAGTCTTCCTGCGGAAAGGCTGATGCCAACAGTACCTGCACATCTGTACATTTGCTACAGGTACAAACTCGGGCATGCAGCTTTGGGAAAGCAAAAATAAATAAAAGGTCCCTTCAAAACCTCAACACATGCAATGAGTGGAAAATTTTATTTTAAAGCATAGAGCATCTTGTGCTTGGAAAAAAAATGTTTTGTCAAGTGGCCATAGTCACACCTATCTGTTCAATATCCACCAGCTGAAGCTGGCTGCTCAGATAGTACATTCTCCTACAGCAGCACATGTTCCCCTTCAGTATGCATTTCATCTCCAAAAGCAGGCTGTTAGTCAGAACCCAAATCTTCAATCTCATCGTATCCAAATTCCTGCAAAACCTCCTGCCGATATTTGTCCCATGTTCTTCTCCTGTAACATTGGTCCTCATCACTGAGGCTCTCTTCAGAGTCTGTAGAGAAAGCATCAACAGTTCTAGATTATCCCTTCTTTTTACTTAAAAAATGAAGTTAATCAGACTAGTTTAAGTTTCTTGAGAAACGAATGAAGTCTGAACAACTTCTGTATGAGCTGAGGTTTGAATTGTGCTTGAAGTACTCTGGGGCAGGGACTTCAGAAGGCAGAGGCAGTGTTTCATGATCTTGTGGATCCAAGTCATGGATTCCTTCTCTAAGCAAGCAAACCTCTGCAATTGCAGCAGCCTCAATTTCACTTCTCAATTCTGTCTTTTCAAAAACATTAATTTCTCTTCTAGTTCCAAGAAAGACAATCCTCCTCTATGCACACTTCACTATTTTAAGAGCAGAATGCTACCCCAGCAGTGCTCAGTTAAGTTGCTTTTTTAGTGATAGCATGTAAAAAAGAGGGGATGTATACATGCACAGCAGGGAAGTAAACAGCATTTATGACAGGTGTACCTTTTTCTCCATTTTCCTCAGGAAAGAATTCATCTTCTTCAGGATAATCATTACGCCAGTTATTTTCATCATTTTCATCATCTTCATCTTCATATACTTCCTCTGGACCAGGATCATCATTTACCTGCATGTCAACACAAAACATAATGCTGAGTGTCTGTGTTTATAGTGAATGTTAAGTGGGTTTTCATCTACCTGGGCAATATTGTACAGATCAGAAAGAGCCAGGAAATACTTATTGATAGCAGGCAGAAGGAATTCTGCACTGACACAGGGCATACTGCAGAAGAATTTGAGTTGTCACTGCATTCACCATAACACTTCAAATCTGCTTTAGGTGAAAAATCAGTGGAGTCACACATGTACATGTTCCACTCCAGCATTTCAATGTTAATGTCTAGCTTAATCCTACTCACTTCAGCAGTAGCGTAATAGAGCGAGGAAGAGAGAAAGTAGTTTCAGGCTCCCAAATATACAAGTCTTTTGATCACAGGAACTATACAACACAAGACTAAATCTTACATTAAACTTCCTAACTCCACAGTCACTGAAGAACAACTCATTATGAAAATATATCTCATATGAAGGTTAAAGTCAAGTCCTCAAATATTGAAAAAGTTGTGTGTCACCCCCCTTGCTCTTCTTTTCATTCGGTCATATTTACAATGACATTTTAATGGCTGCCTCCTAATCACAAGCAAGGCATGAATTACTCAAGTTTATGTTCATGTGCCAAAATTTAATTGGCAGTTTGAAACCAGACAGATTCTTCTCATTACATGAGCACCATCCCTTCCATTTTGTCATATGATGTCCCTGGATCAACAGTAACCTGCAGGAACATGGGACTGGCAGTTACAAAAGGCCTAACACTGAGCATACACGTAGTATCTATCTTAAAGAACCTTTCTTGGCATGGCAGCTTTTAATAGCAGGACTTTAAACATCTTTTGTGATCTTTCTAGTTCAGAAAGATTGTTTATTCCACACCCTTACCCATTCATATTCTTCTCTATAGGGCTGTACAGAAAGGATATTTTCAATCCAATCAGGGGCTGATGTTTCCTTATAGTAGATGTCATAAACATACTCATCTTCTTTGTGACCATGTTCCTTTTTACCATCTTCAGAAACATTTAAACGCTCACGGATCATCTCTACTGCATTGCAAAGAATTGCATCTGGATCACTCTTCTGCTGAGAAAAAATAAAAAATGCATATTTCCACTAAAGTCATGCAAAGTCTTATTTACAGCCAACAGTTTTCAGATGAAAAGAGAACTTACACATCAGACCAGGGCAAAGAAAAAATAGGGTAGTACAAGCCCTTCCTTAAGCAGCAGCTCTGCACAGTCTGTTTCAACATTAGTGCACTTAGGATCCTCATGAAACATTCCAACTTGCAATCTAGTTAAAGCTCCTACTGAATAGTGGAATACTTACAGTGCAAGCAAACTCCCAGAGCAGTCTGCCCACATGTACCACCCAACAGCAATACCCAAGTACTTCAAGTACACTAAGTTCATAGCTGACCTGTGGGTTTGCAGTGGTTACACTGGAATCTCCCACCGTCTCCTCTTCTTGTACAATATCAAACAGCTGGAATTTCCCACAGCAGTCTGAACTCCTATCGACAGCACTGCTCCCCTCTGGTGCAGCATCCTGCTGTGCTTCAGCCTCGGACACGTCCTCGTGGGGCACAGCCGTGTCGGTGCAGTGGGGCCGGTGGCTGGACAGCACCCGGTACCGGCTCTCCTTCCTTTTGGCCTGCTTGGCACAACGGAGCTCCTGGAGGATTCGCTGAGTGCTTCCCACAGAGGGGCGCAGGCTTTGAGCTGCCTTGTCCCGTGTGATGGCATCTTTAACGTACTTCTGAACTGGTTCGTTCTGGGGAAAGGAACAAAAAGGGGGAGGAATATAATGATAACATCAACATAGCAAGTCACACTCCTTCCTAGAAGGGATGAAGAACTGCAGTACCAATAATCCCAACGACATTCAAGTAACTTCTACTATTACTTTAAGCAACATAATAATCACAATAGTCTCTTGTTATGAGGGGAGGAAAGCACAAGATACAGAACGGAAGTCCTAACACTTTCAATTTGATTTTTAAACAACTTTGCACTACAGAATAGCTCTCTGAACAAAAACACATGCCTTTGGAAGACTGCAATGGACCTAAATTTAGGGCATAATATCCTTTACAGTGTCCTAAGAAGACCACTTCCTGAGACAGATGAGTCTTACTTAATGTAAAAGGCTGGATGGCGGATGGTGGTTGTTACTCGTGTAGGGATGAGCTTCAGCATCTCACACAACAGAAATTCAAGCTTCATTTATTGACTGTTCTGTAGTTTCCAAGTGAAGAAGAGTGTCCAAGTGTAGAAAAGCGAGTGCTGAGCATAGTTTGTCACGGGGACCCCTGTGTGCTGGGGCCCGTAGCTCTGCTCCTGCCCTGTCACAGCGCAGGAGGAGCCGCCGTGCCCTCGGTTACCGGGCCAGGCCGGCGCTGCCCGGGCCCAGGCTACTCTCCAGACCACCGTATCCACAGGGGAGCCTGACAGACCCGCGAGTAGCACCCAGAGAGAGCCGCTGCTTTCCAAACAGGAGCACCGGCCGGCCCACTCCGCCCCGCCCGGCCTGCCCCGGTACCTTGGAGGACACGGTCGCCACCAGCTTGAAGAGGTTGGTCTCCACGGGCTCGGCCCGGCGCCGCTTGCAGGCCAGGAGCAGCGCCTCGGCCGGCTCGGGGCCGCCGCGCTTCCGCCGCACGCGCAGCACGGCCGCGCCCGCCATGGCGCCCGCGGGAAGGGGCGGAGCGCCCGCACAGCGCCGGCCCGGCGCGGGGCGCGCTGGGCCCGCGGCTCGGGCTCTGCGGCGGCAGCAGCAGGGCAGTGCCTGCCGCGTTCGGGGCAGGCACACGAGGTGCCAGGTGGGCACACGCGGCGTCCGGGGCAGGCACACGCGGTGCCAGGTGGGCACACGCGGCATCCGGGGCAGGGACATACGGTGCTCAGGGTGGGCGCACGCGGCGTCCGGGGCAGGCACACGCGGCTCACGGAGCTGCCGGCCTGGGGCTCTGAGGACGGACAAGCCCACAGCTTCTCGGGCCCGCTGCGGTGGTTCCGGGCGGGGGATGGCGGAGAATGTTGTGGCCGTGCCCCATCGCAGCTTGTTGCTGAGGCGGGGAAGGTCCGGGCCTGTGCCGGTCCCGCCTCGGGCTGGCTGTGGGGACTTCGGGACAGGGGTCACCGCCGGGCCGACGTGCTCACTTAGGGATGCTCTTCCATGAGGATTTACTGCTGTCTTGGTTTCTTTTCTGCTCTGTGTTCTCAGGGGTTACACCTAGATGATCTTCAGGGTCCCGTTTCAGTCTAGGAGTAGGTAGTAGATTTTGGCTTAAAACGTCCTTATGAAAAAAGCGTAAAGCCGTCGCCAGTACTTCTGGCCAAGGCAGGTGCAGTGGGGGAAATGTACAAGAGCTGAAGTGATACTTGTGTTTACTGAAAGTTTTATGGTTGGTTTGGGTTTTTTTTTTTCACAGCCGGTATTTGGTGTATTATATTGAAACGAAAACAAAGCTGCACACAATACATAAATAATACAATACAAATTGAGATTGATCATGAAGACTTTTTGTGGAAGAGCCAATCCAACCACTGGTTCAATGGAGTGGTTAGAAGAGGGTGAGGACTATGACTACCACCAGGAGATTGCAAGGTATGCTTGGAAAAGTAGCTTCTTGTTCCGTTAAAGGACACTGAAAAATGAGCAAATCCAACATTTTTTTAAGAGCAGTTTTGGGGGTCTGTCTTTGTAGAAGTTCGGAGGGCATGAGGTGAACAGACTGTGGAATAGTCTAAATGTCAGGAAATGTGCCCAGTGGTGTACAGGGCAGAGCTGTCAATATAGAATGTTGTAAAAACCATTCTCCAAGTAGTTTCCTTTTAAATTTTTTTAAATGTTTTCTGTGGGGTTGATCCTAATGCTGACAGTGGCTGAGTTGGTACAAAATGCATTGACTAAATTTCTTTTAAATGCAAGTGCAACGTAAAACTGCCAGTTGTCTGTTCCTGTTCCACCTTTTTAAGAGCTTAGTGTAATAGCCAGAGAAGGTGGGAGGATATATTTTGGGGTATTTCTGAGTAGGGCAACCCATTAAGAAATGGGAACCAAAGAAGTCTAAGTCTTGGTAAAAAATAAGTCATTAAATAAATAAGTCATTAAAAAAATGAGTCTCAGGTGCTGCGTCACAGCTGTTTGTCCATAGGTCTGTCTGTGCCTTGGGTCCTTGCTGTGGAGAGGATTTGTGCCAGTGGTTCATGAGTTGATTTATATGCTGATGGCCAGATCACTGAAATCACTTAGATTTGAGAAGTGCTTTAAGTCCTCAGAGAGCGTGTCAGTTGTTTGTGCATTTGTGGGCACAGGGACCAGTTGCTTTGCAGAATGGGGTATTTTAACTGGAATATTTTCGTTGCAGGTCACGCTATGCAGATATGCTTCACGATAAGGACAGAGTAAGTACAGAAGCAAAACTCTTTTGAATGGTGGGATAAGAGCCATTGCATTTCTCTTGAATAGCTGTCACTGTGATTATGTGGGCTTCTCTGAAAGATTAAATGATCACATTTTTGTACTCTCTAAGGTACCAGGCCTGCTCTTAATCAACAGATGCCTTTTTACGTCTGACTTTAGTGTTCTTTTGTTTACTGCAGAACATTTTTATATTCAGTAGCTGATTTTGCTGTTCTATGATTGACATTTTTGTCAGAGAGCCCATTAGATGAAATTTCAAAGGCTGTAAAATTGAAGCTGGGCTTCTTAGTTTTTATAGGAGTGTAAGTAAAGTCTGTTCTTCTGTGGTATTTCTACGATACGTACAGGCATGTAAAGGCTGGAGTGAATAGTTCAAATGTTCATTTTCCTCTAGCCATTAAGTCAGCCTTCCATCAATAACATTTTGAAAGATTTTTGTGGTGCCTCCATGATGAGTCTTGAATTCATATTGAATTAAAACATGTCAATGGGATCAGGCATGTAATAATCTGTGTAGAGGCAGTAGGTTGTGTCTGGGTGATTAAAAAAAACTACTGGAGTTATATGTATCAAAGTTGTTGACTAGATTGTTCAGAAAGGGATCCAGTAGACATTCCAAATGTATCATGTTCAAAGGTTCTATATTCCTTGGAAAGGCTTGATAAATCATTTGGAAATGAGTGTCTTACAGTAGGTTGTTATAAAGAAAATATAAGCATGTATATCAATCTGTATCTTGTGGCTGACAGCATGTATTTTTTTCCTTTTGTTGATGCTGATGTGCTTATAGCTCCATTTAATGGCCTGTAACCAAAATCCAGGATTTACACTGGTTAATTCTCATGTATGAACCTTTTTGGGTAGATGAAGAGAAGAATCTAAACCAAGATACTTCAGCTCTTGTACTGCCATAGGGAGAATATGACTATTTGAGTGGTCCTGCAGGGGAAAGTTAATCAGAAAACCTGTAGTATCTCCCACGGATCTGATTATTATTTGCTTGGGGAAATATATCACATTTAGAAATCATACATATGTTATGAATAGCTGATTGACCAATGGTAATACAAACGTTGTGATAAATATTGATGTATTTGAAATGAACTGATTCTGCCAGATACAGGTGTTATTGCTGAAGATGCCTTTGGTGTGACTGTTTGACATGAAGAGTGTCTTTAAGCCTTTTTCTGATTATAAACTCACAGTCAAAGAATGCAAGATTTCTGCACAAAAATTAAAAACATAAATGGATAAAAGGTTGCTGATTTTTTTTTTCTTTTCCACAGAATGTGAAATACTACCAAGGTATTCGTGCTGCAGTGAGCAGAGTAAAAGAGAGAGGTGAGAAAGCAATTGTGCTGGACATAGGGACTGGCACAGGACTCCTGTCCATGATGGCAGCTTCAGCTGGGGCAGATTTCTGCTATGCCATTGAGGTGAGCATTTGTTAGGGGTTGCACATACTCAACATGTTCTTTGTGATGCTCTTGTTTTTAGGTTATGTACTATCTCTCTTATTTTTGTTCTGAATGAAACAGAAATTCTCTTCACAATTACACTGTTAATACAAGCAGGTTTTTGGCATACTTCAGTGAGTATTTCAGTGCTGGGTGTTCTGGTTTCATGGACATAGTGTCTTGAGCACATGTAAATCTTTAGGGGCTTCTGTTGATGTAAGCTACTCCAGTTAAATTGGAGTAGGTTTTGGAGGCAGCTGATAACTCTCTAACAGTGAAGCTCTGAATTTTTCAAGTGAGGTTCGTTGCCTTGTTTCATTGTAGTGAACTTCAAACATAGGAAAAAAAAAGAAGATGTTAATTTTTTTCAGAACTAAATATATTGCATTTTGAGTTGGTGCCCTTCCATTTTTGGAAGCTGACTTGAGGGGTCCCATTTTCTTACACTCTTGCTGTTCACAGGTGTTCAAGCCCATGGCTAATGCTGCTGTGAAGATAGTGGAGAAAAATGGTTTTTCTGACAAGATCAAAGTAATCAACAAGCATTCCACTGAAGTCACAGTTGGCCCAGGTGAGAAAAATAGGCTAGGCTTAAGAAAATTGGCAAGTACCTGAAAACCGTGAAGAATAGGTCTTACTCTTATTTCTTGTACACATTTTTTAATTAAAAAAGTGTGTTGAGAACACTGAGGGAGCTGGGGTGGGTTCAGCTTGGAGGAGGCTCAGGGGAGACCTCATCTCTACAACTGCCTGAAAGGAGGTTGTAGCCAGGTGAGGATTGGCCTCTTCTCCCAGGTGACAAGTGACAGGATGACAGGAAATGGCCTCAAGTTGTGCCAGGGAAGGTTTAGACTGGAGATTAGGAAACTTTTTTTCACAGGAGGGGTTGTAAAGCATTGAAAAGACTGCCTAGGGAAAGGGTAGAGTCACCATTCCTGGAAGTGTTCCAAAAACTTGTGCATATGGCACATGAGGGCATGGTTTTGTGGTGAACATGCTGATGGTGCTGGGTTAGTGGCTGGACTTGACCTTAAAGGTCTTTTCCAACCTTAAGGATTCTGTGATACTTTACATTCTAGAAAGTAACACTGGAAATCTGTTTTGAAAGAATGCGTTCCGGTAATATGTCAGTAGCCATTTGTATTTCAGATGGAAAATAATTTCCAGTCTTCAGCAGACTCTCTAACAGGAATAAGTTTTTTAATTACTTGTGTATTCAGGATAGCATCTTCTTGAAAGACTTACATAAAGATTGAACATTACAATACTATTTTGTGTCTTTTAGATGGAGATATGCAGAGTCGGGCAAACATCTTGGTAACAGAATTATTTGATACAGAGCTGATTGGAGAAGGAGCTTTACCAACCTATGAGCACGCACACAAATATCTTGTACAGGTAAGAAATAGGAAGGGTGTCACATCTATCAGTAGAGAAATTCTTCTGCCTTTTTTTGAAGTAGGATAGAGATTATACAGAACTTAGGCTTCTGTGTCCCTTGGTAAAAACACCATCAGCTCTGCTGGTTTCTTATTCAGTCAATAATTTACTACATTCATTCCTAGACTAAGGCTATTTGAGTTCATATTGTAAATTACAGGCTCTGAAATTACACCTAGTTGCTTTTTGTTGAAACCAATAACTTGCTGGTTAACAAATGTCTTTCAGAAAGGTATCCAATTCTGATTTGAAGCTCTCCTTAATAACAACTTTGTCCCAAGATATTTTTTTTAATTCTCCTAAATTTGATGAGCTTCACCTCCCAGCATTGGTTCATTTTTGTTTTTTGGTTTTTTTTTCTATTGTGCTCTTACTACTCCATATGCATTTTACATGTGAAAATACATTAAATGCTGTATTGAAATAATATCCTTTTTTTTGGACTTATGATCTATGGGTATAGTTTTAGGGCTTTCTCTTTTACGTTTTCTAATATCGTCGCTTCATTAAAATATGGATGGCAGAGCTTTATTTAGGTTTCCAGGTTTCCATTCACCAATTTAAAAGACACCATATAATCACAATAGCAGTCCATAACTTTGCACTGCTCTCCATATAGAACTCTGAATTGCAGTTAGTCTTTTTTCTGTAAAAACATTGTTTTTGGACTTCATGGTTGCCTCTCAGTTCCTAGTGGGATTTTTAGGACAACTTGTATGTTTTCCACTCTTTAAACATGGATACAAGGTTGTCCTTGCATAAATATTTGAGCTGATATTTTTCTTATTTTGTCATTGGAATCAGCAACTTTCTTGTGTTGTTGATAGCTTAGTAGTTTTCTGCCCTGAGAAGGTCAGGCTAGATCTCTTGTTTTAGAACAAGGATGGAAATGCAAGTTTAACTGAGGCTAGTAAACTGATAATGTTGCATGGTTAGTGAAGTAATGTGGCCTTGCTGAACCACACCGAGCAGGATAGATATGTGTATTCTATTTCACAGAGAGACAAATTGCTCTGATGGTACAAAAGTCTCTAAAATAACCTGTATTTTAGATTTCAAAGCTCCCAGTCCAACTTTCCTTTAAATGGGTTTGCATTTCAATTGATTTAATTCTCACTTTTGTTAATAAGTCAGACTTGTTGAATGTGTTTGCCCTTTGTTTTGAACACTCAGGAAGGATGTGAGGCAGTGCCTCACAGGGCAACAGTGTATGTCCAGTTAGTGGAATCCAGAAGAATGTGGTCCTGGAAGAAACTGTTTCCTGTTCATGTTGAAGCAGAGGATGGTGAAAAAATACTTGTTCCACCTTCAGAAATGGAGAACTGTCCAGGTGTTCCTTCTGTTTGTGATATCCAACTGAACCAGATGCCTTCAAATGACTTCAGTACCCTTAGTGATGTGGTGAAAATGTTCAGGTAAGGGAGACATTGTTTTGTTCAAAGCAAAGTTATCCTGTTACGCCTTTCATATAAGCTGTGTATTGAGCATAAGAAACTGGTAAGAATTTCTGAAGAATTCTTTTTACAATTTCCTTTTTAATTTTAATTTAATTTAATTATTTCTTTTTACAATTTTCATGCTTCCCTGCAGTGTGGATTTCAGTAAGCCAGTACAGAGTGCTTCTACCTACTATAGAGTGCAGCTGGAGCCTGTGAAATCTGGCAAGGCACAAATTGTACTTTCCTGGTGGGATATTGACATGGACCCTTCTGGGATGATAAATTGCACAATGGCTCCCTACTGGGTAAAACCCACTTCTGCTTTGCAGGTACAATACTGAGCCTTAAGATACCATTGTCAGATGACTGAGCAACTCTTTGGAATACTGGGGGGGTTTAAGCAGCTCTGCCTTAAGTTGCTTAGGAACTTTGCTAATATTTAATGTATTGGAAGATGCTAAATAAGCAAATTGTAGAAATTTTAGCTATGGTATGTGCCCATTTTAGGTTTTATTTAATATTAAATGTTAAGAGTAATCTTTTATGTAAAGCTTAAAGACTGAAGCTGTTTTCCAGATATTGTTATTCCTTTTATGTTCAAGAAATAATGATTTCCATATCTTTTTCCTTAACTAGTCCCTATCCCTGGTTAAAATATTAGTCTGCTTCATGTTTGCTTCTTTGTAGTTCTTCTATTAAATTTCCAAGTAAGTGTTATGTTTATGGTAGTATATTTATACTCTCATTAACAAAAAAAAGAGGCTGGTGTAGGAAAGTGCTGGATTGATATGGATAATTACAGAAATACTAATAAGTCAGATTCCTGTATTTTTTTGTGAATGTATTTACCAGTAGGATGAACTTAGTCAAAAGGAAGTTACAAAATGATTGTCTACGCTTAGCACGTTTGAGAATAAAATTTGAAATTATCAAATTGGAGATTTTCAGTCAGCTTAGAATGACTGATCAGCATAGGATTTTTGCAGTGCAAAAACCAGCTTTTTGAACTACAGAATAGTTGTGCTGTGATCAGAGTGACACTAAGTGACACAAGTCTAGGTGCATGAGGCTGTCAGCAGTTCGATACAGGTTTCTAACACAAGTGAACTGTGGAGGTGAAACAGCATTAATAAATGCAAAGCAATTTTGGTTTGTTTTTCATTTAGTTGCAGTAGAAGCTTGGCCAGTGAGCAAGCCAATGGTCTCGGGCTTATTCTGTTGCAAGTAATCAATATTATTCAATATGTGATATTGGTCTTTATTCAGCCTTGCTAACTTGAACAAGATTCTTTAAATTAATCATGCCTTTTCAAAGTTGTGCCCATTCCTCCTAATTGATTTCCTGCTATTTGTTTACTTTCCATTTGCTATTTATGAGTGAGTTCCTCAGGTTTTGTGTATCAACCCTTTTCAGTGGAGGGATCACTGGATGCAGTGTGTTTATTTTCTTCCACGTGAGGAGCCAGTTCTGCAGGGTGAGAAGGTGTACCTGACTGCCTGTCGTGACGAGTACTCTGTGTGGTATAACCTGCAGAAAGCCAGGTAACAATCTGTGTGTGGAAAAGGCTGCTCTCTTACTCCAAGCTGGAGTATTTGCTGCTCTTAGAGCATCTCCTTTTGTAGAAGAGCAAGATGAGAACCTAAAGAGTAGAAAAATATTAAAGGCTGCTTCATGGGTAATGCACAGATGGAAAATACACATTATGAATAAAACCTTAATTGGACTTCAAGCTGCTGCCTCATACCTGACAAAGAAGCATAAGACACTCATGGTTGATTCCTAGAAATCCTAAAATACAGCACAGGTGAAGTGGCATACAGGTGAAGAAGTGAAATAATTGCCGTTTCGTTTCCATTTTCTATTTTCCTAGTCAGCACTGTCTTTTTGAGATTACTGCATTTTGCTCAGATTAAAAAGAGCTTAATCATGTTGGTTGTAATGACAATAGCAGCAAACATTTCTAAAACCAGTGCTAGCTTTAAAATGTCTGCATTTGCTGTGCCTTTTTTACTTAGGAATCCAAAATCCAAACAAGTAACTGTTTGGTGAAGGGGCAAAGCCTAAAGCACCTAACCATCACAGTTAGTGGTAAAGTGGGGGATGGTTCTTGGTTTTGTCTTTCAAAGAAGGTGAAAATTCTTTCTGACCTCTCTCCATGTGGAAATGCAGAGTTACAGAAGTGTCTCTGGAGAACCAGTAACTTTGAAAAAGTGACAGCCGAGTGCGTGTTCATTACTGTGCATATCAGCCAAAATGCACAAATGTGTCTGTTTGCAAAAACATGTTACTGATGCTGTAGTTGATACTACATTGAGATTTTTTGCAGAGAAGGGGAGGAAAGAGCAGATGAAGAGGAGCATAAAGCAGATGCTGGTGTAGAGAGTCCAGTCTGTAGGTGTCGTGCTCATCTGCTGTGGAACAGGCCCCGCTTTGGGGAGCTGAATGATCAGACCCGAACACGCCAGTACATCAAGTCCTTGAGGAAAGTGAGTGCTTCTTGCCTGCAGGTTTTATTGGCTTCTCTGATGGATGCACCTACTGGTTTATTTGCAGTAATTATTTATGGAATTTGTTTGTCCTCTGCAAAGGACTTTGCTCACAAAGTGTATTTTTCTTCCATCAGCAGATGGAAGTTATACTTTTATCTTGAAAACTTAAGTTTAAATTTTTTAAATGGTAAGCAGCCATTTTTGCATAGAATTTGTAGTAGCTCTGTGTGTTTGTTTGACATAGTATTGGTAGTTGAATAAAGACATCCATTACATTTTTGAGCAAACTTTTTCAGACCTAAGCCAAAGGCATTACATGAGAATTTTTTTACAGTTATTTGATATGAAAGTGTATAAAATGTGGAAAACTTTTCCCTCTGGAATAACAATAACAGTGACTACTTGTTTTCTGTAGGTTCTGAAAACAGACAGTGTATGCCTTTGTATCAGTGATGGCAGTCTGCTGCCTGTGCTGGCTCACTATCTTGGAGCAAAGCAGGTACAGTATTTTGTCCTGTTTTTGAGATCTTTGCATTTTAGCTTGGTATTTTTCTCTCATGTAGTTCATTTCCAGCTTGTTATTTAACTATTTGCAGTGCTTCTTCAGGGAGGAGTGAGGAATAGGCTCACATTGTGTTGAAGGAGAGGTTAAATTCATCTCTGGTCAAGCTGAAGTCTAGGAAGATAATAATTACCAGATTTGACATTTACCAGCGTGTAGTTTTGAGGGAAAGTGCTGTAACCCATTCCCCACTGCTTCCTCTTTGCCATCTTGTATCTTGATTTTTGAAAACACTCTGTGGACCTAAATGTCTGGAAGGGTGTTTTTCTTTTATGTTTGCAATTCCATAATTACATTTATTACCTAGTCTTGAGTGGAAGATTTGTAAGAGCCAAGTAGGAAGCAGTAAGAATACTGGGTCTGTGTGTAACTGAGAGCTGCCTGGCTGTCTCACATACATAAATGCCTTACTTGATGGGGGGCTCTTTAAACTAAAATCTGTTAAACTGAATATCTGGGAATGTGTAATGTAATATAATCCTGAGGAATGTAGCATATTGCCTATCCATATCAATTATGGATAAAACCTGTTTTTTTTCTTACTGCAAAATGCTTCTGAGCACTTTCCAGCTGATACAGTTCAGGTCATGTTAAGCATTATTTACAATTTGGCTCACCGGTAATATGCTTTCATTTGTTCATGAGTGAATATGTGCTTAGAACAAATGTTAACATGATGTGTGCAACTTAAAAATGGAAAAGAAATATTTGCATTCTGTTGAGTTTTTTTTTGTGTTTTTTTTTTTGCTTGTATAGCTGTGAAAACAAATATTTAGTCTGTAGTTTTGGGGGATGTTTTGTTGTTAAAAAAGTTCATTATAGTGGGCTCTGGAATAGATGTGCAGTTCTTAGGAACTGTGCTCACTAGGTGTCAAGATGTTCCTTCATTCTTCAGTTCCATGTGCTTTTAATTAAAAACTATAAAGCTAATTTGACTAACTGTGTATTTTTGTTAGGTGTTTACATTAGAAAACTCTGGTGTGTCCTGTTCTGTCATGGAAAAAGTGAGTATTCCATTTCCTGTTAAAGCTGGATCTCTCCTTGCAGATGCCTCATGGGTTGTCTGCATGAGCTGCTGCCCTGCTGCTGCCATTACCTTGGTGATAAAAGCCGGGCTGTTTGTTTCTGGGATCAGTGAGAGCATCCCAAAGCTTGCACCAGTCTCACCTGGCAAGCAGCATCCAGCATTCCAGCTGCTCTGCTGTTTTTTTTGCCTTGGGGAAGGGCATGGGAGGCTCTGCCAGTGGAGTGGAGGCTGTTTGGGAGGGGCAGCTGGTGCCTAAGAAGTGACTGGAAGCAGCTTCTGGGGTCATCACTGGGCTGTGGCTCCTTTAGTTGACACTGTGTATTTGAAAGGGATCTGACTCAGCCTGTGGCTCAGAAGTGCAAAACCAGGAGTGGTGGGCAAGGGAGGGCCTGGAACCTAGTCTCAAAGAAAAGCCAGATATGCAGTGTATTCATAGGTGAAGTGATTTTTACCTTTCCTGATTATCCTTCTCATATACTTCAAAGTACAAGTGAATGAAGGTGAGGCAACTTGTGTGCTATCTGCCTTTTTATAGGGATAATTTAAAGACTACTGAGAGCACATGCTTTAGTTCCCTAGATGTGACATGTTGGCTCTAGGTGCCTGCAGCCTTCACGAATAGACTTGTATCATCCTCATAAGTTATGGCAGGCAGTTTTATTAAAATTTCTTTTGGCTGCCGGGGTTTTTTTTCTAATTTATTTTCAATAAAATTATTATTTTGGTCTCAGCTGTGGTTTTTGATAAAGACAGTGTGTTACTTTTTGATTTTAGTTTTTTAAAGCAAATAATCTTGAAGATAAAATTAAAATTATAGAAGCTCGTCCTGAGTTGCTGAAGCCTTCTCATTTGGAAGATAAAAAGGTATGTTACACTTGTCCATTATACTGAATTTCAGGGGTTGGTAGGGAGCAGAAGGTAAAAATGAATTGTAACCATAATGAATTCTGTTATATCCCAATTAATCTAAAATGCAATGAGTAAATGATTCACACCATGCGACACTAAAAGTAAAGGAGTCTAAAGACTGTGGGAGTGTTGTTGCTTTGTTTTTGAAGGGTCTGACTTTCCCTGCTGCATAATTACCCCAGTAGTTACGGCAGTTTAACTGGTTCTACAAGGCTGTAACTCACAGGCCACTCAAGAAGATTGCAATCTGTTTAGAAGTAATGACATACTTTAAAACTTCAGAATTCTGTGACTCATTACAAAGCCTTCCAAACTCAAACTGCAGTATTTTCTCACAAACTTTGTTGCAGGAAAATTCAATTTAAAATATGGTAGCTAAACCCACAGAACAATGTCCTGTGTGCTGTACGTGCAGTGTACAGTAATTAAATCCCTAGGGAGCAATCTAGATGATTTCACTTAATATATTGCACTGGCAGCTATTGGAAGATCTAAACAGCCTGTGTTGTGAGTTGTTGTTCTTTATTGTATCTTTTTATCTCTTCCCTCCTTTGCCAAGATTTCTGTCCTTGTGGGAGAGCCGTTTTTCACAACAAGTTTGTTGCCATGGCATAACCTGTATTTTTGGTATGCCAGGACAGCTGTGAGCACTCACCTTGCCAGCAATGTCACTGTCCTACCTCAGTCTGCTTCTTTGCACATGATGATTGTGGAGTTCCAGGTGAGATTGTTCAGATATTTACACAAATCTACTTAAAACTGAGTACTCTACAACTACTGCATCTTAATACTGTCCAATATGTTCTGTACTTACCACCTGAGAGAACAATATTTGATATCTTGAAGGGTGAATTTTGATATTTCAGCCATCTCTTGTCAGCAAATTAACTCAAGTAATTTTGCCAAAATAAGTTTTAAGATATTTATTTATATTAGTATTAAGATACTTATTTAGATTAGAGATTAGTGAAGCATGTTGTGGTTATTTATAAAATTAGTTAGTATGTATATTATACATAAATATATGTATAAAGTAGATATTTTGCAACTTATGAGGTTTTGAAATGAGGCTTTATAAGACAGTAGGCAGGATTCCCAGTTGCATGTGGATTTTTTTTCAACTGTCTGAGGCTGTGCAGTTCTGAATATGAGCACATCTTAAAAATACTTAGAAAACTCATCTTTCAGATATTATACAAAGTTATAAACGTAGTTTTTTCATTTATTGAGAACTTTGTAACAAAATATTGTGTTTACCTACCATGAAAATGGAAATTAAGTACTTTCATCATTAATATGCAAAGTCCAGTAACTTAAGTGAGGGAACTCTGTAGTCTGGCATTGTGTAATTAAATGTACATACTTTAAATAAAAACACCTATAATCTAATGAATTTTCACATAAACGCAGCCTTCAGTTAAAATGTTAAAAATGCCAGGTCTTTTTTGTAGTTTTTTCTCTCCCTCTGACTTCCAGCTGTGTAGTTTTTGTGTTTGAGCCTTCTCTCCCTTAACAGTTTCTTTATTCAAATGTTCTTTAACCTTGTTCTCTTATGTCTGCCTTTGATTTGTGCTTGTGAAAATGGGTCTGTTCTTTTTCCTCTCTGGGGCTAATCAACTGTGATCCACATTTTTTTAGTTTTCTGCAAAAATGTAGAGTTTAAGTAGACACTGAGTAAATAATGTAAATCTGAATCCTGTAATAGGGAGCAGATATTTAGAGTAATCAGCAGTAATCAGATTGAAATAAGCAGTAAATTTTAATTCCATGCTTTCTTATCTGGAGGATTTACTTCCCTAGAACTCAAAGCATTTTCTAAGGAAGTAAGCATTATTCCCTTCATGTTCTGGATGAGGAAACCAAAACATGCAGAGTGATGACTGAAGATTATTCAGCAGTCAGCAGAATATAAAGTAATGTTTATGTCACCTAAGACTCAGTTTTACACTTTCATATACAGGGTTTGTTCAGAGATGATTCCACATAAATTTTTTGGTAGAACATTTAACTTGTATTTTGTTCAGTAGGCTACCCCAAAGCTATTGCTTTAATTTTACATTATCTTCTTTCAGTGGTGAATCTAGACTCAAAGCCTAGAATCTGTGGGATTTTAAAAACAACCTCTGCATTTACCAATTCTTGTTTAGACAGAGGGAGCAGACACAGTGTTGCAAGGTCTCCTGCAGAGCCTGTTCTGTAGGCTGTTCTGTCCTCTCAGAATGGATATGTCATCATGGTAAAGCAATTAGCAAAACCTGGATCCAAGAGAAAAAAAATGATAGAATTACTTCAGTTATAAACTTGATTGTCCATAATTGCATTTAGGGAGCAGGGTGCTGCCTGTCTGTTTTGGTAGTTCTGCTGGGTGTACCACTCAGAGACTCTTGGTAAGTCACTCTGGTTCATGCTGTAGTCAGGCAGGAATTGTAACAGTATTTGTTTAAATGTACAGTAGTCCTCCTGCCAGCTTGTAAAGCAGAACATTTGAGATTGTGACAATGAACAAGTAATAAAATGTATATATCCACAGCTAATGAATGTTTATGTTCCGGTAAGAGACCATTAATGAGGTCTAAGAAAAGGCAGATGTTGAACTGAGTCAGTCTGTCAGTGGATTGCTAAAGTCAATGAGAGACATGGTATGAAGTGGCTAAAATGATCTCACTCCATTTCGTGGGGCTGAAGGGAAATGTGGTTCTCTGGTGGGCTGTGAGATGTTTGATGCTACTGGGAGCGCTTACTTGTGCTGGATAGTGAAAGAGGAGGGGCTGTAAGGGTTAGATCTTGGCAAATCCATAGCTGCTCTAAAGTAAACTACACACAGAAATTGTAAGAAATGTTCTTTAGAGGAGTTGAAAGCAGTGACTAAAGAATTAACCTTAAAAAACCCTTTTCTTAGAATTATCTTCTGGTTCTTGTAGTAGTTCTAATGGCTTAGCAATATGTACATAGTATGTGGCTTGCTATTGAATGTCTAAGCTACAGCTAAAATTACTTCAAGATTTCCTGTTTTCTTTAATAAAGCCAAAGAAAATCCTGTTGTTTCTTACAGGACTTATGGAGAATCCGGAGTCCATGTGGCACCTGTGAAGGTTTTGATGTCCGGACTATGGATGATATGATTAAAGTAAGAAAATTAGTTTCAGCACAAGTCTTAGCAAAACAAAAATTCAGTTTGACTTAATAAAGCATTTAGTGACTGTTGAAAAACATGTGTATTAGGCAGAACACCATTGTTTGTGATTCATTTGTATCAGTTTCTAGAGCTTTGCTCTAGATTAATTGCGGAGGAGTACAGGCAGTTGTAGAGTGGAATTCATGTTGAGGGAGAAGAAAATTTCAATGCATTGTATTTTGAAAGTGCCCATTTCTGTTTCAGGGCTGAGGGCCTCAGTCACAGCATTTGGTTTCATGCATGTCGGGCATTTTCTCCCTTGTGCCTAAGAAGTGCAGTCCTGCCCTCTTGCAGCTTTATTGCTTGAATACTCTGGGTTTGTGTTTCTGTTGTTTTCAGTTAATTTTATTCCTTCCTTTTTCAGGATTCTCTGAATTTTAGGGAATCCAGGGAAGCAGAACCTCACCCGCTGTGGGAATATCCCTGCAAGTCACTCTCAGACCCACAGGAAGTTTTGACATTTGACTTCACACAGACTGTACCACAGCACTGTCTCAGCACAGAGGGCTCTGTAAAGCTCTTACGGTCAGTTTTCTCACTGCAATAAATATTCTTGTCATCATCCATTTCTTTACCTCCTAGTCAAGCTCTTTAGAGGAGTTTAGAGCTCCTTTAAGTGTATTACACTTAACTGGTGCAAATGTATTTGGCAGTTTTTAATAATGTGACCTAAGATTGTGGAAGTTGCTCTGACACAAGCTTCCTGTGAGTATTCACAGTTGGCTATAACAATAATACAATAATGTTCAATATTATTAGATTAGATAATATGCCTCTGTTTAAAAAAATAACATTTTGCTAGCTCTCATCATGATTTTAAATTTAAATAGATTAATTTACAGTTTAGAGAAAAAAATGATACCTGCATGTTTTTAATGTTTCTGTGTGTTGCCTACTGCTGAGTTCTTGGAGAAAAAGCTTCTACTTAGCTTGTCAAATTATTTTGTTTAATAATTAATAAATTATTGTGTATAATAGCTTTAAAATTATATGCTAATAGCATATAATTGTTGTATATATGTTAATAGCTTTTAATGTATATACTATTCTTCCTTCTAACTCTAATCCTGGCAGTCTTTATATTTTGCCACATCTTCTGAGATACTTTCCACTATAACTGTGGATTGTACTTAATTCTGTTCAAACTTGAAATGCTGTTAAGAATTTAAAAATGAAAAAGTTTTATTTTTTAACTATCTAGAGCTTACATGGAGTTTTATTTTTTAACTATCTAGAGTGTTTTGTTTAATGAGAAACGCTGCTGTTTTTCTCATTAAACAAAATTCAAGCTTTCATAGACTCCAGAGCCATCTGTGTGGGGTCTCTGTGCCTTTGCAGCAGTTGTGTTTACAGGCAGCACAGTGGAATGACCTCTGCTTCTTGTGGAGCAGGCACTTGAAGTGACACCGTGTGTGGTAAATATTTCCTCTAAATTCAGAGTCAGTAGAGACTGGGGTCTCTCAAGGAACTTCTCAGCGTATGCTGTGTAATTCATGCCATGGTATTCAGTGCTGGTTAAGTGGCTGTGCTGCTGAGCAGATGTAGTTATGACATGTTCTCTTCCTTGCCTTTTTTTAGATTTCATATCTGCAAATACTTTAAAATTTCTGCCCCCAGTCACCAACTCAGCCAGCTGTTCAGCTTTCTTTCAAGGAAGGAAGTTGCTCATGCTTTTGCAGCTCTCACTTAAACACTAGTGCAGTGTTTAAGCTGCCAGGATTGTGTAAAGTAACAGGTTTTGTCCTGCACCTCTCCCCAGGAAAGGAAAGAGCCACGGAGCAGTTCTGTGGATGGAATATCATCTTACTGCCGACATCTCTGTTAGTACAGGACTGATGCAACTGTCAAATGAAAAGGTACATCTTCATTTTAATTTATTGTGTCAAAGTCTGTAGGACTGCAGTGGGTCTCTGCTGTTCATGCTTGGGATGTGTAGGACCCCTTCTCACACTATTTGAACACTGTGTCATCAGAATTACTAAAAATAC
>VWZV01011716.1:727940-898941 GCA_013397155.1 Irena cyanogastra
GCCATCGTAAAATAGCTAGACAAAAATAGACAAAAAGAAATTCCAAGTCAAGGTACATATGTGTATTAGTACATTTAATTGGGAGATTAGCTGCTCTCAGACTTGTCTGAGTTGTGGCTGGTTCTAAGCTGAAATGAATTAAAGGGAATTAAACTGTGGTGCACTGATGTTCTGCTGCAGCTGATATTCTGAGATGCTGCATTTCTGAAGAGTCCTTTGCCAAAAAGTGACTGAAACCTTTAAAGCTGTGACTGGAAATTAGAAAGTGTACGTATTCAAATTACTAGAAGTGACAAAATGATGGTAGTCTGACCAGAAACAAAAGAAAAAGAGTTGTGGGAAAAAACCAAATCTTTATGAGATATGTAATATTCAATATATGATTAAAAATGTGGCCTCAAACTCGTTCCATCAGAGGTGTAAATAGTACCTGCCAGTTTGGCTAGGTTGTTAGGTGCTGTGCAGAAGCCCATGTCCACTGCTGAGGTTTTCTTAGTTGCTCTCCAGATCACATTGGCTGCAGTGGCATTGTGTGAAATGAGTTCTGCTTTAGATGAACAATCAATTGGTGTATCTGTTTTATGTGTGTGACCTATTAAAGTTTTGATAGAAAATCAATGTCCTGCCAGTTCCAAATTGTGTCAGCCATCCACAGGGGTGACAGTTACCAAAGCTACTCCTGTTTCCTCTGAGCAGCAGCTTTAGCAAAGTGAAAGGAACATCATAAAGAAGCCACAAGGCAGCAGAAGCCTCCCCTACTCTGCTTTCCATGATACATCATTCTTGTGAGTAAAAATTATTCCTTTTTTTTTCCTAATGGTGTGATCATACTTGTAGATCCACAAGCCATCTGAAATATTCCCAAATTTTTGGATCCATTTTCCTAATGAACAGAAGCCCTGCAGCTCCTGATGAGGTCTGTGAATTTCACTTTTCAAAACTGCACTTCTAAGATGCTTAACTTTAGTCTGTCATCTCTTTCAGACTTTTCTGGAATATATAGGTTGCTGTTCATGAAACAATTGTTTTAGTTTTGATACACTGTGCCTAGCCCACAGAAAGTGTGGTGGCAGATCTGTTCAAGTCTTGTACACAATACAGTTGTAAAGGGAACAGTAATATGGCCAAGCCTTTAAAGTAGTAGAGGCTTGGCCCTTTATGTTTTTTAAAAAGGCACAGGCACAGTTGTGCAAGGCTGAAAAAGGCTGGCATTGTACAGCTGCTCTTCTGGCTGTGTCCTGTAACTCTTCTGTGTGGCCTGACACAGAAAGCATGAGCTGCTGTTCTTGTTCTGCAGTAGGAATAGCTTCTGAAAGGACATTTAACTGCACAAGTCATTCTGGATCCAGCAAAAGAGTACAGTGTTCCATCAGGGACACAAAACTAATAGCAATATGTAAGAATTTATATGTTTGGAAAAAATAAGGTGGGGAAAAGCCACAACCAAATTAACTGTATTTTATTGTGTGATATTAACTTTCTCAAAGATAACTGTGTGAGTTGTACTTCTAAGAAAAAATAAACCATAAATTTGTTAAAATGCCAAAGGGAAGAAATCCACACTGATGGGAACTTGTATTTTGTTACCACTGTTACATCCATGTTGAAATTACGTGGTCCCTGCAGTGGATATTAGGGATGGTGACTGAGGGGCATCCTTGGTAAACCCTTTTTGTGTTATGAGACCTGGGATTGTAGAGGCTCTCAGGACTGGGTGCAGTGGAAGGGAAGGGCAGAGGCTGAATGCAGTAGCACCCATCTACAGAACTCATCCCAGGGCTGAGCTGTGTGCATATAAGGAAGAACATCTTAAATTTCAGTGCACCTAGAACAGAAATTGCATCGCTGCTATCAAAAAAAAAACCAAAAAAAAACCCAAAAAACACTGAAAGAATGGAATGCTGAGCATATTTTATCACTTGTGGGTTCCTTAGAAGAGCAAAATTGATGGATATGCTCTAGAAACCTTGTGTGTGTTCTAATTCTCTGTGGGTGTTACCAACATCACTAATGCTTGCTGGTTTGGCTTGTGCATTTAGACAGGCACTGCAACTGCTTTAAGGATTTAAAATTAAAATTGCTAAAATTACTGGGAGCTGTTGTTGAGGCAAGCCCTTACCACAAATGTGTGTAATTATAACTATTTATTGTATTTATCAGTCTTCCTTGACTTATGTGAATTCTTCAGGTTGGGCATAAAAACCTAATGTGATCTCTAAATTGTGTGGAAAACAGCTGCTTACAGAGAGACACTGGACATGTCTTATATATGTGTGCAAGACCAAAATAAGAGACTGCTTCTATCTCTGTCCTCTTCCATGGGGCATTTTACTGCAGGCACACACCTGGGGGAGGAAAGCCATTTTATCAAAAAACCACATTACCCAGGAGCAGCAGTCAGCCTCCAGTTTGTTCCCAGACCTGACAGAAGCATTGCAGTAATGTTCCAAGTTGGAAGAGCTGCTGGCTATGGGCATCTTAATAAGCAGAGCAAGAATCCTATTTTCTCTTGGAAGGAACTTATTTGGTGCTGCCACCACAGGCAATTTTTTTTCCTAAATGACAGTGGCTTTGATCCTGACTAGGCCTGCAGGCACAGATGCATCTTCTAATAGAAACAGAATCTTCTGACAGCACTGAACTAACAGCGTTACAGTTCAGATATTGCAATAGAGCCAGTGTGTAGCTGGGCAGCTTTTTTAATGCAAGACACAGCTTTTAGTCAGGTACTAAAAGTCATAATAAACTACCAAATGTCGCGATTCACGTTTAACTTCCCAATTTTTGCTTTACTGCAGAAGTAACTGTTCTGTAGTTCTGAATTGCAACAAAATTTTACTAAGGTGTGGTGGTTACCACAAGACAGTTCCACAAGAGGGTGCTGAGAACCTACTTCTGAATTTCTTGCACATTATAAATCAGGAAAATGCAGAGACTTGCACTGCAGCTGTCTTGTGCAAATCAGGCTTGTGGTGTTACGAGATACACAGTACATACGTGCATGGAAGTGGAAAACTAGTGCAAAAAGTGGCATTTGCTAGTAAATCTAATCCAGACCTGCACCTACTGTTAAAGCAGGCAGGCAACAAACTGTTTCATGCTGAATGCAGAGTGAATAGTACCCCTTGGACAGTGAGGTTGTCATGGCTCTAATGAACGACAGGTCTTGCATTTTAAGGGATGTTTTCTAAATCATGGCAGCTGCAAAAATTGTTCTTTTATTTGCAGAATTGGTACCTTTTGTCTGAAAGCTGGGTAGTTCAAGGACTGAGATCCTGGAGCTTGCTTTTCTCCTTCATTAGTCCCTTTGAAACTGCTCTGTGTGGGCTTCCTGCATTTAACAAGATAGAGGATGCAGTTCAGGACTAATTCATTTAGTCACTCATCTTTTGTATTCTATTTGTAGTTACAGCTGGTTGTTAGGGGGGAAAGAGACTATTAGAGCTTCCTAGAGTTGGATTTTTCCAGTGATGATTGTGAGCTGAATACAATGGGTGCTTGTGTTGTCATTCTACTTTATTGACTCTGATAGCATTGCAAAATGCTAATTTGGCTTGGTACTTAATCATTGTAATACTTCACATTTCCAAACATTTAATGTAGATTAGTGATTAAGATGCTTCTCAGAGACGTATGTGTTGTCATCTCTATTTTTCAGATGAGAAAAAAACTAAGTGTGGTTTGTGTGGGTGTGTGAGTGTTTCATCTGCCCCAGGCTCACTATAAGATTAGAGCCTCAGAGCTAAAAATGACTTGCTCAAGGCCATGCAGAATAGACTAATCCCCTGACTGCCTAGCTCTGCTTTAATCATTTGTTTTCTTAGCAGTGTGATTTCAGATGCAGCCTTATGAGGTTTGACCGAGATGCAGCAGATAAAGACTCAGAGGCAGTAAATCCTTGGATAGCTCAGTAATTAAAACCACCTGGGTTTTAACAAAGCACGTGTAAAATATATATGTACTATATATATTATATAGAAGTTACATATTTAACATAAATATATATATGTTTACAAAGCTATAGAGCATTGGTTTTGTTTTCAAAAGCTGTCATGAAGATGACCCACTTTCCCCCCCCCAGCAGGATTCTGTCTAGGATTTGAGAACCCCAAAGATGCCTCTTTTGTGGACAAGGGCACTAATGAATGAGTGAGAGCTGATGATCTTCCTGTGTGCCAAGGGAAAGCCCTGCAGCTCATCGTGCAGCTGCAGGGCTGGCTGCACTTCACAGAGGTGTGGGCACAGTCCCAGGGTATCTTGGCCTTAAGTTACACAAGACTGGCCGTGTAACCTCTGGTCCTTCCTCAGGGTTTTGCTGAAGTGCAGCTGCATGATGAGCTGCAGCAGCCCCTTTGCTGTGGATTGTGCCTCTCACTCCTGTCATTTTCCACAGCCTCTGCTCTCTCTTGCCTTGCACACCACTCCCTTGGGGCAGTGATGTACTCGTACTTTGGGAGAAGGAGTGGGTGCTGCAGGTTACTGACTGTGCTGCTGCTTCTGCAGGGTAGTGGATCCTGCTGTATCTGTCCTCACATAAGGAGCCTTCTGGCTTCCTGTTAAGGTATCTAAGAAACCAATTAATCACACTCCTGACAATCAGCAAATAAATGGAGCTGCGGCGATGAATGAGGTGGGAGGGAGAGACAAGCAGCCTTCACTGCGGCACTCCGCGCTGCCCTATCCCTGCTGCTGCTGCACCGTTTCTAGGAATGTTGGAGGGACTGCACAGTAGATCTGCGTGTCTCATCTCCTGCCTGCCTGACAGGCAGCAGCAAAGTCACTTGTGCCCAGGGGCTGCTGATAGAGGATGAGGCCGCTCACGTGGGCTGGAAAGGCTGGGAGTGCATCCAGCATTGGGAATGAAGCGGCCGCTCCGCAGGGCCAGCGCCCGGGGGACGCTTGGCCAGGGATGTCCCCGAGCTGCCATCGTGCCCTGGCGCCCCTTCCCGCCTGGCTGCTGAGGGGCTGAGCTGCAGGGGGGGATGGGCACGCTCTCCTTACCCCTCCCTGTGCATCCCAGTGCCCTGGGCTGTCTCCTGCCCAAAATAAGATGTGTCAGCTCCGGCTGCCGGCCCACAGGGAGACAGCAGCTGGGCCAGAGGCTTGCTGTGTTTTGTGAGCAACTGTGGGACTTGAGAAACCGAAGTTCATGTTCATGTGTTGAGTTTGTATCTCTGTGACTTCCAGCCTGAGGGAACCAAGAACACACAGGGACAATGAACTGGTGTGAAGAGAATATTCAGACCATATAATTTTGCTGGCTGTTCTGCCACGTGTTTGTCCTGGCATGCTGGGACATGGTACTGAGGGCTAAGGCAGTGGCTTTAATATTGACTGCTCATATTCCTGCTGTTTTAAATCAGCACTGGTGTTTTGTGTCTCTTACCTCCTGAGTTGATGCTGTTTAAGAGTTTTCCATAATGCTTGTCACTGCCCGTTTCTATTGAGTAGCAATTGTTTTGGACTCCAACTCAAATAGTTTCATTCTTGTCAGTGGAGTTTAGGTGATGGACCCTTAAATGACCCTGTTGGCATTGCTTCTTCTCGAGCCTTGGCCTTGCTTGAAATCAGTGCCCATCTCTCCTTCCTGCAGTTCCTGTGTCCCTGTTGGCCAGGCTGGTCCTGAGAGCAGAGCAGAGCTGTCACAGGCCAATGGGAAAACAAGCCAGGAAGTCTCCCAGCATTAGGGACCTGAACCTCTCTTGAGCAAAAGCTCTTTTCTGCCTAGAAATACATTTCTTCTGAAGTTTATGCTTCTGGAATTGATGCACAAACTGAAAGCTTTATCTGAATGCAGTGAGGAGGCCTTAGCTGTGGGAAGGTGTGGCACAGCAGTTACAGCAGCTCTCTCATGTGTCACTGGAGCGCACTAATGCCGAGTGTCCAGGACTGCCTGCCAGAGGAGGGAGGGAGGGAGGCAGTGTCTTAATACCTTGTGGCCCTGTGTTGAAAACTGTGCTGGCATATTGCATTATGATGGCTTAGTATGTGTTTCTGTTTTGTATGAAAATGTTAGGGAAACTGCATCTCTTCCCCTTCATGCATTAAATAAATTTCTTTTTAGATTTCAGGGGCTTAGATTGCTGCCTTGCCCTGGCCCTTCATTTTTTGCTAATACTGACTAGTGGTCAACAAAAACTAGCAGCTCCTTCTGTGTTGCATGGCAGAATAAATGAACTATGAAGTCAACTTCTATGTTAAATGTTAGGTTTTTATCTTTTCTTGCATTATTTTGACACATACCCTGCAATATACATGAAAAAAGTCTTCAAAAAGAGAAGAAGGAAGAGAAATACCTAGGAAAGGCTATGTCTTCATATTTCAATACGAAACAGTCTTTATGTCTGTTGTAGCAGGGTGCTCTGCTCCACAGGTTTCACAGGTCTGTACTGACAAAACATTTAATTTTTGTGTTTTCTTTTGTGCTTGTCACAGACACGAGGCACTTCAAGGCCAGTCTCAGCCGTGTGTGGTGCTGCCAGACTGAGGGTTTGTTTTGTGCTCACAGATGACATGGATGTAGCAGCAGGGCAGAGGCATAAGCAGCATTTCCTTTCCAAAAGGGGCACCAGCACCTCAGACCATCTCAGCAGTGCTTCCCAAGCCAGGTTAGTGCCCAAGCTGGGCTCCTGGTGCCCCATTGTGGGTGTGTTAATGACAGAAATGCTTGGCAGTGTGTTCCTTGCTCCAGAGTAGCCGTGGGAGGTTTTGGTGAGGATGTGATGTGGCCCTTTCAGGTGCTGTTGATGCCACTCTCTTTGAGGGCACCCTTGATGGCAGATGTGTCCCCATTTAGAATGGTGCCGTTTTTGTTGTGTCCCTGTGCCAGTCAGGCAGGCCCTGAATAAATACTGGGATTTTCTCACAGGAGATCATCTGTTCAGATTGATGCAGTGCCTTACATCCAGTGCCAGCTTCCTGCTGCTTTCTTGGATGCTGCTGCCCATATCCCTTTGCTTGCAGGGAGAATATTCCACTTGTGTCTCTGCTTCTAGCTGGGAATGAGATACACTGCTCTATTGTTTACCTCCTCTGGAAGCTGAGAGCTGTGGCTCTCTTTTTGAGACAGTCTGTATTTGCATTCCCTGGGTTGGCTGGGCAACAGCTAATCAAATAATTACATTTAAAATAAGATTTAACAAAAAAAAGCATGTCTAAAAATAAAGGCAAGGTGTAGTCATGCTTGTCACCCAGAGAACTAGTCAGCAGTGTGTGTTCTGGGGAACGTTTCCTGAGCAATTAAGGGCCATTTAATCTTTCTTAATGTACTTAACTTTTTTTGTTGTATTTTTAAAATCTTTTTACATGTTCTCCTATCTTTGCAGTACGTCTGCAGAGCCAATATCTCTTCCCATTCCTTTTCCTTCCATTCCTCCCTGCCCCCTGTGCTTTAAGTACAATCTTCTCACACAGAGCCTTGACAGGCAGCTATTCATACTTCAAGAGTTTCTGCTTGTAACCTCCAGTTCTGTCCACGTTTAAAACATGAGTAAAAATAGCAGTGTTGGGGTTTTTTAAATAATAAACTGAAGGTCCCAAACAGATAATTATGCTTCCTTTATAAATAAGCATAACCCAGAAGCAGAAGAAATTCTGTACTTTCCCCCTGTCCTCAAACCAAACATGGGACTAAGTGGGGCCTTCTGGGTTGTTCTGTATCATCCTTTCCTGCAGCTTAGATCTGTAAAAATACATTCAGCTCTGTTTTAAAAGCATTGGGGGTTTCAGAGAGGATTTTTTTTGTTTATTTTGCATTCCATTGTGGTCATTTGGAAGCTAGTTTTGAACTTTCCTGGTCTCATGGTCAGAAATATTCTAATTGTCAACCCAGGAATCTAGGTCTGGACAAGGACCTTTTATACTGGGTGTGGAGCCACTGCCCAGCCCTTGACCAGACCCAGTGTTTCTTTCTGCCAGTGTATCATAAATGCTGCATTTACAGCTTCTAATTTGCTCTGGCTTTGGAACAGAGCTGCAGCGTGGTGAGGTTTCTGCAGTGAGGTGAAAGGACACTCAAGGTCAGCTGTGGGCAAAAGGATCTCGCCAGGTAAGCACTGTGGGTTCAAAAGTGGCACAGAGTTTCAGGAACACCTACAATGAAGTGGCTGCAGCATGAAGTCCTATTTTTGTGCCTACTGTGGCACACAACACAAGTTCGGTTAAAAGTCTGAGTTTGCTGTGGCTATAAAAAACTTTGTTGGCAAATGTGGAGAAGAGGAATTAAATGTAAGCAAGGAAAACAGAAAATAGCGTTTTAAATACCTGTTTCATAACAGTCTGATTTTGGGGCTGAGATAATGGACCAGGTTGCATACTGAGAATTAGTTTGTCTTGTGTGATACACCTTTCATTAGAAATATATTTAGCATAGTGCTTAGCATCATGCTAGCCCCAGGATTTTTGTTTGGTTGATGTCCTGCAGACCTTGCAGCTGATTTTTGTTCCTTGATACCCTGGTGTCCTAACTAAGCAATATGAAACATTCTCTCTTGGCTTTGCTGGAACTGGTGGTAGTGTGGCAATTGACCTCAGGAGAAGTGTTTTAAATATAAAATCCAGCTGGATGTTGCTGGGTATTCAAAATGATGAATTGGCATTTAGGAGGTATTTAAGAACTTGTTACAAAGAAGGTAGCAATTATACCTAAGTAGATCTTGAAAGGTAGTGAGGACATTACCCAAAGTGTAGCAGGACTGGGTGTTCAAACTGAGAATCCTCTGCTCATTTAGAAGTTCACAAATCTCTTTAATGAGAAGAAAGGTACCTCGTTACTTTTGATGTGGAATAATGTCATCTTCCCCTCAGCATGCTCATCTCTTTCTGTTCACTGTGGTGGGATCAGATACACTGGGGGATTTTAGGTTCTGAACTCCCACATCACACTACCAAGGTTCAGAGGCTTCTGAGCAGACACTGCACCCTGTGATGCTGTGGCAGCACTGGAAACTCCTTCAGTTGTTTGAATCCACAGAATCCCAGAAGTGGAATTTGGTTGTAATGTGAAACCTTAAAGACCATCAAGTTCCAGCCCCTCTGTCATGGATAGGATGTCATTTCCTGGATCAGGTTGCTCCGGGTCTCATCTAACATAGCCTGGAACACTTCCAGGGGTGGGACATCCCTGAATCCAGAATAAAGTGGTTCTTAGCACTCCTGAACTCTGTGTGAATCATCCTGCTCAGCATGTGTGGGTCCCAGGTCACATCTGTGGGGCCTGTCCCCCTGCCCTGCAGACTGTGCTTTGCAGGCAGCTCTGGCTCTGCTCTGACACTGCAGTGTCTTGGCCACCATCCTCCGTTTGGTCTCATTAAGGCAGAAGGATTTCTCTCAGTTAGCAGCTAATACAGTGTTTAATGGGTGTGTCTGTGAGGCAAATTCCATTTCAGCCGGGTGCAGAGCAGTCAGGGATATCAATATTCCCTGTCCTAATGGCAGCCCAGCATTCAGGAGCACATTAAGGTCCCTGGTGAGCTCTGCACGCTGACGCATCTTGTTGCTGGGATTTGGAAGGATCAAATAATTTGCAAATACGAATGGGACTTTTAAAGCTTTTGGTTGCTTTGGACATAAACTACTGTGGCTTGAGGAGCTTTAGCAGAGCTTGGCACAAAGCCTGGAGAATCAGCTGTAGTGTAACAGTGAAAGCTCTATGGAACTTTAGGCTTTTGTTGTGGTGTTTACAAAGGGTATTCTGACACACCTGGTTACCAAATACTGTGGAACTTGAAGCACTTTGAAAGTTATTCTGCTTGGTTTGGCTTTGAAGACATCGAAGGTTTACTTAAAAAAGGGGAAAAGAGGGTTTGGCAGTGGTGGGCACCCTGTGAGTTGGTGAGATGCTCCTGTGGGAGGAGCAAAAAGTGAAGCATCAGCTTACAGACACTTCCAGAGGGGCAGAGTAAGCAGGTGCTGTTTCTAGGAATTCCAGCATTTACAGGCAGGGGAGCCAGCTGAAAGCTGGTGTGTTAATCGGAACATGTGGAAAATGCCCCTTTATTTGGTGGTTATATTCAATTATCTCATCCTTTAAAGCGCACAGGAAAGCTGTAGCATTTTTCTATTATAGTTAATCTCCTTTTCTGATTAGTTGTCCATTCAGATGTGATTCTTGGTACCACAGGGGAGGTATCAGTGGCTGAGCACAACCTCAGCAGCTCATGTGATCTGCAATAATATGAAATGTTTATCAGACTCAGGAAGGAGTTTTGAGGGCGTTTAGGAAGGAGGAATATACATCCTGAGTTTAATGTTGATGGAGATTCCATCTTTTTGTGTCAGTATTCTCAGATTTTTTTTTCCTCCTCCCATTTTCTTCTAATCCTTCCTTCATTTTATGCATATTTCTTCCTGTCCACATTTAATGGTTGTAAGGAGCAGTGGTTAAATCTACCACTATGTAAAATAGGAGAAATGGGATTGTTGTTCTCCTGCCAGTCTTCCTAGCAAACCCCACACACTGATTTCACAAGTGGCTTCTTGGAGGCTTCCCTAAATGTCAGGGAAAGTATGGAAGAAAATGGGCATACAGGTTTAGGAGTAGATGGGAAATCTGTAATCATCTTCTGAAAGGTCATGAAAATGTAGATGAACCCACTTCAATTTGCTGCAACAAGGAGAATTGCTACACCAAAGTATTAAATAGCCAAAGAAAAGGGCTACAAGAATAACAGTTTTAGCAGCATTCTGAGCAGGAATTTCAGTGGGACAGGGAGGTTTGTGTTTCAATAATTGTGCTTTGCCAAGAGAGTCTGTAAAATAGCCAAAGAGGCAGATGGCAGTGCTGTTACAGTGCTGACCCACAGGCAGCTGTGGGCACGAGTTCATCGTGAGCTACACTGCAACTCCTGGCACAGGGAGCAGGGAGGAGCTGCAGATTGCTGTACTTGTTCTTGTAACTGTCTGCAGTATGCAAATATCCAAGAAATTACTGTGGGTTTGACTTGTAGTTCCTTAGCACTTTGTAGAAGGGAACCCACTCATGAGCTGCTCACATAATAACCAACTGCAGCAATGGGAAAATAGGTCAGGTATTGAAAGAGAGGCAGTCTAGGAATCTACCACTGGAAAATCAAGTCTGTCAAAGTATAATGCAGTGGTAGCATCAGAATGCAGACAAAAATCACCTCTGCAGCAATGGAGAAAGCTGCAGAAAACCTCCTCTAATGTCCTGTCTCACAGGATGGAGTGGTGCCTTCCTGAGTCAATGACAAGAAACTTGTGCACTGTTCTTTTTCTTACTCATTTGCATGAAATCCACTGATTTCATCCTTTCTGCTTGTGGAAAAAGTAAATTCTTGAAGGAGTGGTTCTCTACTGGCTTTTATAGGACTGTTTGGGAAGACTAAACCAGTTAAATGGGTTCTTTTCTTTTGACATTGTTCTGTTAAATCAGCAGTTGTACACGGGGTGTGGTGTGTGTTTTATCTTTGACTGGACAGCACAGAGATGGAAACCTGCTCTCCCTGAGCTCAGGGGCCAGATCAGTGTTGTGGTGCCCAGCTGTGCTCCTGCAGCCTGCCCTGTTCTGCAGTCTGGGGCCAGGCTCCAGTGCAGAGCTTGTCCTTAAAGCAGGGACATGGTGTGAGCTGCACGGGGAGTGCTCTGCAGGAAGGCTGCACACCTGGAAAACTGCTCAGGGTGTCTGTGCAGGGGCTGTTGGGGCATTTCTTTAATCCTGTGTTTTCTGCAAGTTCGCTACAACAGGTGTAGCACAGTGAGCTGTACTTGACCCACCCACCAGACTGTGATTTGGAGTCGGATCTGTGTTGGTGACATCAGACTCCACATCACAAAACAGAGAAAGTGACAGCACAGAATCATTTGAGCCTTGAAATTTTATTATCTTGTTTGCATCAACCAGTTATTCCTTTCAGCACCAATAAAAGACAAAAACCCCTCCAATATTGTTTAAAATACCTTGTTTTTATCAGGTCTGTGATTGTGGTTTTCTTGCAGGTAAAGAAACCAATGAAAATATTTAAATTTTTCCCTTTTTTTTAATACATTTATAACAAAATGTCAGAAGGTGTGTGCTTACCATATAAAAACATTAGGTTCCAGAAGGATACAATACCGAAAAATCATTGAAATAAAAAAAGGTTATTCTTATTACAGGACTTCTAAACCTCAGCAATAATACAAGTCTTTAAAAGCATTGAGATTATATTTAAAACAAAATGGCATGGAAAAGTGAGACCTTCAGTAACAATTTGACCCTCATAATGGATAAAATTGGGAGGTTTTCAAAGTGCTTGAATTGCATTTCTGTCCTCACCCTGTAGAGCCAGGAGGAGGCAAAACTGTTTCACTTGTGAGCTGATGATATGTGCTGACACTGCTGTGCTGCTGTGTGATCCAGGGTAGCTCACACACCAAACTGGGGACAGTCAGATCGGCTTCATCTGGACCACCAAACAAAGGCCATTAAAAAAAAATCCTTATTGGAATTGCATGTTCCTTAAATCTTACTGTCTTACCCAACAAGTAGGCCTGAGGGTCTAGCCAGACTAACTGAGAGTGTTTCTGGGATAAAACTTTGTCGTGATACTGGCACAAGGCAGGTAAACTCCTTCTGTAGCTAGCAGGACACCTTCATAAACTGCAGGTTTCTCCTGGAGCCAGGCTCTGGTAGTTGCTGTCTGGGTGCCTTGGGCAGCTTCTACCAAGTGTCCAGGCTGGGATGGAGTAAGACTGGGCACCCTGGAATGAGTCAAATGCCTTTTCCCCCAGCATGAGGCTGGGTGTTACCTCCCTGGGCTCAGTGGCTCCATCTCTAGGGTGCATTTTTGAAGTGATCTGAAGTTACCAACTTTGTCAGGACCTGACACCTTCAAAACTTGTGGAAATGCTTGGTTTTCAGCTGTCCTCTTTGGGCCTTTCATTCACTTGGTCTAGAAGTGCTGTTGTAAAATGCAAACTGAACATGAGAAACAGAAGATGTTATCTAGCTTTTATAAAAAGATTTCACTTCATCTGCAGTATCCCTGGTGAGAGGCAGGTAATAAACCAAGCATAGTCTTATCAGTCACTTCTTGAAGATGCCTGAAATCCCAGTACAAAGTGGGATAAGCATAGTAGAGTAAGCTTAACGTGATTTCTTATAAATAACATTCTACTTGTAAATTGGGTCATGCTATCCATAAGCAAAGTAGAATTGACATCTGAAAAAGCTTTCCAGGGTTTGTTCTCCTGGGTGTGGTCTTTTTACCCCCAGCCCTGCCCCGCCCCCTTCTTTTTTTTATGTAGATATTTTATTCTATAGTGTCTGCCTAAGGCCTGTGATGATTGATATTGTGCCAGTACAGGCATTGTCTGAGTGGATTCTCTGTGGGGTGTTGGATGGGACTGTGGTGGCTGGAGTGGTGTTGGCAAAGCTCACTTTTCTCTCAGAGGTCACTGTCGTGGAAGGGGAAGCCTGTTCATTGCAGCTCACTGCTACAGACACTCTCTGACCCCTGCAAGCATTGCCAAGGCATCAGAAGGCACAGGATCAATGCAAAAAACCAAGGAGCATCTGTACAGTGGTGCCACAATGCTGAACCCCCCAGCATCACTCCCTTGCAAAGCCACATCCCTAAGACAGTAAATGAGAAAGAACTACTTACACTGGTTAAATGTATGTGTATTGTGTAAGAGAACATTTTACAAGTAGCCAGTTCTTGAGCACTGAGGAGCTAGGAACATCAAAATCTAAAAGTTTACTTCAAATTTGAAGAAACATTTCTCAGCACATCTCAAAAAGTTGACAAAAGTGGCTGATTTTTCAGTCAGCACAAAGCCACAGAACAAATTTTAAAGTAATTTAGACCATGTTAGTTTTACTGTAAATAATATAACATTGTTTGGCAGTAGTTTTATGTTTGTATCCCACACAGTGTCAAATTCAGCTCCTGTAACTGATACTTGGTGAAATTGATATCAAATTTTAATTTACATTGTTAGGAAAACTATTAAAAATACTGTACCTTGTAATTAGTCTTACTACTGAGAAATATCTGCTGGACAGCACACAAATTGCTACTGGTACTGTTTGGGTTTTTTAAAAAAGATTAATAAAATACAAGCAAGGTAGAAAACAGGATTAAAAAGCATTGGTTTGGGTACAAGTTTTTCTGAATTGACTGGAGCAGTAAGAAACCCGAAAAACACATTGCACATATGTGCACCCTCTGTATAAAGACAGACATACAAAGTGGGAAACTGGTGGTGCACTAGGGTAGTACACTAAAGTCTCTGATTCTGTAAACTTGAATTCCTAATTTTATAAAAAGGGGAACTGAATCTGGTTCCATTTTTGAGTCCCCATGGATTACACTTCTGACTACCCCATGGTTTGGCACAGTACACTTTTAAGAGGCAGTCTCTGCTGAAGGAACCCCAGGACTGGAAAACAAGGCATAAAAAGTGCCAAGACCAGGTGCAGAGGGAGAGTGTGAGCAGTGGCCTTGCTGCCTCCTTGGAATGAGCCAATACTGTTAGTCCTGTACTCTCTTACGAGTTTCACTATTTGCAAAATCAGATCTAAGTACAAGTTCTGTTGTTTACTGTAGCTAACTAAGCAAGTACCAGAAGCTGTGCACACTGAGATCTCTAATTTAGATCTATTCTGATTTAGCTCAAGCTGATTCACAGCAAGTGTAAACTAAACCAAAACAAGAGCATCCTCAGGACTTTGTGGGCAGCCTAACTAAAACAGGTTACTTAATGGAGTACATCTAATACTGGGTTATCTCTTCTTAACACAGGGAATTTGTAATGCAAGATGAAATAAAACTAAACTAGAACAGGAAATAGGCAGAAGAAACTAAATGAGGGTTCAAACAGAAGGGGTCTCATTGTTCTCCCAACAACACAAACCCTCTGAGATTAAATCCTAAAAAAATGCCATGTCTCATTATGGACCTGATGCTCAGGTTTTCATTATTTTTGTTAACGTTACAAAAGGGGTAGGTCAGTCATGGGGACAAGATGGCAGAGGAGAGCCCCACATTTGAAGAGCTTTAATGGAAAGAACTATGATTCAGATGGCAAGACCCCCATTCAAGTCTGTGGGTGCATGACAAACAGAGAATCGTGTCTCACAGATATCAAAACAGCCTCTGTTCCTGGGAAGCAGTTACCTAAGGCCAAGAGTCACAGTTCTATTCTCTACTCTCCTTCTGGCCACGTTCCACTTCCCCTTGAAGTGTACTGATTCCTTTAGAAAATGGTCAGGTTATTCTGCCTTATCAATCATACACTGTTCTACACCTTTTTTCCCCCCAAATATCACTTATGTTTATTTTTACTCTATATCTAGCATGCATTTTACAATTCATTTCCCACTTCCCCTTTCTAGCTAAGGCAGAATGTTGGCTGTGGTGTTACCAATGGTACTACAGGAATCTATTCACTCTACTGTAACATACGTATCCCATACCATAATTCAGAACTGTCCCACACATGGGAAAGAAAAGACATTACAGGGAAACTATTTCTTCTTAAGGGAATAAGTTGCATTTAGAAAGCTGAAGGCCTGATTCTGGAGTCATCATTCAGACAAAACAGTTCATGATTTCAGTGGGAACACAGCTGGAATAAGGGTGGGACTGTGTTCTTGAAGTCTCAATTCCAAATCTTTTAATTATCCTTAAATCAGCCAGGAAGATACTGGTCTGCAAATTGAAGAGAGTTGTTTGGTTTAAGGTCTACGTGTACTGACAGAAGGGTTTCCAGTCCCAGGAGGCTTTGGCTGGCCTGGTTTGTGCCCTCCCTCCCCTGCTGCCAGGTCTCTGTGCCCGGTTTCTCTCCGGTGCATGCAGTGCGGGCGCATGCGGCTGCTGCAAGCACGAACTACAACTGTCACAGGCTAAAGAAAGAGAAAAAGCTGCGGCTTCGTAGTTAGACAAAGGAATGATGCAAAAAACCATTGAGCGGCACTAACTCACAGACTAAGTACAAACTAAATTGTGCTATATATTAGTATAAAAACATGTTTTAGTAAGAATGGCACTGGTTCAGAAGGAATTAGGACTTCCATCTCGGTTCCGTTCGGTCCACAGTGAAAGCATTGGAGTACAGGCCTGCCCTGTTGCCTGAGCCACTTTTGACAGTGGCTTTTGGCCACAGCCCCTTCCACTTCTTCCCTTTTTAGATCCACATTACTGGTACTTTCTGAGAGTAGCCCAGGTCAGGTCTGGTCATCTTTCCTAACGTGGCACCAGAATAGTTCATTCTTATCCTCTGATATTTTTGAAATATCATTCATGTTTCCCTCTTCTAATCTCTCAGAGCTGGTCAGTTTTAAGGATCATCCTCTCCCGTAGACACCATGAGACGCATTGCTACTGGAAGGTGGTCTGTCAGGCCTGCCAGCTGGGTAATAAAGCTGTACTCTTCCACTTCCTGCAGAAGGAGAACAAAAGTAAGATAAGGAGCTGAAAAATCAGTCTGTCACTCCACACATCAGAACTCAGCCTCTTTGAACTACCTTAGTGTTTTACAGAGGTGTGGGACCAGCCTGGTTTGGCTGGCTAGTGGGGAACTGCCACTCAGGGCATGGCAGTGTGCTGCAGAGGGTGAGGTCAGCCACTGGTAGCACACAGCTGAGCTGGTCTGGATGAAATCTGTTGCACCTTTTCTTTCCATTTGCAGTAACATCTCTGCTGTTGCAGACAGACTCATCTGTAGTGCTGCAGTAGGTGATCCATGTGCATTGTATGGTAAATATAGATGTGAACGAGCTCCTTGTTTTCATCATGGAACTCTATACAAGGCAAGGCCCTACACTAGGAAGCAGACTGCACCCTACAAATTCTCCCTCTGGGTACTCCCTCATGTTAGCTTCTGCCTACACATTGCAGAGTTGTAACTTAGGTAGGTTTATATAGGCATAAAAGAACATCCAGACACTTGAAAATGTTAAAAAATATTCAGACTGCAGGCACGGGAAAAGCATCAGGCAAAACAGTTAGGCAAAAGCTTAAAAGGAGTGAAATCAAGGTTGGTTGGTTGTTTTAGAAGAGCAGTACATCTAACAGTGCTGCTGCTGGAATCCTTAAACTCAGCTTTGTTATGTAGTAGCTTTACAAACATGGTACCTGCATGTAGAAGTAGAAAATAGCAAAGCAGCAGGTCCTCCCAGGAGTATGGGTGTTAACCCAAGCAGAATAGGCTGCAGTGCCATTCAGAGAAGTGTGTTGTGCAAGTTACAGCCTTTTTGGCAACTCTGAAACTCACCACTTTCCATTCCAGGTAGAGACCTTCTTCTGTATAGAGCATATAGTCAATCCTCCTCCCGTTTCCCTTCAGTGATGCCTTCCTCCCCTTCTGACTGGAACCATGGTTCTTGCTGGTGGGATAGACTAAGTATCCTTTCCTTCCTTCTTCACTTTCCAGCACCCTATTTCATTTAAAAAACAAACAAAGCAAGTTTTAATGTTTAAATGTTTGCTCATCCTGGCCATTTATGCGTTACCCAGGGTTCTCTCCAAATCCCTGGTAAGGATAATCCCTGTCCCAAAGGACTGCTAAACCTGTAAAGGAGATATTTTTCCAGATGTGATTTCCAGTAATAGGCTGCTCTAACTGCTGCCTTAAGTGCTCTTAAAGCCTCATGGCAGGCTTTGTATCACTGGTGCTGTGCTAGAGCTCCCTTGAAGCCAGGAGAACAAGCATCAGGAGGAAAACCTGCCATCAGTACTATAAGGCAGCTCAGAGCCCCTCTGGTGATTTCCAATGCTGCTGAAACTGGCAGAGGAGGAAGTTGTTTCC
The DNA here is from genome assembly GCA_013397155.1 of Irena cyanogastra. NCBI lineage: Eukaryota > Metazoa > Chordata > Aves > Passeriformes > Irenidae > Irena > Irena cyanogastra. The sequence continues at coordinate 745,692 of VWZV01011716.1, forward strand.
TGGATTGCTTTAGTACAAACCTGAGCACTTTGATACAAACTTCTCCATTGTGATCAGACCAACTCCTGAAATGACAGCATCCAGCCTTACAGACAGGGTGTGGGTGAGGACTGGTTTGCAGGAACATACATCTGGGCACATGGTGGGTGGTTTTGAGCAGGTTTCAGCATCAGATTACTGTGTCTTGGACCCCAAGCTCTTCCTTCACTAGAAATGACAGCCTAATTTACTTGATTCCAGTATGTGACACTGCAAACTCCTCCACATGGAAGAGTTACTCAGCAGGTGTGTTAGCACTGCCCCCACCTTGCAAGGAGATTACCCAGCCCAAGGCAACATACAGAAGCACTCAAAACTGAGAATTGGTTTTCTAGGTACCAATCTTGTGTTCAAGGAAATAAGATGCTACTCTCCCATTAAAAAACTTATTTTGGGTACTTAAACATTACCTGTAGGTTTTAAACAGAAGACTGTTAAGGCCCCACGCAACTTGATCTAACTTTGAACTGAGCCCAGCTTCAAAACTGACCTTGGACCAGGTACCTCACAAGAGTCCCTGTCACCCTGTTTTTACAGAAATCCTGTGCTGTTCTGTGCTGTTTTGCTGTTGTGTTGGATTCTGAGGGGGACTTGTTTTACCCACCTGTGTTCTATTTGAAAGCTCTGCCAAAGGAGCACCGAGGGGACCAGCCCCAATGGAAGCCAGACTGGGACCCGCCCGTGCCAGGCTTTGTGCCCAGGGTGACATCAAGTCCAGCACAGGTGAGTGGCACAGCCCACACAGAGCAGGGGCTGCTCAGGCTGTGGTTTTGCTGTATCTGCCTTAAAACACAAACTTTCAAAACTACCTCCTCAAAAATCTCCTTCCTTTACTCACCTGCCAAAACCTGAGCTCACGGTTCTGTGGTTTCCCCTGTAAGAACTGGTTATGCCATTAAGCTGCATCATCAGCTGCTGCAGGAGAAACACTGAGCCATGAACTTGGGTCCTAGCAGGCACAAAGCCTTTCATTTCACCTTGGAAAAAAATAAGATCTTTTTGATCACCCGGTTTTTAAGACTTGACTTGGATGGGTTTTATGGGATTGGGTTCAGGATTTTTTTAATGCATACATGTGAGAGTACAGAATGGAGAAAAAACAAGGGACAAGCACTTGTGATATGTTTTAATGTGAGATTCAGATGGTTCCTTTGTCAGATTTGGGGATTTTGGAAGGACCTGAATGGTGGCAGAGGGGACCCAGCATTGGCTGCAGCTGATTAGGTCTCAGTAGTGTTATAATATCTGAGTTTGGGTCAGTTGGTAGATTTGAGGTGCACTTTATGTGCTGCAGCAGGTAACAATGACAAAACTCTGATCATGTAGTCATTTGGTCAGAACTTTTCTTAACCCCCCTTTGGACTTAGGGAGGTATTGAAGGTTCTTAGAGCTTATTGTAATCAGTTTATGAAAGTAAATTTTCTTTTATGTGTTCCTTTGTTTTAATAAATTTGCTTATTGTCTGCACCCCATTTTGATTCTCCAAAGAACTCTTGCAAATTATTCACTTCCTTAGATTGTTTTTCTAGGTTCAAGGAAGCAAGTTCTTTGATGGTACTGACCTCTTTCAAAATTCGTATTTATATTTGGCAAAGCTAATTAAGTAACAAAATAGAAGAAACTGCTGATTAGCTCTGCAGCACTACTGCAAAAAATCTTATTTGGATTAATTTAAAACATTAATTTGTTTCAGCTTCAGTTACGTCTTTTAAAAAGTTTGTGAGCGCTGGGTATTCACTTAACTGCACAAGTGCTCATTGAAGGGAAATATTAATTCCAAATTCATGAGGGAAGCAAATAGTAAATGTGCATGCATGTGCTGCTGTGAGAACTGGCACCTCTCTGTGCACAGGGGTTTGCTCTTTGTCTCTCTGGGAGGCTGACACAAGTACAGGACATCTGCCTCAGCCCTGCTGGCACTTAAACACTCACAATTTGAGGGAACATTTCTAATCATGACAGAGTTGCACAACTAAACCTCCATTTTATCAGAATAACTGTCTTGATTCATAGGATGCAAGGAAAGGGAGAATGAAATAACTGGAACTTTGTTTTTCCCTGACAGAGTTTCAGTCCCAAATACCCCAGGGCTGGAGTGTGAGAGCCCCATCCATCCCTCTGTTGGTTGGTTGTGTGGTGCTGACCCAGCTGCAGTGAGAGAAGGAGCACCAAGAGCAGTGACTGTAAGGGAGCCACAGAGCAAAACTCCCTCATCCCAAACCTTGAGGGACCAGCTCTCATTCTGGCCAGAAGCACCTGAGCTAAAGCAGGCTTTTCTCACTGGTATTGAAACCTTTAGCCAAGAACTGTGAGCCCCTGTCCAGCAGAGGAGACTGGGAAAAATTGCATTTCAATTTTTTCTTAGCTGTGCTGGAATGTGCTCTCCTAGGCCTGCCTCTAGTTAGGGTTCAGAGATAAAACTGGCCTTATTCCAGTGATTAACCTAAAGATCACAATCAACTCTTTGAGATGGGTTTATTTGTGTGCATTTCTTGAAGCCTTTCTGAGCAGAAGCTTCTGTGGCTTCCAGGACTGTGCAGGGCCCAGGTTGTTACATCTAGCTAATTAATTGTTTGATAATTATAAATTACTTGCTCATTATTTGTACCAAGTCTGTTGTTCTAGTCTGATGTTTTATGTACATTGTGCTTAACACAAAGGAGATAGTAAGAACGACTTGTTCTGCTGCTTTTATGGCCAATTTATTTTAGTAATGTGAAATACTTGATTTTATTTAAAAACCAGAGAAGAGTGCTGATGAAGAATAATTCTCTGGATAGCTGACATTGCCAATTTAAATGTCTGTAAAGCTTTATCAAGGTTTATTACCAAAAAATTTGAGAATAGATCAATTCTAGGCAGTACCCTGCTTTGCTGTGTACATGAACAATATTTGTTAGCTAGATAGTGCCCCACAGCCACTGTGCTATTGAACATTTAAATGTCTTTAAAGCCCAGATTCCATTAATTACTTTAAATTTCCCTGAATTTCTTTGCAAATTCCCTGTTTTCCAGTCCTTTGCAGAGAGAGCAGGACAGGCTCCCTTGGGCTCTCATGGGAGCCATGGCTTCTCCAAACCAGGAGCACCTCCACAGAATGCACACATGCAGAGCCCTGTCTCCCTGCAGAAAGAGCCTGGGGAAATGACAGCCTCATAGAGGGTTATTTCAGCAGTGCAAAAGAGCACATATATATAACACAAAAGAGCACATATATATATTATAATATAATAGAATTATATTGCAGAAAATTGAAAGCCACAGCTAGCAGGCAAGAAGCCTTATGTGTATTCTGTTCCCAGCACTCAAGGCTGTTTTTCATTTGTCACATCCAGAGGTGCTGTGCATGCCCAGAGGTAGCAGAAGTAATATTCTTAATTTGTTATTGATTATTTGATGGCTCCCTGTTTAATCAGTCATGTATTTGTCAGGGGAATGTAATTGCTGAACACAAGTAACTCTTCAGGGAATAAAACATAATACCCCAAAAGAAAGTTGTGACACATTGTCTGAAAAGGCCACTTTAAAACACAGGGTTTGTTTGGGTTTTGGTTTGGTTTTCTTAGGGGATGAAGGGGGTTAGGGGTTTTTTTGGTGTTTTGTTTTTTTTTTAAATTCTCCAAGCCTGCTCTTGGAGGCATAAAATACAATGTTACACCCACATACAGATTTGCATTAGCAAGCTTGATTGTAGAGACAAATTACCTTATTTTTGCTTTCCAGAAATCCCTTTCACATGTCCTAAAGTTTTGTTTTTAATGTGTGAATAGAAATGTCTGGAAATTTTGTCATCTCTCAAATGTGCAAAGGATTTGCTGTAAAAAAAAATTATTTTGGATGTAAACTAAAGCCAAATCTGATGTCTAGAATTCAGTTTCTCTGTTCAAAACTGGAAGAAAACTTCAGGCTGTGGCCTCACTTAATGCATTCAACCACGTGTCCATCCATGCCATGAAGTGCACTGTGCTTGGTGAGCAATTACATCAACTTCCTATAATGTACCATTTCCATTATGTGTGTCAACAGAAACATCTGGGCTGACTTCTTAATTTAAATAACCTTACCTCTGTAGTATATTTTGGTAATGCATAGATAGAACATATTTTATAGTTAGTCATAATGCTGAGGTATTTATGTAGCACAGTAAACTCACCTTCATGGTAGAGAAGGTGACACACACAAAAGGATTGCCACATTCATTAAGTGCTGCTCTAAAATGTACAAAGCTTATTACTTTCTCTCCACTGGCATATTGTTTAACAAACAGGTAATCAAGAAATTTATCTTAAGACTTCTGCTAATTAAGAGTTTTTTGTATTTCTTGTAACTCCCCTAACTCAAACCAAAGACACCTGTTTTTCAATATCAAACACTCTTTAGAGGTGATGCTGCACTAGTACCAGTGGAAGGTCCTGAGCCATATTCCTGTTCTGTCTGATGTGCAGTTTAATTCCTCCCTGTATTTGTGAGCTGCTGTTCTTAGGTGAATTGAGCTCTGCAATGAATGGCCAACTCAGTAGTTGTTGGGCTGGGGGTGGTGTATTAAACTTTGTGGGGGTTTTTATTTAAGGAAAACTACATTTCCTTTTGTTGCTGCCCTTTGCAGTGCTTTCAGAACTGGCTGCCTGCAGAGACTTTCAGACAAACTGCCCATGTACTCTTTTTGGGAGTGCTTGGAGTGTCTCGTGCTGTGGGCCTGCCCAGGTAGGACCAGCTCTGGAGACAAATGGACACTGCCTGCAGCTGCTCTCATCTTTTCACCCACTGAAGCCAACCCTATTTGACTTAGAGAACCAGCCTCTTTTCCTGCCCCTTTTATCCTCTTTCCCAAATACCCCTGGGTAAAAATTTGATTATTTGTTTTGTTTTCAGTCCATAAAATACCTCTCAGTCTGAACATCTGAAATGTTAAACAGCAAGACATGAACTTGCTTTTTACAGAACTGTCTAAAGCATGTGAAAAAGTTAGGAATTGCATACTTCTGTAGGTTATCTGGGGTGCACACTTCTTCATCATATAATCCTTCAGGATCCAACAGGGTTCCTGTGAACAGAAAGGGAGATGTGAGTGTCCCAGCACAGCTCCTGGGATGTGCCTCTTGGGAAGCTTGCAGAGGCACAGGTGTGTGGGAGAGGGGACTGCCCTGAGAGCAGTGTGTTCACTTCTCTCTCCAGACCTCCCTACTACCTGACACCTTGCAAATGTCTCCACACTTCCACTTTCTCAGCCCCCATGACTCTAATTTTCTCCTACCACAGAGTAAAGCCTCATTATTAAAAAGTTCTACTTAACTTCAGTATCTTCACAGTTATTAAAGCTCCTCTGGAGAAAGTATTAATTCCTGTTCCAAAACTTCAGGAAGTTCAACTGAGTCTCACCAGATATTAAATCTCAGCTTTCCAGGAAATCTTTTATAATACAAACCTTACAGATTGGTAGAGTTGATTTGCTTTGTTACATCCTCACTGACAGTATTTATTGAGCACCAAATGGAACTGCAGGCTTTCACTGCATGCACAAAGTACAGAAACAATAAATTGGCTACCTTCCCCTCCAAGTAATCTAGAGATTATTTTAAAGGTAGAATATTTGGGGAAGGCATTCAGGTGGCTTGATGCATGACTTCTAGAACATGGAGTGCAGTTCAAGATCTCTGTTTGGTTCTTAATTATCATTCCACAAGATATTGTTAAGGTCTATAAAATGTATGGTATAGAAATACCCCTTTATAAAGATTTGTCCTCCACCATACTCTTACTGCTGGCCAGCTGCAGCAGCTGCTGCTTAGAGCAGGCTGTGGGTGACAGGCAGGGAGGTGTTCCCACCCTGGGAGCTGGGGAGGGTCTTACCTATTGCCCAAGGCTTATCCTCCCCAGGACCAGCTCGACACGGGTCTTTGTAGTGTGTAAACAGAGAATGCTGCTGCTCCAGCTTGTCGTCTGCAGGGAAAGAACAACCCCAGGAAAAGGCACATCAGCTCCTGGTTGTGAACCTGTGCACAGCTCTGTGTTCTGCCACAAGAGCGACACCAAGCCCTCGTTTTTCCTCAGCAGGAGAATCCTAAATATATAGGTTTGTTTTGAGTCACTTCAGCCACAGCTTTACTGCACAGCAGGATCTTGCCTTGGTCAGAAATTCCAGAAAATGCTTGCTATTAACAGTGCTTCCCTATGCTTTCTTACAAAGTCTTTTCAATGGAAGATATTTTTGGTAGTTTTTAGCTCCAAGCTGAAGTGAAAGTTTTTCAGTGTATCTCCTCCCTCTGCCATTGCCATTGTTGCTTACACAGTACAAAACTCTTGTTCAGAGAGAACACCCAGAGGAGAGCTGGGCTGGCTTCCCAATGGCAAAGGAAATGCCTGTTTGTGGCATATTTACACATCTCAGTAAGTTTGAAGATAAAACCTTACGCTTTCTTTGCTTCAGAAGAATTCACTGACTGAATGTTTTTCAAGCTGTAACAGATAAGAGAAAGGACAGGCAATTGATAATTTGCTTGGGATGTTATCTACAGCATTAAAGCCATTCTAAACATAATCAACATGACCTATCAAACTTTAAATTAAATTCTTCCTAGTTGCTACTGTGCTCCTTGCGTTGAAAGCATACAGCACATCAGGCTCCTAGCATCACTTGGTAAGAAATCCCACAAAACTGCACACACCAGCATTTCAGACCCTGAGCAAACCAGCAAGTTCCAGTTCTGTGCGTGCTGCTTATCCACACCATCACCACAGCCAGGAAAGAAGCTGGAACTTGAAAATGCCAACGGCTACAATTCCACTGTTAAGTGGCAAAGAAGCTGCAAACAGCTCCTGAAAACTTCCTCACAGCACTTACAGCTTTCACAAGGCTAAAACATCTTAGCAACACTTGAAGGCTCCCTCTTGGGAGAATATTCACCTGAGTTTGGAGCTGCTGCTGCTGCTGCTGCTGTTGTGTACTTGTCACTGTCTATGCCAAGAACAGGTGTGAAAATGGGAAATAAAGTCCAAAACAAAACTCTGACCTGTGAGCTGTGTCTCTTAGAGCCCAGCTCACACACCAAGGATCATATCAAATCTCCTCACGTAAAATGCTGGTCTTGCCAAGGAAGGAGCTGCTGATCTCTCGCTGAACAAAAGGTGGAGTGAAGCAGTGCTGTGCTCACAGCTGTCGGCTCCTTTGCCATTTTGTTATTCAGTCTTTAGTTCAGCTGACTGACAGTTCATCTGTCTCATTACATCTTTCCAGCTAGCTCTCAGTCTTGACAACATCCTCAGAACTACAAGGAGATTAAAAAACTAATTTTTCAGGGAATCTTGGAGTTGTAGCAGATGATTGGAAGACTGACCCTCCCTAAGTTCTGCCATGTGCGCAACACAGAGAATTGATCTTTCTGTCTGAGCAGCAATTGGTTTGTTTAATGTTCATGGAAAAGTAGAAGATGCCATTTTTAATTTCTCCAAGTTTTCTCATGTTGTGTCATATGTATCATAGATACAGAATCTCCCTCAAAACAAACATAGATTAAAAAAATACTAATTTACAACTATGGGACTGACCATGACAAGTCACAGCTGCTGACACAAAACTTGCCCATGTGATTGGAAGGCTTCTTTTCTTATGCTAAAAGGTTTAAAAACATAATAGACTTTTACACAAGTCAGTCTAAAGCAACATGACAGTGAGGAACTTTCTGATAACATTCCCACTAAGTGTGAATTCCCTGTACAAATGTTGCCATAATGTTCTGTAAAGCTGGAGGGGAAAACTGCGTCGCAGAAAATTTGTCATAAGCATAAGGTCACTCATGGACCTAAAGATCTCTGAGAACTGTACTGTCAATATAACTAAGAATAGAAGCTTGGTATTCACTGAAACATTAATTAGCTGTTGTATCAATCTGTGGAATGGGAAAGGATACAGAAAATCACAAAGAGAATTACAGGAAGCTGATTATTGCTTTAAAAAAACTTAAAATACTCAATTAACCTATAATGCTAGCAAATGTCCCTAAAACAATGAGTAATGTAAAAAGGAAGGAGAGAACTTTAAAACATTGCATTAATCTTGCTTAGTACATATGGAAAGAAAGCAATGTTAAAAAAAAAAAAAACAGCCAGCTTAATTCCAGTTTCCAGGCTGGATGCATTTTAAAGGGGAGGGTGATGTAAGTAAGCATCAGAGGTAGCAAAGATAAAATTAATTTTTATCACCCATTTTTCAATCCTCTTTAGCAGTAGTTGCAATGTTTACAACTATTATTTGCAGAAGCAAATTGTTATTTTTGCTTTTTCATTAAAAAGTCAGCTCAGAATTGCATTAATTATGCTCTGTGCTTCTTGTGAAAGATCCTGGGTAGAGAGCCAACACTTCTCAGGTGGAGAGTCCTGACCATATGTTCTACCTCACAGCTTCACTCCTGTCTCTCTCTCCTCGTGCTGCAGAGCCCATTCACTCTCCCTTTGTGATCTGACTGGGCAGTCTCCCATTTAGTTTGCAGCAGCTTGTTTGTTTCCTTGATGGACACCTTTGCCTCCAGGCCACTCCATCCAGCCAACAATATTGCAAGTGAAATGGTCAAATCACAGCAGATGTGTCTGTTTGTGTCCCCAGCTCCTGCCTCCCTCCCTGGCACTGCTGCAGCTCCTTGGCCAGATGAAGAGCTGTTATTGACCATTTCTTTCCTGCATTCCCTCAAAAACTCACTACCACTGCTGCATTATTCTTCACCCTAAGATGTGTTTGTATGCCCACAGCATTCTGTAGCCATTGCCACTCACTGCTCCCCTCCAGCAGTGAGAGCACGGGCAGCACCCAGACCATTCCAAGCCCACTCTGGAGCGTGAGTTGTGATGGATTTACTGTTTGTGCATGTGAGCTAGAAATGGGTGAGAGAAGGGCTGGGGTTTGGGCTGGTGGTCTTTTCTACCAAACTTGGCTAAAATCCTCCATTTCATGTGTCTGATACAAGTAATGAGATTAGAGGTAACAGTCTGGGAGTTTTAGATCAGACAATGCTTTTTGTTAAAATTGCTTCTGGTACAGTTGTTGCTCTCTATCTCAGTTACTTGAGACTTCTTATAAAGACTACAGAATCCATTGGGTGCTGTTGCCAAATTCACCTGTTCATCCAGAAACCCTGGTCTGAATTGCTGAACCCCAGTTTGGATGCTGCAGCCTGAGCTGCCCTGGGCAGTGTCCCTGTGATCAGCCCTGGGATGTACCCTCTCTGTACCTGCCCTGTGCCCTCTGTGTGGCAGCATTTCAGCTGTGGCCCCTCAGCCACTGATCCCTGTGCCAGCTCCAACCCAGCAGGGAGCTCTGCTGGGTGCCTGAGCTGGACAGAGCAGGGAGGCACAGAGGATTCACAGACACAACTCTCTGCACTCCACAGGGGCAATGTAACTGTTACACAGCATGATATTCATGTTTGGGAAAAGCTTCCATCTCTGTGAACTCACCACCCATTAATTATGGCTTTGTGGATTTCTTTTCCTAGTACCCTCAGTATCCAATTAAAAGAAAAAAACAAATTTCTTAAAATAAAAAAATTCAAAAGTACATAGCATCAGTTAATTCTTTTCCAAGACTGATTCAGCAATGTTGAATTCTCTCTGCAGCATTAGTCTCCTATGTCTGTATATATATACTACCAAATTGTTTTTAACTGCATTAATTTACTACTTTTTCTCCACAGAAATCTCATACATGTCTCTCATCAGTAACTAAAACTGTTGAACAGTAAATGTCTACCTAATTCAAGTAAAGCTAAACCACTGGATCTGTCCTCATTATTGCTACCACAAGTCACAAATTATTGCTCTTTGTGCCTTAAAATCCATCATGCTTAATAATTCCACAGAGCTCATGGGATGAGCTAAGGGGAGTAGCTCACACTCAAATCTCATGCCTATTTTAGAAGTGTCTGCAGCAATTAAGTTTTTCCTAGCAAAAGCCAGTCATGATTTAATATATAGTATATGCTGCTATAACCCACAGAGATCAAGAACATTCCTATTCCTTTTCAGGACTGGTAGACACCAGGAAAAGGCAAACCTTGTCTTACCAGAGGAGCAGTTATCAAAGTTGAGATCTCCACAGAGTACATCAAAAGCCACCAGCTCCTCTGGATTGGCTGTACTGGAGGAGGAGGTAGATTTTCTGAATTCAGACAGCCAATCTTGAAGCATATCCAGTTGCTCACATCGAACAGTTGTGTCTCCTGTAGCAAACAGACAACCAACCAAAACAAGGAGTAAGACCTCCTGTTAGAATGTTACTCAGCCACACAGGAGTTGCTGAACTATTGGCAGACATCCTGAGAAAAAGGCTGCAAGATAAAAAATGGTGTAGCCAGAAGTGCACTCATAGTGCTGAGCCTGTTAGGAACTCCATTAGGACCCACACTTTTGATTATTTTAAGTATCTCCTGGAACCAGGTATGTCTGAAGAAATGAGAGGGCAAGTTCCCTGTGCTGCAGACAACCACCCAAAACAATGATGTTCCTTGTCACAGGAGAATCTGATGCACTACATCTATAATCAGGAATTCAGAGTTAAAATCCTACTTCAGACAGAACTAGACAGTATGTTCTGGGGTAAATCACTTGATCTTGCTTTGCTTTCTAATTTTTAAAAAGGAAAAGTTTAGCATTGACGTGTAAATAGTAAATACACAACAATGGTACATTCAGCTTACTTATACTGTAGTAGTCCATCTGAGGAAGGGTTCCATTTATGGACAAGAGGAAAATGCCTAAGCTGGAAGTATTTTTTCATATTTTTAAAGGTACATGTTGGAAACAGGTTTATGTAGGCAGAAATTCAGAAATAAAGAATGAGATTCTTTTCACCAGCTCCAGGGAGTTACACCAGGATGTGCCCTGTTCTACATGGAAAGGTTGAGATTGATTGGTTGCTAAATTGAACCATCTGACACACAAAACAGCTCTTTAATTACAGCAACTAACCACACTTAACTTCAAGCACATTAGGTGACAGGAAGTCTAATAAGAAATGATACTGCCTCTCTCTTACAATGATTACAGCAAATCATTATGATGTGGACAAAGGAGCAGAAAGATACATTCTAGAAACAATTCTTTACCATATTGTCTTTCCTTTTGTTTTGTTTTCACTGTCCCAAGAGGTAACAGCTATAATTTTGCTTGTTTCAGACTTTTAAAGATATATCAAGTCAGAACAGCATTACTTTTCTTCAAAATAAAAGATTTGTTTTCAAATGCCAGAATCAGAAGGAAAAACAGCCAGCTCAAAATTACTTAGCCTGAGTAGAATTTTACTTTGACATAATTTACTACTTTGTAAAACCTGTTTAGTTGTGTATGTCCAGAGCTTCTTTCAGAGGCCACTGTGGAGATGGTGAATATTTAAGTCTGCACCCTCACAGTTTATTAATCACTCATCTCAACTGCAGCTGTCACCAGGACTCTTTAGAGACTCTTAAAAAGTGAGCTCTGCAGCGTTAGCACTGTCACTGCATAGCACAGACAGGCTTCAGCCACTAGGGCTTCACCTTCCTACCACTATTACCCTGTGAAAGGTTGGAATTTCACCATCATCTTTGGGCAGGGCTGAGCAGGAAGGTCCTAAACCAAGCAAAGTTAAATACAAACAGAATCAGAGATGTCCAATCAGGGATTATTTGATATGCTGCTAAATAATTAAAAGATATATTGAAAAAACCATGACTAGGGAAAGAGGATTTTAAGTAGGTTCTGACATTGACTCATCTCTTCAGACTGGTAATTCCAACAGCAAAAAAACGGATTTTTTCTTCTGTTTGTGTTACTCCTAACAAACCTTTACCAGCTGGGCTGTAATATAAAAGCAGATGTGTTTCCCAGATCTATTCCCTAACTTACAGTTTCTAATTACTTGTACCTCAGGATCCCATTGTACCCTACTGACACAGCTTGGGAAAGCCCCTGCTATGACAGCACAAGAAAGCCCCACAGTGAAGATGGAGCTACACAAAAGCACAGGAAATAGGTCAGGTGGAATAAATGGAGCCTGGAGCAGGTGACACTCACTACAAAAGGTGTGCGTGACTAACAGATCCTTCCTGCTTAGCTAAAGATAGGGGAGAAATTACAGATTCATGGAATGCATGAGCTTGTGAAAGGGACCTCTGCAGATCATCCAGTCCAACCCTTCTGCCCAAGCAGGGGTCACCTACAGCAGGTTGTTCAGGACCATGTCCAGTCAGGTTTTGAAAATCTTTACAGTTGGAGACTCCATAACCTCTGGGAAGCCTGTTCTGGAGCTTCGCCATCCTTGCAATAAAACCCATTTTCCTGTGTTTAAATGGCATTTCAGTTTGTGCCCAGTGCCTCTTGTCCCATTACTGGACCCCAGTGAGGAGAGGCTGCCTCCACATTCCTTGCACCCTCCCATCAGGTATTTACACTTGGACAAGAGCTTTCTCCTCCTGAACTGTCCCAGCTTTCTCAGTCCTGGTGAATCTCATTCGAATTCATGGACTGTCCTCCTTTTGCAGCATCTGAATCTTCCTCTCCTGTCTCCTCTCCTTAGGCTGTACTTTTTCTAACCTGCCATTGTTTCCTCACAAGATAACTTTTAAGCATGGTGCCTGTTGACAAGAATGCAGTAAAATCTCATTCCCCACGAAGTCTCAATTACACAAATTGCTTCATTTTCTAAGTTGTGCTTTTACATCCCTGAATGGCCAAGGATGTTTTACTCATTTTCTGTGAATTATCCATCTGGCAAGGCTTCACCAAATGAGAAATAAAATAACAGAGCCATTACCACATGGGCACAAAACTCAGGCAGCAACCTGTCCCAGATCAGCGTGAAAATTACAGCAAACCCACTTAACTGAAACACAGAAAGGTAAAATTCTCCAACAGAAAAATCTTGAGAATAACAAGAGACACACAAGCAAAATGATGTTGTGTCTGGTAAGATGCATTGTTGTTACTAGAAAAGCATTAACTGCATTGTGACATACATCTCTCTCTGAGGATGCTGAGCCTTTGTAAGAGCCCTGTACAGCTTTTAACCTCAGGGCTCGACAGGTAAACCTTGGAGCTCTGGGAACACCACTTTCATCTGTCTTTAGCCAAGTGAGGACTTGTGACAGCCCAGCATCCCTGGCTATCCCCACTAGAGGTCATAGAAGTAATTGCTCTTGAGGGCACTACTGGGAGCAGGGGCAGCATATAGTCAGCCACATTTCCAGGACACAAGATGGGATCGTTCTAATGAATCTCTCTAATGAATGACCTGAATGTAATTGTTTTCTGAGTATTATTAGTATTAGTATTATCCAGCTCACTGCAGCTCTCAGCAGGTACTGCATGTATCCACATGCAGAAGTTACTACTCAGACCCCAGTCTCAGCAGCTCCCAATGATCAATAACTTTGGAGATGAAGATAAGTGAACTCATCAGACAGCCAAGGAGAGAAGCCAAAGTTGCATCTAGCATACTCAGGGAAACAGACAGTTCAGTAAATATTAACAGAAGAGAGCTAGGTAGTAACTCCCAATAAAGGTTCAACTTCTTGAACATTCAGACAGAATCAGTGATCTGACTGCCACCAGGGATTAGCCAAAGAATACAGATTTGTGCTAATTGCTCTACACTCTTTTCTTCAGTAACTGGCCTGGAAAAATGCACATAATTGTGTCGTGTCGGGTTCCTGCAGTCAGCATTTCTGAATTCTCTGAAAGCTCCTTTCAGCTTCAAATTTTGCAGAAGGATGAAAGGGTAATATGAGAAACTTCAGCCAGCATAAATAAATACTTCACCTTTGTTCATTGTAGAATAATCATACTTGCCCTTTCCATTCACTTTGAAAACACTTGAGTGAAACCCTGGCTTCAGTTAGAACTCAGGCAAGTATTATACACTGACTGTTCTGTCCTATTGTGAAAGACACTGGCAGGAGCACTGTGGTTGTAGGACAAAGCAGATACAGGCCTAGTCACAGGAAATTTAAAAATCTAGTGGAAGCAGTGCAGTATGAGATATATTGGCAGGGAACCTGGGGAAGAAGAGCAAAAAAAACTTGCAAAGTGTAGGAGGTAAAGCCTAATCACAAGGAAGAATTTTTCCAAGTCATGAACCAAAGGCTTCAGTTCAGCTGTGAGACAGGCTGTGTCACATCTGACTGTGTGCAGACCCCTGCACTTGTAACACTTAATCCAGGGTAGACTGAGGAAATAAAATAAACCAAAGTAAGAACAAACCACCTAAAACCCCAAAGGAACAAAGTTTTATTCTGCTGGGCTCCTTCTCAGCTAGGTCAGGTCTCCAGCCAAGTACAGCACAGCCTACAACAGCTGGGGCAGCACAGCTGAGAGGAGAGGCAAGGACAAGCTGCCCTGCTGTGGATACACAGGCTCTGCTGCTTCAGGAACATCTCTGGAATCACTGCCTAAGGATGCTCAGCACTGGAGCTACTCCTGACTGCACCACCACAATTTCAAACACTGAGAGAGCTCTCTCAGATCTGCTTCAGCTCTGTGTAGGCTTGGGAGCCTGAAACAAGGCTAGTGAAGTGTGGGTTCCCAGCAGCTGGGCTGCCAGTGGCTACATTCACACCAAATGCAGAACAGGGATGTGAACAGGTTATGAGAGAGCATCCAGCAGGCTACATCCCTTCAGCTGGGGCTGGAGTAGCTTGAGGCTTACTCTGTACTGATGGCTTGGTGGGGTGTCTGAGAGCCGTGACTCAACGGGACTCAGGATGTGGGTGGATTCAAGGCAGCAAAACCTGTCCAGAACATTAATCACTGACTAATCAACAGACATAAAAGAACCATGTAAAATTAACAGCCCTGCAAAATAATTACATCAAATCTCATTAAAGGATCCCTTCATTTGTCACTGAAATGCAGCTATTTCCACGATGGAAATAAAGAGCTTCTTCGTAGGAGCAACCAGGCAGAGACCTGAGAGGAAAAGCTACATCAAATTCTGAAGTTTCTTGAAAAAGCTGAGGGTCAGGTCTGAACAAATAGTAATTGCTCAGAACAAAGTTGAGCTAGCACATACCTTGAGAAAAGCATTAGTAGCTGGTTCCTGATCATAAGCAGTTGGATCATTTCACTTTATACTTATTTAAGTATCGGAACTGTCAAGTGTAAGATTATGTATCCTAGAAGGGAAACCAGGTTGCACTCAGCCATGTGTGACAAGATGATTTAAATGACTGACCTTTTAAGCACTGCTTGTTTTTATAGATACACATCTTTACATTGTTAAACTGGGGTTTTAGATAATTTGTTTAATGCATGAATGTTGTGAATCAAATGATGCAAATCAGAAAGCACAGCTCTGCCGAACTGATGAACCTTAGCTTTCCATTTCATTACATAAACAAATACAATATATCTAGGGACCGACTCTTAAATCATTGTCTGCTCTATTTGAATGTAGTTTGAACCAGATAAGCCTAAAAATACAAAGCAGGAAAATAAAAGGTTGTGTTTTACCCTTGAACAAACTTTAGGTTGACTTTGAAAATAGAACATTACTTCCCTTTTCTTCTTCCCTTCTCCTTCTTCTTCTTTAGTATTTTAGGGATTTCACAATGTGGTTATCAAGCACTAATTGAGAATACATAACTAGGTAGTAAAAAGGAACAGGACTGAAAACTAGAAACAAAACCCAAGAAACTGAACTAAACTGGAACAGCAATAAATCTCAGCAATCTCACAGTACATTACCGTAAGTCAAAAATAGAAAAGCAGAGGAGGATGTTACATTGTTAAAAAGTAGCTGAAAAATTCATTAATCTTTTTTAGAACCATCCAGTGTCTGTAATGGACTTGAGGGAGCACCAGTTTGTTCCCAGGTCCGTGTGTGGCTGAGGCAGGGATGGAGCAGCAGGGCAGCACCAGGCACTCAGCACAGGGGCTGCCAGCAGCCACTCTGGCAGGGCTGTCCTGCTGCCAGCAGCACAAGGATCACACTCATATTACATAAATGAAGGGTGTCCAACCCTCGGGCTAAATAAAGTGCTGATCATACTCAAAGTAAAGGTCTGTAGATTTGGTTTGTATAAGTACACCTACTCTAACTACAGAACTGCTTTTAAATATATGACCAAGAGAATTTTCCAGTGAGTATATTAACTTGCTAGTCATTTGTGGATGGAATTTGCAGGTCAAAAGCCAGAAAATTTTGGCTTTTTCCACCAGAAATCAGCAGCTAGAATTACTGTCTCTACATGTAACTTCTGATTATTCCCCAGTTATGTACAAAGAAATTTTTGGTTTTGTGCTGATACTCACAGTATGGGTTGTTAAATGCTGTTGGATAGCAATGATAGTAATGCATTTCTAAAATACCAGTATTTGGTTAAGAGGGAGCAAAGAGAAGTTTCCAAGGGATAGTTTTTGTTTGTGCCCTATAGTAATGACTCTGAGACTGGAGATGGGAAGGGTTGGGGATACCGGTTTACCCTTCTTTGCAGCACACGCTGCACTTGACTGGCAGAAACACAGGAGGGGCCACACTATTGCTCTTGTGCACAGAAATACCACCCCAGGCCTGGAATAGTGACAAACAAAGATATGAATCTTAGGAAAGTACCTGCAATAGCTTGCAAGTGAGTGCAGGAAATGTATCCCACAATTCTTTGGTCCTGAGGTGTACTTCCCACTTGCACCTGGAAGAGAAGAAATAAAAAGGTAATTAATGGAAGAGCTCATACCACTCTACTTCCAAGCCCATCTGTGCAGCCTTTTTCACCATTCTTTCCAGCCAACTCCATTTTGAAATCATGTAAAACTACACTGAGGCTTACTGATCTCACTGGGGCTTGAGGCCAGCACACTGACCCTTTGCACATTCCCACGTTCAGTGTTTTGATTTAGATCTGCAACACATGAAAAAATGTTACTTTCTCCTTCTCTTTGCAGTCCCACTGGTTCCCTGTCCCAGCTCTCATTCCCATATACAATTCAGGCCCACCACCCAAGTGTTCTATAAAACCAGTATTACCAGCAGCCTAGCTCTTGCTGCCTGTGTACGACTAGACGGCAAAAGAAAAAATGCCAAAGGCATCTAAGGAAAAGAATAAAATATTAAATAAATATTGGATTTGATCATGTTTTCTGCATTCCACAGTAAATTATGGATTTTGATGGATTTTTTACATTCTTCTGCAAAGGTGTTGGGGGCCTTGGTGTGCCTCAGCAGTGTTTGCATCCTTCAGCTCACAGCAGCAGCCCCCATGCCTGTCAAGCAGACAAATAACACTATGTGGAATCCTGTTCTTACACACAGAAGAGGAAGGGCTTCCAGGGAAGCTGGAATGTAGTATAATTCCTCATCCATATCTTCAGCTACAAATCTTTAAAAATGTACTTGCAGGTAGACACACAAGCAAATTAAAATCAAGTTCTGGTTTAGGTTTTCAACTCTATTGAGAATTTTGGCAGTTCAGGACTCAGCTGCAGATCAAAATTCTCAATGATAAGTGGATAAGTTTTGGATTGTGGCAAGAAACTAGTTTGAGTCCATGATTTTCTTGTTGACAGTTTGTGTGGCAACACTGCATGAATCAAAAAAAATGCCCACAGAGGCAAGTTGTACCCAGGGCTCAGAAAACACTACCAGAGATGACTCTACTTCACAAAGCTAGGCTCAAATTTTATCTGACACCTCTAAATAACAAGCAGAGCTCCATTTCATATGGACACAACTTTGTCAGCTTAGTTGGTTTTCTTGTTTTTCAGCTATTCAAGAACCATCTGATACATTTTATAACTGAAAAGGCAGCTTTGCAGTAAGTGAATTTAGAAGTCATTTGTACTTAACAATGCCTTGTTAACTTTGAGGGTTTGTGCCAGCCGGGGGAGCAGGTAATAAACAACTGGCATTATTCTGTCCTCAGTCTGTTCAGCCTTTTCTTAGCCAGTTTTACCAATGGATATTGATGGTGTTTCTATTGCTGTTCCCATTCTGCTGACCTGCTCCAGGGAGGCAGAGGCAGCCAAGGCAAGCTCAGGCAATCACTGGTGCACCCACTCCCAGAGGAGGAGATTCTCCTGACCTCCCAGGATTGCAGCAGGCTCTGATGGGCAGCTCTGCTGTCAGGGACTGCTGCAGGAGCTGCACTGCCACCTCTCCCCCTCCCTCAGGCTGCCTCAACATCTGTGTCACTGCTGAATCATAAGGAGCTTTCTCTCCAACTTTTATGCAGCATACACCATTCCAGTAGAAAAGTGGGAAACAGTTTATTTCCTCTGCTGTCTAGGACAGGCAAGTGAATGAACCATACCTTCCAAACTTAGTAATTCAAAATCACTCTTCAACACTATCAAAAAAACCCCTAAACTATAAAAAGTCTCCACGTGTTTGCAAATGTGCAGTGTTTCCTGCAGCACAGGACAAGTGTGGATGTCACACACCTTTCAATGTCATCCACCATAACCATTCTGGAAGGACAATACTGCACATGAAGTGTTCTGCCTTAGAGCAGGAATGTGCTCCTTATAATCCCCTTATTGATTAAAGCAGATGGAATCATTCCAGTGTTTCTAGTCAAAAAGCATAAAAGATTTAATTGTAAAAGCAGAACATCCAAACATAAATTATAACCCAATTGAGAAAAAGAGTCAGCTCAAACTGGCTTTAGAATTTCCTGTGCAGCCTTAATGGAGTGCCTGACAAGGTTCCTCAACCAACTTGTGCATAGGCTCATACTAATTTCCATTAATCATGAATAAATGTATATTGTTCAGTGTGCCTGTGTGCACAGATCTGTGCTGAGATGGACTTGGGATCTTTGGCTCTCAAAGAATTGTAAGAAATGGCCCAGGATGAAGCCTGGCTGTGCTGTATGGAGGGGGCTGAGCACAGCAGATGCCCATGGGATGGTGCCCCAGGGCTCTGCTGGAACACGTGGGGAAAGGACAGGGGCTTTCAGAAACACTCTGCTCATTAAAAAAATACAGCTCAAAAGCAAGTGCTGAAGACATTAACATAATTAGAATTTCCTTGGAAAGAGCCAGCATGGAAGTGCATCCAAAGCAGCTTGTCTCCCAGATTTCACATTTCCTCCAGCTTTTTTGACTTTTAGGAGCTTCTAGTTTCTTTTGAGAGGCAATAGTGATGGCAACCACTAAACTGAATATATTTGGTATATAGTTATAACAGAGGCAAATATTTGTGACAACTGCTAGGAGAGTAGTTACATACCTTTGCATCCTCCTAGTCAACTCCCAGCTACAGTAGAGGCATTACTGTATTAAATGCAATCTGAAGTAAAATAGTAAGAAAAACCTGTTTATTCAGTCTAATTTGGTATTTCACAGATGGACAAGGACTGTGGGCCGTGCAGACAGGAAACTTACTTGACCTCTGAAACACTGCAAGCCCTACAATTCTACATGAAAACATTCTTTTGTGTGGCCAAGTACCACAGCTATTTCAGAGTGCTGCATTTTCCAGGCTCTGTGGCACGGTGGTGACTCGGCCGGGGCAGCCACGTGGCAGGAGGACAAGGCTGAGCCTTCAGCTCAGCCTCCAACGTGGAGCTTGGCAGCAAGGCTCTACTTCCACCACACCGAGTCAGCACTTCACAAATATAACTTTAGCTGCTTAACACAGAAGAAACATCTACAGTCACATTTACAAAGAAAATATATGTAAACAAATAAGCCAGAGTGGCTGTGTCACCACAAGCCTGATTTAAGCTCACCTCAGCTGCTCTACATTGGTAGCTGTGTGTCAATAACACATTTATTGAATCATCCTTCTGCAGGGACCTACTTCAGGCACTGCTTTCTAAAAATCATTATACAGTCTTGGTTGTGCCATGAACCATTTCTCTTTGTGTATGGAAATATACAGCAAGAAAATAACTAAATATAAGGTCCCAATGCTTTAAAATATTTACTTTAAAATTATCACAGGAGGAAAAAGGTATGTGATAACATGTTAAACCCTAGTGTTACCTAGAGGTAAAATTAAAACTGACAGACCCTATTTGTAGTTTAATAAAGTGTCCCGTCATGTAATTTTCACATTAAAAATTAGTCTTTTTCACAATTATGCTGAAATACACAAAATTTATTCCAATTCTCACTAGATTTCCAATAATCAAATTAGTCAAACATTGAGAAGCTAAGAGTGGATTCAGATCCGTATTACACCACTGGCCATTACATTTTATTTGCTCTTGGGAGGGGGGCATAAAAAGCTCATTATAGATGGGAAAGAGACTTTTTCCCTTAAGGGGAAATCCTATTAAGGGTGTGTTTGGAATCCAAAATGTCATTTTCTGCTGCTGCGTATTCATATTTGTCCCCTACCTGCAAATGAAATAAGTAAGTGCAAAACTGATTGCTCTGAATTTTTGTTTTCCACGTACTGGCTTAGTCAAGCACACAAATGTACTTGACATCAGGTACTTTTTATGAAAAGATTTCATCTCAGTGCCACAGCACATTAGTACAATTTGTTGGAGACACCACACTGGGACTGTGCTGTGCAAGACTGGGGATATTCCCAGAATTGTTTTGCAGAAGCTTGTCCTGCATGGCTGAGGAGTGGTCTGTCCTCCAGTGAGACTGGTGCCAGGTAATAAATGGCTCATGAAAGAAATCATGCCAGCAAGGTTATGGCAAAAAGATTCTTGTTGACAGGAAAAATACCTGATGAGTAGCAAGAAATTCTAGAGCTACAGCAAGAGAAAATAAGTTGAAATTTAATCACACAGCTTGCTATCATGGGAATTTCCTGGGCTAACTGGAAAATCTTGCACATCTCATGTTTCCCATATGCTAGCATGGTAAGTATACAAAGCTGCAAACTTGACAAATACCTTGTCTCTTAAGAGTTTCTATTTACACACATCTGTTCCAGCAGTGCAAAACAATTCTATCACATCTGTAATTCATCTGGATGTCAACAAAACATCAACAGATACTTAAACAAAACCCATGAGAATGCTACTTCAATACTGGGGCATTTCTTACCACCTTGAGAAACAGCTTCAGACACGTTATTGCTGTGTTAGTAAATCATCAAGTGCTTTGAAGGAAATGCTCTTTAATGATTAAAGATTTGAATTTTGCATGAAAAATCTCGCTTGATTAAAGAACCAATCTAGAATCTCAAACACTGACCAATAATATGTATACAAAACCAAAACATTTATTATGAGCAGAGCTTAATCTTTAGTGACATTTTCTAGAAGCTTCACATTGCCAGGAGGGCAAATAATTCAAAAATATCCAAAATAAAATAGTTTCTTAAATGTGTACCCTCCAAAACAAAGGAGTTATTTACATACAAATCCAAACATATGTGATTGTCTCTCCCTTCAGGAGAAGCAAATCCTGGTATGCAAACCAGATGAGAGCTAAAATTTTGGCATACTCATGGAAAAAGTTCTTCACAAAGTCTGTCACCCCAGAATCTCCATGTGGCCAATAAGCCAGAGCTGGGAAAGGTAAATAACCTGCCTGTAACACTGAGACTTCTTCAGGTAAATTGGGATCTCCATGGTCTAGCTCCAGCTTCAACCAGTACAGTTTAATCACATCTTGGGCTGTAAATGAGCAAAACCATCCATTTCATCCACTTAGGTGACCATGGAGCTGTCAATTTTGGCACTGAAATAAATGTAAACCAAGTACTGCTCCCTGCTTTGCTCTTCTGAAGAGGATAAGTCACCAAAGTACAGAACTCTACAGGAAATGAATTCACAGTCATGACAGGAACCACACTAATGATGGTCATATTATGAAGAAAAACTAGCCAGGCTGAAAGCACCTCTGCATGCTCTGGGGAAAAAAAAGAAACCTCTCTCCCTAAAAACAGAAGTGTGAACATGGCATTTGCAAAGAACATCATCTGCACAGGGGCCTTGAGTAACTCTGTGTTGGAAATAAACCACTCCAGACAGAGAGTAAGTGCAGGGCACAGAAACAGAATTTACAGTCGATGTGACAGTGACTTGCTCCCACAGAAATACTCATCTTAGCATATGTAGCCAATATTGTTTAAGTTCAAGGGAAGCTCCCTTGAAAAGAGCCTGGGATTCAGCAGAATTACTGTGGATGAAGCAAGTGTACCTGCACAAGGAGTGGTATTTCCACACACACTGCTGGCAGCAGGCTTGTGCCTCCCTCCTCCGCTGCACTGGAGATGTCATTATGTAATCCAATGCAATTATAATGAGTTAACAGTGACAAAGGGAAAAGAGAGAAATGGAAAATACAATTTGTTTTCTTTCCAGTACAACATTTCTGTAATCTTCCAAATTGTATCAACTGCTCCTGGATTTTTTTCCCATTTCAGCAAATTTCCAATACAAGCAGTAGAGTCAGCATTAAGAACCCAACTGGAACAGCCAAACTGTTCTCATTCCTGTTACTGTTAAGAGAAGATGCCAAGGAGAACTTGCAGCTACTCCCATTCCCACTTCAAACGTTCCTGTCCCACAGGGATGACTTAGATTAGTCATAACTCCCAAGATGTATTTTTGGTTAGCTTAGACATGGTGCAAAAATATCTATCTTATTTTCCTTCCTTTAACAGCTCTGCCTTTTGCCTTCAGAAATACGTAGCACCTTCTAAAGAAGACACATTAGTTAAATCCGTAATTTATTATAATAAACACTTTTTAAAGTATACTAAAGAAGTTTAAAATGTTATAGAAATCAGCTCAGAATGTGTGGTGCTCTGCAATTCTTTCTAGCTACATTTGCACTTGATAATTTCAGAATCCTATTTTTACCCACCTGCCATGTGCAACAATTACTGTTCCATGAACTCAGAGAATTTGTTATTTGGCAAACCTTCATTAAGGGTATATATGAGGGAAAATGGCTGCAAATTGGTGCCACAAATGAAGGGCTCTTCCTCTTCTGAAGAGGATAAAGCCCATAACTCTCATTTTCTCAAATCTGTATTTCATTCTGCACAACAGTTTTTATTTATCCCCATTAATGAAGGGAAAAAGGACCATGATTAATAACATTAATTATATCAAAGTGAAGGAACATGGTACAGTGCCATGGTAGAGTCTTTTTTTTTTGTTCTTTTTTTAAAAAAGCCTCAGTTTATTGGACTCCATCCAATTCCTGCATTAACATTTTACAGCTGAAACTCAGCATGTGGAAAATGTTTAGGTTACCCTCCTGCCTTAAATGGCACAGTTTTAGAGTCATCTAAACAAATTCATGAGCAGCACTAGACATTTCTTTTATACATCTTGGGATAACTGTAGGTACTGGACAACTGATCAAGGACAAGAAAATCTAACCACTGAAAACTCTAGGTATTCTTTTACTGGGGGCAGAAAGCAGCAATTCCCCTTTCCTGTGCAATCCTGAGGTCCAAACTCTTCCCTCAACCCAGCGTGGAACTGCAGCAGCTGCCCCTTCCCTCCCAGGCACAGCACACATTGGGACAGCAAAGGCAGCTAAAATTACCCAAGTGAAATGCATTGGCATCAGAAATATCAAAAAGGAGAATCACAGAGGTTAATTCAGGGAACCCTCATTTTCTCACACAAAGCAGGCTCCTCGAGAGGAGAAAACAGTAAAAATTGTGCTTCAAAACAGTTTTGCAATCAGAGCTGCTGCTCCTTCTACCATCTGTTACCACCATATCAGCTCTTTGGAAAACAAGTTGAGCTTTGCACACAAAGCAAAGGTTGCTAGGTTTCCTTTAAGCAATGAATAATAACACGTTCTCTGCACAATTACTGTACTCCCTGAGAACAGCCTTCATTTTCAGAGAATTTGAAAAGTAAATCTGTTAATAACCTTAGGAATTAATATTAATTAAACACAACATCTTCTAGAAATCTACCAAAATCCACAAGACATTCTTTTTCCTTTTGATTTTGAAGAATACTATTAACTGTTCAAACTTCCCATCAGGCTGTGGTTTTGCATTATGTTCACATATTGTGTTTTAATTTAGAATTCTTATTTTTGCTAAAATTAACTCTCTTGGCAGATGCCAAAACCCAGAATAGTTTCCTACTAGGAACAGTAGGAAGCACAGCCTTCTACACACTGTACTTCTGTATCTCCCACTCCCACTGGGAGGAAGAAGGCTCCAAATCCTCTCTCAGTTAACAGCCATTTTGAGGGTGATGCCTCTTTCGCTCACCTCCCTACTCTGACTGTGTAGCTACAACTCTTGGATAGCTTAGATTTACATTACTGTTACAACTATTACAATTTAAGGATAAGAGAAGTGAAATTTGTCAGCAAGTGAGTTTTTATTAGATTGCTACACCTGGAAAAAATATGGACAACCTCACCAGGTCAAGTTAAGGATGTTTTCCAGTTTTTTTGCACTACTGTCCAAAACTAACACAGCATCCCTGGCACAGCAGAACTAAGGCTCCACACTAGATCCTCTGTCTAAAGAGGGACGTTGACATTTTGAAACCTTCTAGTAAACTACAGACAGGTGATGCATTACACAATTTCTTCTCAGCACTCATTGATGCCTTTTAAACTAGATTTGACAACGCTGATTTGTAAAATGAACATCCAGTTTCTGAAAAGGATGTGCATGTTACAACTCCCTTTAAATCCACCAAAACCACGGTGCACTAACATCACGTGTGTGCCAAAGCTGCAGCCAAGCTGAGACCACTGCAGTCTGCACCACGTTCCAGACAGACCTGTCCAAGCCAGCTTTTTTTTCTGTGCCAGGCCCACCTCCCACCTCTGTCTGCAGCTGAGCAGCAGCAGAGACAATGGAAGCTATAAAACCTACAAAGTGACTCAAGGACTCTTCTCTTTGGCATTTTGAATTAATGTGAAATGCCACGCTAGAACAGAGAGTCTCGGCAGAGTCTCCCAAGGGCCCAGACTGTCAAATATGAAAATGGATTGGCTGATTTATGTATTTGCTAACTTCTTCTCTGAATCTTTAGTGGCAACTAGGAACAATGGTTTAACACTTCAGACATGAAACTGTCATTTGGATGTGACATTCATATATGCTATTTTTTTCTGTGACCGTGGTTTTTCTTACATCCCAGTGAGACCCTCAGATTGGAGACAAAAACTCTGGTAAAGTTTGAAGAGTTCCAAGTGCCAAATGCAAATTTTCAGCTTTGCAGAAAATGGACTTCACACAATGGCTCCTCACAACTACAACATCCTCATGTCTACATCCTGACCTGGAAAGCATCAGCCTCTAGAGATGGAAAAACCAGTCTGACTTCTGTCAGGAAAACACCAGCAGCAGCACCTCCTGTGGCAGACACCCTTAGGAGGAGAACAGAGACAAACTTCCTTTGCACAGGTCTCCAGATAGTTGTTGGGTAGCATGAAACTCTGCTAAAAGCCTCTGTAATTTACTTCCAACTTGGCTCTTTGGTTGTGACACCCTAGGTGTTAAGCCACAATCAAATCACTTTACCTTCCTGTACTTTAGTTTCTCCTTCTATTAAGTAGATATTGACCTTTCTTCATTATGCACTCTGGGACGTAGGAATGAAAAGCAGTAGGTAAGAGCTGCTTGTTATTACAGCTACTAATAATAATCCTTGAGCTCTGTAAGTCTCTCAGGTAAAATAACTTTGTATGACTAAGCAAATCTCTCAAATCCTTCCAAATCTCTACCTGAACTTTACAATCTAGATAGTGAAGAGAGGGTAGGGAAGACAGGGGCAATAGAAAATCATGTCTTATTCCTGGGAAACAGAACCCATTCTAAAATGGAAAAATGTACAAAACACTTGTACCAGGGCAGTAGGGATCTGTTTTGTGTCAGAGTCCCCCAAAGAAGTTTTGTCATTTTCAAATTATTTCAACTTTCTTTAAATATTTAGTTCTGAGACCTTTAATTTATCTCCCTCACAGTTCTATTTGTAGTAAGGAGACAATCATACTTATTAAACAACAATCAGATTCTGTCTCTGAACATTCTTCTGAATTTAGATGTTGGGTGTTTCTTAAGGCTCAGAATAATTGGAATAAAGGCTTCATCCTCCCCATGAATGGAAACATTAACTGGCTTTATCCATATTTTCAAAACATATGAGCCTTCTCCCCTCAATTGCTTTGCACAACTTCTGGATTTTAACCAACGCAGAGAGCAACTCCTCCTTTAGTCAGAGATGGAAGCTGTGCAAGAGGAACACTCTTCACAAATATCTTTCCAAAACAAAACTCAATTGATGCCTTTTCTACTTCAGAAATGTGAACACTGTATTCCACAGGAGTCAGGAACTTAAAAACCCAGAGTTTGCATAGGACAGAGGCTCAACTCCATGCCCCTATGGAGTGGAAAGCAATCAGGACACTCCTGTTCTGCAAGGCTCTCTTACTTTCTTTAAAACCAGGGAAACTCTATGTAGGACTGGCTGGTATTACAGACATTTAAAATTCTGTAAGGGCCAGTGACAGTCCCACCTGGAAGCAGGGAGATAAGCTGTCCATTGGGATGGCAGAGTGCTGGCCACCCAGAGCTCTGACAGCCTCTGCAGCTCCTGCTGCCCCAGCGGAACAGCTCGAGGCTTCTGAAGCCGCTGCACTGATTCCTGCTGACTTCAAAAACAAACCAGGCCTTCACTTACTGAATGTAGTTTTTGTCTCTGGAGTCCACACCCACCCAGCTGCTGACTAAGCACCACATCAAGAAAAACAGCCTCTAAACCTACTTTATTTCAAAGACAAAATTAAATAATTATTCCTACTCTATGTTGTTGCGGTCCTCAAATAAATGACCTATATACAATTAAGAGAGAAAGTAAATTCATGTTAAGATAGACTTAGAATGAAAAATATTTTAGGTAGGAAGAAAAGTGTATCAGAATGAAACAGGAAGAAAAACAGTCTTATGGCTGCACAGAACTCTGTTATATTCAAAAGAATGGAGTCATCTTTGGAACTTTATAATAATTGGCCTCTATTCCCTGCTCAACTGTAACATTATTTAACAACTTGGATCCATAATTAAGTTCACCATCCCAGTGGAATCTTGAAAAGAGGCTTAATTTTCTGCAAGAGAAATGGAGACATTGCAGCCTGCCTAGCAGGATGGCAAATCAATGACTCAGCAATGGGCAGTTAAAAACAGATTGGTTTTAATCTCTTAATCCCCAATATATGCATATGTTCAAGGGTAGTCTTTGTGACCCCAGAAATATTTATACTGCACAAAATCTATGTTCATTTTTTGCTTGCAGCAATTTGTGATGAAAAAATAAATTGTTGCTATTTATAAACACATAAGAGTGCAACATAGAGAGCTTAGACCCAGTTTTTAGAAACCTGTATTCAGATAGGGATTGGCTTTTGTTTATGTCAATGTACATCAAGTACTATACTATTATCAGGACCAAAAATCTAATATTTGGAGGGTATTTTTTACACAAGTCACAGTACCAAAAGTTTTTGCTTTGTTTAAAAACTACAAATGGAGTACAAAGCCTCCCACTGATCCTTATTCACAATCCATATGATTAATGGCTGTTAATGGCTTTTGTTGAGGACTTGTGACTAGAAAGTACATATAGTTTCAGCATCTGATGTACTTTGCCAATGTTAGAAAAGAAGTTCAGGATTTAGTTAGTGAAACCAATTCCAAATTGTGACTTAATCACAAAATCTGAAATTCAGTATTCTGGACATTTTTCAGATCTTTCTAGGTTTGGGCCTACAGACTTGGATCTCTGGCAAAAATTTTGGTTCTTGATTAATCACAAATTAGAAAAGCCCACTTTCCAGGTTAGAAACAGCACAGCCAGATACTCCCAAGAATTAAGCATGAACAGCCACTAGGTCTTGGAAAAGCAAATCATTGCATGCAGACTTTCTGCTTTTCATGATTTACAGACATATAACCCCAGGCTTCCTGTTCTCTCTACCATTAGCTAATTTATGTAAACTGTGTTAATAATGCAAAAAGCTCTGCGCTCCCCAGTGTCCCAGGCATGTTTGTCTTGGTTATTCTTCTTCATATCTCTCCTTACTAATTCTTTTGCAAGCAAGAGAGCTGAGTAGCCATACATTTCACTGCGATTCTTTCAGTTTTATTATACTGACGTTTAGACATTTGATTGTCTTTTGATTGCCAGACAAACACACATCGAGCACAAGCTGGTTTCCAGCACTAACGGCCATTGTACTGTACTCATGTTATGAGGATTAGAATTTATGCATTACAGAGATTTCTGTAAAGAAAGAAACTAAAATATCATGAAAACCACTTCAGATTTTGAGTCTTGAAATTATACTTGAGTTCTACCTCCATAAGTCCCTCATTATTTTGGACACATCCATCATTTTAACACAATATTCAGGCTACAAATCTCATAAAGATTTTATGTATACTCCATTAGATTATATCAGGAAACCTAAATCTGAATATTGCCTCTGTTGAGGTCTAAAGAAATGAGAAAATAATGTAACTTTATAACTTGCCACATATACAGAGTCAATACTTACAGCTTCAAAAAGGCTCTTACCTTGAGAAACAAGGCTCCCTTGGAAGCCAAGGAGTCCATTCCTCTTCCATTGGGGTAACAGTGATAGGCAGCATCCATAACAGGATAGCGGCTGGCAAAAAGTAGACCACTGTTCACAAACTTAAAGCTACAGCAGCCATGGCAACTGTAGACCCCAACATCATAGACGATGTATTCAAAATAGTGATGGAGCTGCTCTTTCAATTTCTCTGCAGCTCTTTTGTCAAACACTTCCTGCAAGCACAGAAAGTCCAGGTTGGCAGGGAAGAAAGCAGAGATCTCATGATCAAAGGTCTCATCTGTGTGTTTCTTTTTCCGCACTGAAGTCTTCTTCATGATTGAAGCTTTGTAGAGGAGCTTGTTGTTGACAGTGCTTTGGTCCACTGTACCATCTCCAACACGGACTTTGACTAGGGACTCTTGTGAGGCAGAGCAGCTGTCTAAACTCCCAGAATCTCCTTCCTTCTGTTTGTGGTTTGGTGTTTTTGAGATCTCTGCATCACCTTCCAGTGAGGGCTCTGCTGGGCCACTGGCACGAGCCTGGCCATTGACGGTGTCTGTTTCTGTGTCTGACATGTGGCCATTCTCCTCTCCATTGATACGGACAATGCAAGTGTTTTCTTCTCCCTCGTGTGGCTCTCCACTTCCACCTTTATCTTCTCTGTTCTCCTCGCCGTTGTTCGAGCCACAATTGTCTCCTTTGTACTCCATTGATGTTGTCCTTTTGATGCCAGCATTAACAGTACGGTTATCTCCAGCCTGGGGGGAGACCAGGCTGCTGAAACTCGCTGCACTGATGGATGTGTTGGTAGGAGAATCTATGTAGATTTTAATCTGTGGCCTGCTCGCCCCATTTCGGATCCTCCGGCCGATCTCTTTAGCCCTGGCCTGTGTATTGAAAACGTTATTAAATCTTGCCAGAGAATCAGGCAGCAGGCAAACATTGGCACTGCCAAAGCAGAAGCTTTTCCCGCTCCCTGCAGCCTTCCATTCAGTGAGCAGAGTGGCTCCATTGGCGTGGTTCTTGTCTTTCAGTCTGGAGTAGATGTAGGGCCTCCTGGCTGACTGCAGCGGGGACCAGAGCAAGAAGCCAATCAGAGCGAAAGGAAGAGAGGCCACCAAGAGTGCCAGGTAGATGGGAGTGGTAATGATGATGCAGAGTGCATGAAAATAGCACGGGTCATCTGCTCTTTGACGTTTTTCATAGGTGGTTGGAACAAAAGAGCCCACGAGCCTGTCTGCTAGCCAGTAACATGGGAAAATCAGGCCCCAGGAAAAAGAATGCAGAACTGACAGAAAGCTGTTGGGAAATGGAGAAGTGTATAAAACCATTGCAACTCAGTTATGACAACACTTCAGGGCCTACTACATGATGTCACTGTGTCAAGCATCCATAAGAATACCGGGAGAGGGCTGAGGGAAAAAAGGTTCAATCAGGAGTTTGTTGGGTTTTTTCCCAGTGAGAGTCAATAACAAAACTTTAAGAGCACCATTTCACTGTGTTGTAGTAAAAATGAAACAAGGCCACTGTTTTCGTCTGGCTTTTTGGCATCTGTATTTGTCAAAGGATGTCATTGTTCACTGGGGGCTGCCATAGTGGAACTCTCCAGAGGCAAAACAGAAATCTGCAGAAACAAAAGACAAAACATATTGGAAGTTTAAGTTACACTTATTGGATGTTTAAAGCAGATTGACTTTTTCTCACAACAATTAAAGAATTATTACATTTAGTGTATTTAGATGGAAATTGGAAAGGTTGGATCAAGAGAGGATTTGGGTGTTTTTTTTGTTTTGTTTCAATTATTAGCTCAGCATAACTTCACCAATCTTATGCAAAATGTTTGAGTTCAAAGAAATAAGGGACAAGTCAAGTGCCAAATAACAAATGTTCGGCATTTACTCATTGCCAAAGGCATTTTGGAATGTTGATGATGGGGGGAGCCCGACAAATTTGTTTTCCTCAATGATTTTTAGGATTCTTCAGTAAAAATGCTCAAAAGTGACTCTGGCATCTGCACATCAGATAAGAAAAAAAAATAACCTAAAACCTATCCCATTATGTAATTACCATTAGAAAAGAAAAAATTCTAAAGAAGTTCTACTGGGCGCTTAAAATGCTTTATAGAAGCCCTATTTACATAATCACTCAGCAGACCAGAATGATTCTTGTTTACAGCAGTGCCAAGGGTAAACAGAACATTGCATTTGGGATCTGTGAAGTGAGGACAGACTGCAAACCTTATATCCCAACTTTCAGGCTGACAGCCTTCCTGGTGAAAGGTGTAGTAGTGCTGCAGAATATAAGGTCAATTGACTTTTACTATTTTAAAATAACACACCAGAAGAAAATGCAAAACTACAATGGGTCCATAAAAAATTGCCTAATTAGGTCTTCAATAGGTGTTTCCTTGAGCATATGATGACAGGATGTTACAGCTCCTTGGGGAACATGAAACCAAGTGACAGTTTGGTGGATAGAGCAGTCAATGCCTGCTTGGTGATGTGCTGAAGTGAAAAAAAAAATCAATTCAATACAACTCTTGCCAGTTCCATTATGGACTGCAGTATCAATAATCTACAAGATAAATCTACAAGATAAAGCTGTCCAGCAAACCATGAAACACCCAACTAAAACACCTTCATGAAAGCAATTATCTAGATTGTGGAGACATACTATGTAAAAGGAATTCATGCTTACTGTAGATCCTACACACTACTATGTATTTGTAAAAATAGAAGAAAAATTAATGCAATCACAAGTCTTTTCATAGGATAAGATTGCACAGCACATGTCATAAAGCAGATTGGTTTGAACTAAGGTTTGTTTTAACAACTTTTAACAAGAATGTGATTCTTTGTAAACACCAAAGGCTCTATGATGGTTCAAGGCCACATTAGTGACTCCTACACTTCCTCTGCCTTAAGGGAGAGTATCTTTCAAAATCAGGAGAGTTTTTGACCCAGTGCCAGCTGCATTCTTCACTGCCAGTCTGCTGAAGTGAGGAGGCAATAAGGATTTGAGTACACACTTGTATGCCATGCATTTTAGTCCATGAATTCTAATAGAATTTCCACAACTCATGACACAGAAGTACAAAAACTCTGGTACCACAGCAAGCTTTAAAATATAATAGCTGGACAAAAGGGAAGATGGAATGTCCTTTAAATTTTTGCATATTGCAGACAGAAGTCATAGACACATCAAGGTCCTAATTAAAAACCCTCTTCTTGTAAGGAAATTATCGTCCTGATTTACTAAACTTACAGATGAAAGCAATAACAAAACTTGCCAAAGCTCTGTTATAGACTCACATACACAAACAGTTTCCTACTCCTTGCTAGAAAATCCTATGCACGCTAGTGCCTCAAAGCCACCCCAAAAAAGAGAATTAAGAGGGTCATGAGAGACAGATTTTATCTCAACCAGATCTTAACGGGTGAGGGAAGGCACCATGTGAGTCAACAGGACCTTGGAAAACATGACGTCAGTCACATCTCCTCTAATGCAATGGTTTAGATGGAGCCTAGAGCTAAAGTGCCTAATTCCTTGTGATGAAGGGTATTACTTGGTAATCCAATGCTTTATTCATAGGGGTTTGGGAGATTAAGGGAGAATTTAAGATATTGCAATGAAACAGATATTTTTGTATGCTACAAAGACGTAAACTGCAGCGTTGTTTGGTGGTTTTTATTACTTTGTGAGTGTTTGAAGGCTAAAAATAGACTTTATTTAATTTTTTTTATGGTGGCAGTATAGAACATCTCAACTTTAGTGATAACAAGACATCAGGCAGAAAGGTTTCAAAGATTTTTATGATTATAATTATGCCCAGAAGTATGATGGAGACATCATAGATCAAAAGAGACATTTCTAGCTCCAGCATTGCTTGCAAACTAAATAAAGGACAATACAAGTCAACAAGTGATAGGAGAAACAGAAGAAAAACAACAAATCTTGCAATAATAATGTTATGAGAACAGTCTAGAAATGGTCAGAAAAGTTTTAACTTCCTTTTGCTTAGAAACTAAAATTTCTTCAAGAGTGACAGTAATATCACCTATATACAGTAAAGATACAGTAAACTGTATTTTTAAAACCATAAGTAAATCACTGGCACAACAGTTATTTATTTATTAACAGAATAAAACTGCTGAAGTGGCTAACTGATTTGGAAAGTTACCTGATGGGTAACTTCACATCATAATTTACATGTATTCATTAAAACGAATGCTTTTTGAATCCTGACAGTGGGTTTCCAGTGAATTTTGTAGCAATATTTATCTAAAAATGAATTCCAGAAAAGCAGTTTATTTAGGCTGTGGTTTTTTGTTACCTTGATTTACTTATTGTCATTGTAGTTTGAATCAGAGAAAACAGCCTTACAAAAATGGTCCCACCAGACCACGTGAAACAGCAAAAATTGGTGTTTGTAACTGAGCACAGGTGAAATGAAGATCTGAGGTAACTGAGGGAATTCTCTCAGGCTCTCACGTCATTCAGGCTTTTTAGACAAACCACAACTTAATTTTTGCTTTCCTCATTGTTCTCATCTGGTTTTCCTCCCAGACATAGTTCTTAAAATCTTCCTTCCTTTATTCGGTGTCTTTCCTTTGATTATTCTTATACATGCTTTTAATTAGAGTCTAGTTCAACAGCTAACTAACCTTCTGGAAAACGCTACTCCAAAAGGCCAAAACCACGTGAACTGCTTTCCATGCTTGATTACATGACTGTAATTACAGAGATGCAGCCATCTCCAGGGGTCAGTGGCTCTAATGAAGATGTTTTCTTGTTCCCCTGTGACCACTTCACAGGCTGATGTTTTAACTGAAATCCTGGCTGGGACTCATCCCATGAAGGAGTCCACAATGCCAGCTAAGGAAATTTAAGTAGAACTGACTGGCTCATCTTAACTTCCACTTAAATCAATAACATTTTACAGCTCAGGAAAATCTTTGTAAAACCTTAGTAAAAACATGGTATGAGAAGCCGAATTTGGTCAATCACTGGTACTGATGAATAAAGCAGAACCCATTCAAACTAAGGATTTGGCAGGAGGAGAAGGGAAGGAGGACAATGTTTTTGCAGCCTTGCCATTGCAACGTTCATTTAGCAGTTTCTGCCTGAACTCTCTCCCTCCTTCCTAGAGAAGGAAATCAAACACTGCCAGGCTGCTCTGCAGCTTGTCCCCTCTGTCCATAGGCAGCCATCAGGCAAGAAGTCAGTATAAACAAGATGTCTAACTGAACTGAACTGACCTGTAAAAAATAAATATCTGAGAAGTGTGAATTTACAAGCCTCCCTAAATACCAGTGATGTCAGCAGTTAAGCATATGTCTGAAAAAAAAAAAACAAACAAACAACAAACCCAAGCACCCCCACAAGTCCAGGGAGCTGCTCAAGCCCCTGGCATATTTAGGGAGCAGACTTGTGATGGTGCAATCTGTGTTCAAAACAAGGAGGGATCAGGCACTTGGACTACATTTCCTTGAGGAGTCCTTGGAATCTCAGTGATGCCTCTCTCCGAATGTCTCTAAAAGCTGCACATTGGAGGAGATATGGTGCTGTTATCAAGCACAGTTTAAGGGAGCTGGACCAGGGCTAGGAGCCCGTTGGTCACTCAGTGCTGGAGCTGGAACAGTAGAGACCAAGGTGCCTGTGGTCACCAAAAGGACAGCGTGAGTGGGAGTCACCCCCTTCATCTGACAAAAGATTGGCTGCAGCAGCAGGGAAACAGGGCTGGCCTGGTGCCCTATGTACCTCCTCACCCCAAATGGGAGCTTTTCTCTCAAAGTGCTGAAAATTTGTTTGTGATCACACTGTAAAGCTTGCTCTGAGCTTTACAGATATGTGGGCCATGGCAACAGATTCTCATTTCCAAAGCAAATCATCTGAATTTGGTAGTCTCAGATCATATTCCTAGGCCAAAAACCATACCCACACACCTTCTGCTACCTAAATAAATTGGGTTATATTTTAAACTTAGTTAAAAAAATACATAAATTCAATTGTGTCGATGTGTGGAAACACAGGTTAAAAAAAGATCTAAACAATTATAACCCATTGAAAAGCATTAA
Source organism: Irena cyanogastra (assembly GCA_013397155.1). NCBI lineage: Eukaryota > Metazoa > Chordata > Aves > Passeriformes > Irenidae > Irena > Irena cyanogastra. Next base: position 780,248 of record VWZV01011716.1, read on the forward strand.
AACATGTCAGGTTTGTCCCTTTTTTCCTTTCAAAATGGGTGAAAAATTGAAGCTGAATGCATTACTGTAGAAAACAATCAGCTTTCGTACTCCTGCAAGCAACACTGAGTCTACTCTGACACAACAGATTATACTTGGTCAAATCTTACATCCAGAGTCATAAATGCAGAGGGGACACATCACATCTCTCAGGCCTAGGAGAGGTTTATTCTTTACTCCACACACACAAACTGCACTCCCAACAATGAGTGCTGTGTTTACACACCAGCTGTACTAATTGCTCCCTGGGGGCCTGTCCCAAACTCAGAAAACTTCACCAGTACAGCTCCAAATTCTGAAATACACCTCCAAAGCTTTGTGCATTCTGCTACTGACTGTAGGTGCACCAGTGGCAGCCTGTGAACCTCAGCTAACTAATGAAGTACAAGCCATGTGGGAACTTTTTACAAGGGCATTTAGTTCTACTTCACTGGAGGGCATGGAGACTCATCTAAAAACCTGGACTCCATAAACTTTCTTCAATTATTTTTATTTCAATGGGAATAGAAGCAGACTGACAGTTTCTGTTGTATTTTAGAGGGGCCAATGCCATGAATGCCTCTAAAAATATCATGGTTATGCAAACTAAGTAACAACAACCAATGTCAGTTCTGATCTGCAAGGACATTATTTTAAAACCTAAATTTGAGTGCATTGTTAAAGTAACTACTTCAGAATTAATAGAAAAAAAAATCCTAATCAGCAGAACTGTCTCTTCTTGTACAGGGGACAATCACATATTTCTGAATTATCAATTCCTATTTATGGCCTTGAGAACTGTTAAGAAGTACAATCAATAGCATATTGATGGATGAAAATAACTGTAAATACAGAGAGCTCCAAGTTTTCAGAAAAGCTTTGCTATCAGGCAAGATTTAGAAAAAGAAAGTTCATCTGACCACTTGGTGATCTCACTCAGCACCTACAAAGCTAAACACTCTCTGTTTTGAGACCTTATTTGGTGAACTTCAGTAGTGAGACAACTGCAGCCTACAAAAGTATGAATCTGTGACACTAAGCTCTGTTTATACAATAGAAACAGAATGGGCTCTATTTACAAAATCACCTTTTAGTGTGCTTTAGCCTCGTATTTTACAGGAGCTGGAGTAATTCAATAATGGCTAAATAAATCTGATCTCTGTAGATGGTTTGTTTAACAAAACTCAGTGAGATGGAACAATATTGGCTTTAGGTGCACAAGACAGAAGTGGAGATAAAATTTTCCCTACTCATCTTTCACCATCTAAATCCTACAGAGGTCTGACTACAGCCATGCCTTGCCCATAAATTATCAGGGGGCATAGACTCCCTGTAAGATACAAAGCTGTACTTTCTCAAGCAGCACTTTGAGCCTCCAGGCTTCTGGTTACTCCAAGACAGCTCAATAGAAGTATAAAGTAATCATTTTTCCCCAGAGTGGATATTCTTATACTGTTGAAATTATTCTTAAAGGTGCCAAAGAAAAGTTACCTTAACCTACAGTAAATTCAAGACAAATTCCTGCCAATAAATATCTGTTCCTCTATAAAAAATGCTTACCTACAATTTTCAAAATACTTTATAAAGGAAATTAAAATACAATGCAACTGAATTAAAACACAGCTATACTTATAAAGAAAATTAAAGCACATTTATTCATGTTCTACTTATGGAAAATTGGAAAAGCAGAGCCTTTGTATCTTGGATAAGTTTTCATGGAAACCCCAAAACTAGACTCCTTAACTCACAGTTTCCAGCTCTACTGACAAAGGCGTATTTCCCCAGGACCCAGAGATCTAATTGCATGGTGGTAACCATAAAAAACCCAGCACTGCTCAAAACTCAACACATAAATGCAAAGTCCTTCCCCCAAAACTTGCTTCTATGTCAAGCCTCTCTGACAAAAATGCAAGAATTCAAACTTTTTATAATCAAATTGCTCCAAGATAGGCTAAGTACTTTCGTTGCATATTTTCATACAGCCAAACATTAATCCATTAAAATTGTCGTTACAAAAAAAAAAAAACAACAAAACCCCACCAACAAAAAAAACCCCAGATCACTCGACACTTGCAGCTTTTCAAATGTGATAGCAAATTCAAGCAAAAATGTTACATTTACTTATTTGTAAATTCGTGTCACTGTAATACCCTGGTAGACTAAAGTATGCCAATCCTCTCATATTTTTTTCTTACAGAGTACCACATAAAAGAAGACAGAAAGCAATATGTGATTTTTTTAAGTATCCCATCCAATCACTTAGCACTCCAAAAGAACACTCGTTGCCATCTTTACATAAGGCATAGCTGAATTTAGCTCAGATATTACAAAGCTACTAATCTCTTGAATACTCTAGAATGAATTATTTAAAACTATAAAACCTTTGTGGTGACTTGTCTTAAAACCACCCCTAAGAAAGCAGAGAGAAGATGTTGTGCAGGTCATGGCTTGTTCTAACTACAAAACTTCACTGGCTACTCCACGATAACACGCTTGTTCTTGCTGGGCTGGGCAGCTCTGGGGAAACAGGGATACCTAAAAAGACCCATGTCAAGAATCTACTGACTCACTACATATTCTGCTGCTACACATCTGTACAGACACCCCTGCAGAAGCCTGGGGACAAGGGGCTGATTGCAGGTCTCCAACACTGACAGCCGACAGCCACGGAGCCAACAAGGATCACTGGCAAGGACACGCTGTGAGAAACAATGGGATGGGGCTGGAGAAGGGGCCACAAGGGAGGTAGGGCAGTACTTTTGTGGGACAAATGCCCTTGTTCTGGGTCCTGGGAATAAGCACAGCATAGCACAGCCATGGGATTGAGGTCAAGAAGCAGACATGGACCAAAGGCCAGCTCAGTAGGGGGAAAAAAAGACCACCTCTGACCCCCAAAGATCTCTGACCCATTTCCAGACACACCAAGAAGAATGAACTGCACATTGTAACAGCTTGCATAGAAAGTGAGAAAGTTGCCTTCAGGGCAGGGAAAATTTATCCATAAAAACCTACCTCCACAAAGCGCCAGCGTGCACGTTGCAGGGTGCTGGACCAATGCTGGAGCCAGCACTGGGGATCCTTCTGTCTCTCCCTCTCTCTTTCACTCTACCCTTTATTCAAAATCCACCACTGTGTTTACACGAGAAGATAAGGGACTAACATACCAATTTCCATGCCAAGTGTATAATTTACCAATAAAACTGTCTTTTTAAAAGTCTCTGACATTTGTGGTTCCTTTTCAACCACGGGCATATGCAAACCTTGGGTGCTTCCCTTCCCTTCAGGGTGGAATGCCACAACCCTGCACTGTGTTTTTGAAATGTGTTTGCCACCAAAATGGCATTCTTGAAGAAAATCTTTTTGACTCACACGAATGCAAAACAGAAGGACTGCAATATGTTTCCCACTTATCCTAAAACTTCCTTCACTTTTTATTAACCATTGCATTACACAGAAAATGCTGATCCTTCCTCTTCGCCTTTCAAGACATCCTGACAAACTGAGAATATACTCAGTCTGTTCTGGATGCCTTACTGTTACAGCACAGGAAGCAATGTTCAGCCACAAAGCATCCTTTGAAGTCTTCTGACATTACCTGGTAAGAACCAGGTTTCTGGCATTCTACATTAAATTGCCCAAGAGCCTCCCATATTTTCTTCTGGCAGAACAGATCCTGGCTCGTGCCTTGAGACTTTCAACATTTCAGGTTCCAGGTTTCAGAGATTGCTACTCTTCAGACATCACTGCTTTTTTGCATGAGGTGGGAAAGGACTTGGTAGAAAAAAGTGAACACAAAATTTGAGGTGGGATAGGGAGAGGGGAATCTTATTTCTGAGCCAGAAGACTTTGTATCTCTGTGGAAAAACAAGAATAAAGGGTAATCTCATTTTTTGTTGTATACAGAATGTATGTTTAATCTATAACACACCTGAAATATCAAAACTGTACTGCTGTTAATCAAAGTGGTCCATATTAAGAAAAGAAACAAGAGAAGCTATGCTAAATACCCAGTATTCTACCACTTCTAAATCAAGAGAGTAGCATAACCCAGTAACAGAATCTGACAAAAATCTAAAAGAATAAAAGCAAGGAATGACTGCAAATGAACAGCTACTTTAGTGAGATGTGCATATATGAATACAAAGTTCACCTCACTGTTCTATGGACTTCTATTTCCTTAAAAATACAGCAATTGTTTGTAGCTTTTTCTGTTATTAAATGCATTTGTAAAGAGCAGGGCAATCTACAGGTATTTCATTTTACACCCCATTTTTATTTACTCTTGGAACTAGAATAAAATCAGGAAGTTTCCTATATCCAGAAGGAGCAAGAGGGACAGAGTGTTTGCCTACATGTAAATAGACCCTCTGCAGTGTGATCACCAGCAAATGAAGTACACTAGACACTTCTCTTAGTCATCAGCAGCAAAAAAATTGTTTAAATATTTAATATACTTTGAAAATACTAAAAATACTAAAAATGTCTACTGAGTCAAACTATTACTATTTTTTTATTGTGACTAAAAGTAAAATGTTTAATTGAAACAGATGCTCCTTAATAAATAAGCAGAAGCTGTGTGCACGAACGCGTGGTATTTCCAGATTAGATTTTCATGCATGGCATTCCATGCATGATCTTTTCAGACACTAGAATATAAGACAAGTTAAATAAGATATCAGTCCAAATAACAAAACTGTAGAGAATCAGAAGTGATTATCCCAAAATAGGCCTGGGCCTACCTCTAGTATAAACAACTTGATCTCAGTATTAGTTTTAGGATGCAAAACAAACATCCTAGATCCTATTGCTGCTTTTACTCCCTCGGGTAAGCTTTACTGTTACAATGGTTCAGCAAAAAATACCATGGATACATACTGCTATTCCAGGGGGGTAAAAAATGAAGTGCATTAAAATTTGGTCCAAATATGGTCAGAAAACCAAAAAAATTGCTGTTTTTTTTTCTTTACCTCTGATGCAGGTTCACAGTACAAGCAACAAACTATTTTTAAAATGTTGGTTTTAGTAAACCATGCACAACCAATTCTACCACAGTGATTTAAATAGGGGTTTGGTTTTACAGGACCTGCATTGATGAATTTGTCAAGTTTGTTTCATTCTTTAGACTAACTGCAGTCCATTATTTACAAAGAGCATCCTCAGGCATGTAAAATATCTCTGTAAATTATTAGGTTCATGCAACTGCTAAACAGCACAGCATCCACACAGAACTGTCAACAGCAATGCCTAAACTGTAGAGACTTTTGCTACATTTTCCAAACCAGCATAGTCTTGTCCTGCTATTAAATAAACTCATTTTGCCCTATGATTCACTTCAGAATTCAATTTTTAAGAGTCATTTTGCAGAGCAGAAATACATTTCTAAAAATTCAATTGTCTTTAATAGAAAAGCAGGCTTTCATATATTGAATGCTGTGTTCTTGGAAGTGAAGCTCTTCAGCACTGATATGAAAATCATATTTCAGTCTAAGTTTGCATTATCTCCTGCTTGTCACAGAACAGTTGCCAAAGAAATGCCAAAGAAAAAGGTGTAAATTGTGAAAAGCAACATTTCTGATAGTGGCAATCTCTGTGGCTTTGGGTTATCTGATCCCCACTACACAGCTGGAGTTGTCACATGCCAAGAGTCCATGTCTTGAATGGTACAGCTTCACTGATAAAAAACAAATGTTTGGGGTTTTAGGTGTTTATAATTATCCTTATTAGCTGTTAGTTGCATTTCTATTTCTGCTGGCTGCCCCTAGCCAGCAGACTTTTTCAGGCCATACATTTACTGGACTATTGCAGGCAGAGATACCCCTTGTTTATTAGCCATGGCTTTTACTCCTATATTGCCTCTAGAAGGACTGCTCCCAGAGATAAATTTGCATTAGTGAAACAAATGCATACTGGGAAAGTGTCAGAGAACTGTTAGACAGAATAATATTATTTGTATAATTCTGATTATTATGCACCCCAAATTTTGTAAGATTTGAAGTGATGTAGAAGGAACATACTGTTAATATCTTACATAATTCATCTTGATCACTTAAATAGTTTCTTAAAACAGCATCCCCTGGATGCCAGCTTTTGAAGTGTTTAACGAGGTATACATAAAGAGGGTAATAATTATAATGGGGGTGTAATGAGCTTCACTATCAACGGGAGTCAAAGTACAGTAGATTTTTATCTCAGATAATTATTGTTATGTGCAGTAAATGCCCCAGCAAAACTGAAGAAATAAAGCCTCTGGATTACATCTAGTGAAGAGAATTCACAAAAGAGAACATCAATTTTTATTCTGATTTTGTTCTATGAATCTGACAGGTGTTAAGCTGCTAAATCAAGAGACCTGAGGCCTTGTGTAAGTGACATAAAACTATATTGTACAGCAAACACAGCAGAACTTCTAATTCCACTGTGCCTTGGCTACAGATGACAAGAAATCACTTATGTCTACTCAATTAAACAGCAAACCTTTCACACCAAAAGGACAACAACTTGCAATCTGATCAGGAGACACAACTGCCTTGGCTATGAGGAGCAGAGTGCTATCACAGAGACACCTGGGGACAGCATAATCCACACTCCACACAGCCACTAAAATGAATCACCTTCTCCTTGGGAACAGAAGGCTTTCATTTACAAGCCACATTCATTCATTCTCGAGCCCTACAGCCAAAACAACCACAAAGTCCGTGAATATTGCTGCTGCATTTTGCACTAAGTGCTATCAGGCTGCTCAGGGCATGGGCTGAGGTCCCTGGGCTGGCACAGAACACTGGGCACAGGTACCACCAGCTGGTTAAACTGTTCACTCTGCTTAAAAGGAGTGTTCACCTCTTGTGATGGACTGCACTACTGGCCAAAAGCTGTAACATGCAAGATCCAGTCATTTCAACCTTCCAAAGACAAAAAACTCTTCTACTAAATTTTAAAAAGTTTGCCTTCTGGGTTTTTGGGTTTTATTCTTGTGTATGAATAATTTTTCCTTTGTATCTCCAGCTGTCTTAAGCATTTAAGCAAGTAATTTTGTAGCTGAGATCAAAATTGCTCTCTGAATTTATTAGCCTTAAACTAATTGAAAATTATGACTGGCTCACTAAGGCAAAGAAGTCCAACTGGTAAGCACTGAAGATGGTGACACTTGGCTGCTCACTCAGCTGATAACAACTTGATTTTCAGCATTATAAAAGATTGAGTAAACAACTCACATAAGGCAGCTGGAGAGCTCCAGCCTAATCTTCTAAAACCAGTGTTGGTAAACCACAAACCTGTCAAGGTGCTTTCATGTGCTGCTTGGCATATCAATTATGTCATTAGCATACCATGTCTTTATATACATCACTAGTAGATACACCAATGAAATTATAAGTAACTAATGGAAGAAAGGAAGGCATGAATAGGAGCTAAGTAAATTCAAAGCAAATTCACTTCAGTTCCAAATCAACTCCTCCAGAATCAGGGGTGTTCTTTGAAGTCAACTGTAACTTAAATCCAGGTTTAAATAATTTTCCATTTTCCACATAAAATAAAATCTTAAATGATTTTCCATTTTCCACAACCCAGTATTTTCTGTGCTACAGCATTATTTGAAAACAAAGCAGAACAACAACAAATAAAAGCACTAATTCTATGTTTGTGAATATTTCTTGGAAACCAAATAGCTGCCTTGTTTTATCGCATTCATCCCTCTTTTCAATTGCAAGAACTCTGACAAACAAGTTTAGAGGAAACAACTGCTTTTGTAATTGCCACTGATGTCTCCAGGCAAGCTGGGGGCTGCTGCCTGTCCTGGGCCCCTCAGAAGCTGCTTGCAGTCCCCAGCTCCATTACAGCTGCTTGCTGTGGTTATGTAACACACATTTATACATGACTTTTTATGTAAAATACTTCACAGTTCCCAGTGTATGTTAAGTTTGGAGCCTATTTTGAAAGTTCTTCACCAAGTCCACCTACAATTGCTCATACCCACAAGTCTACACAGCAGATTTGCAACAAGTAATTCAGCCAGGCCTAACCCTTCCTCAGATTGTAGCTGTGGCTTTCCAAGAATGCCAAAATCAGCTACAATCAGTGTCAGTATGAGTTTCTTCAGAGACTATCTATTTGTGGCAACAGCCATGTGAAAGAAGTACTTCAAAGGAAAACATATATTGGCAGAGGAAAAAAGATCAGGAACCTCAAACTCCAAAATAATCCAGCACAGACACCAATTATTTTATAGGACAGAGCTCAACCCAAACCATCTCTCTACTACGTTGCGCTTAGTATAACATTCAAAAAGTTGAAATAACTCAAAGGTTTTTTTTGCTTTCTGGGGGGAAGTTTCTAAAAGTAATTTTCAATTTTTCTAAATTTTTAATTTTTTTTTACCCATGCATGGATCTTCTAAGCAACCTCCCCACTGGGGCTCAGAAGACAACCTTCTTTTGTAATCTTGGGATATGTTTTGAAACATGTTTGAAAAAGCAGATTAACACTCATCAGTACCAGTGCTATATTTTAAGATAAATCTAAAGAGTAAAGGACTTGAGTAATACTGAACAAGGAGTAGTTGAGGATTAGTTAATACTGTGCCTCATACAAAGAGGCTGGAAGCTGATGAGGGTTAACTACTGCCATTTCAGTTTCATATGGTGAGGCTAGGACAGACTTTAGACTGTAATTCAATGAAAAAAAAATTATAAATGGATAATCTAGGAAACTTTCCCATCAAATACTAAAAGTAATCCTGACAGAGGATGTGTGACTCAACTGTTTTGCTTTATGATACAAACCTATTGGCCCTAGTTTTTAGTGATTTACTAGGTATTGAACATATTTGTCCCCATTTCTTTTTCCCTATGCATTGTGACCACATCCTTTTTTCATTAATAAAATTCTTTGAATTATTTATATTGCTTCATCTTTGGGGAGTATAACTGAATTATTATTATTATTATTACACTATGGAAATTCCCCCAATAGGAACAGGTTAGGTATAACTGCACAAGAAAAAACTAATCCTCAACAAAATACTTTGCCATTCACACAGAAAGAAGTCCAAATCTTACAACACACCTTTCTTTTTAACTCTGCCTAACATTTTCTGTTTCATGGTTTTCTTTTAATGCACACAAACATATGAGTACTGCTAATACACCTTGTTTCTACTTATTTCTCTTTATAGAGCACATGTCTCTTTTCAACATAGCACATCTACCTGCTTTTAGGCTTAAAACTCTGCCTTCAAGATATGCTCAATTAAAGAGAAATATCACAAGAAGGAACCAGAGATGTGTCTCATCACTAGCTTTCATCTCCAAAAGACAGTTAATTCCATCATTGCTATGAATTGGAGAGGGTGACATCTCCACAGCAACCCAACACTGTAACTTTACATATTTTGCATTATTTTCTTCTATTGTTTCAGGAGCACAAACGTCATGACCAGAGTAATGAGCAGGTTATGGCAGCCAGCAAAGGACAAAGAATTTAGGATTCAGAAACCTTGTGGTATGCCTCACCATTTCTGACATCTGTGTCATCCACGGTCCCAGCTCAGACCCTGCCTTTGCCTCCTTGCCCACTGCACAGCACAAGCACACACAGTGATCCAGAAAGCTCCCAGCAGCAGGAGCTGGGGCAAAGACACAAAGCAGAGTGAAGTTCTGCTCCTGCATCTGTCACTGCCCTTATAGGAGCTTTTGAGCCTCTGTGTGCCCTTCCTCGCTCACTGCCCCTTTCCCAGTCCTGCTTGAGCTCTGTGCCGTGATAGACATCAGATTTAGGCACAGTTTACTCCTGATCAGGACCCCATGAGCTGTGAACCTCAGCTAGTCAGCATATCAGAAGAGAAGCTGTCCTCTGAAAATAGGCAATTTTATTTTCTGAGGCAAAGATCAGCTGTGCAGTGCTACTCAAGCAACTCTCCCCACTGAGATCAGTCAATTTCTTACCCTGTGTCTCAGCCCTTCACCATAACCTTTTATGAGTCCAGTAACTGTCTATTTTGGTGCCTTTGATGAAAAAATTATTATTCATTCTGTAAGATTTCCCATCATATATATAAAATCATATATTTCATACTCATCATATTAAAAATGGATGCATTTTCATAAACACAATTAATGTTTGTTGTATTATCACTCAAATAATTGCATACAGTTGTAGCTGGAGAACACCACAGCTCTGAAATAGCACTCTTCATCTGTAGATCATTGCAAATGCAGCTGGTAATTCAGCTTTTGTGAACAGGTCATCAGCATGACTAGCATATTAACATCTCAGCCAAGGAGCAACACTTAGAGGCATTCTTTTAGAGGTTAATGAAAGGGCTTAATATGTACTTCAGCAGTGATTATTTCCAAGAAATTCGTTAAAGGCTTATGGCTATCACTGGAATTTTAATTCAAATTCTAATTTTAATCTGAACAGTTATTGTAGGTGTTGCCTGACTGTTAAGAATATATTCTTGCTCCTGATCCCATCGTACCCTGCTGAGATTTGTTCAAATTAATTGTGTATGGTGTTACTGATTAAATTCCCTGGGAAAAACACAATACTCATATATAATGACTAATTCTCTCAGCTTATTGATCCTAAGTTCAGAATCATTATATCAGTGCAAATGCAGAATACAGGGAACACAGATGCTACACTTGGATCATAGAGGAGGCTCACACCAAGAGCAGCAGCTCACAGCAGCCATAACTATTTCACATTAAAGACATACACTGTTGTCTACTTTATTTTGCATTAATTTCTGCTTCCCACTCCCACCCCCCAAAACAAATTCCGACAAAGCAAATAAGTACACATACCCCAAAGAACCATTTGGAAGCGTTCAGCATATTCACATTATTCACTGTAAAGACCCACTCTGGAACCCTCCAGTGAATTGGCATTAGAAGCAGATTAAAGAGCATCACTTGCAATGACCTAAGGACTAAGGGAAAGATAGATTTATGCAGGCAGCTACCTGGTGCTGGGTAAGAGCCACAATTATTTCTCATATTCCTTTAGCTAGGCTTTGTCTCTTGTAGGGCAATCTTCACCTTTCAGTCTGAAATTTTTGAGGCCTTCTTAGAAACACATTCTCAGAAAGATCAGACCCTTGAGGCAGAATTGCATCATCCCTTGATTCATAATGCCCCTGGTAACTGAAGCCTCATTCACCAGCTTCTCAGCAAAGGCTACCAGCTGACAGTTCAGCTACCAAAAGAGTAGAGACCGTTGTGCAAATGCAGAGACCCACAATGACTCTTTCAAAATTAATTCTATCTAATTGCAAGTGGGAATATAGTAAATAGAAGAAGGAATTAAAAGAAATTAACTCTTAAAAATCCTTTCTCTATCTTACTGAGGGAAAACATACATGCTAGAGTCAACTTATCCCAGTTATCTCCTAGGGAGAGGGCTCTGTCTGCTCAAAGGTGCTTCTGGGGTTTTCATTTTTAACCACAGAAGGTTTGTTCAGCCTGGGTGTGCTGAAACTCTTCAGCTCATATTTAGTATCACATCCTGAGATACCGAAGATAAATTTTAAAGCACCATTAGCACTCAGTACAATCTACTAAATGATGTCAAAGAGATTCTTGAAAGCTGGTTCTTGTCTCCTGCAGACAGAAGAGGGGAACTTAACAAGAGATAACCCTTTGCATGCAAATAGCAAAGCAGCATGAAACAATGAGAAACAACAAAAAAGAAGAAAGCAATATTATATTCATAAAAATAATGCAAGAAGCTCCCAACAAAGCAGTAATGCTGCTTATTTAACCAGCAGAATATTGCTGCCTGTCTTTCACAAGAACAATGCTGTTAAATATCACTCAAATTCTGTGTTAAATGCTCTTCAGCATTTTTTTAAATGTTCAGTAGTGTGCATAGTTTATCAGATTTTTTCGTTTTATGTGCTTGCACTGGAAATGCTAACCAGAATTTTTTCTTCAACAGGACAGATTTTAAACCAGATGTAGATCGTAACAAGCAAAAAATCCTTACCAGTATTGGAGTTACAGAGTGCATGACAGATGAAGCAAAATCTGAATCTATTTCTTTGCAGGGGTTTGGAAAGAACCTGCCTTGACAGAAATGCTTTGCATTAACAAGAAAAAAATGAGAGCTCCACAAACACTGGAGAAATACACAGGAATCTTTTTTTTAGATTTTTTAAAATTTTTGTTATTTATTCTGCTTTATTTTTTAATTTCTACCTCTTAACATGCTGGAATGTATTATCTAGTGTTCTGTACTTCCTATATTGTGCACTGGCTTTATGTAAACATGAGGCAGCCCTAATTATTTTTAATTAAAATTTCTGTTTCCATCTACAAAGTTATTAAATAACTTCTCTTCCTACTGTTCTAATTGTATATTAGTATGTTTAAAAGGCTTTTTTAAAGTATTTAGGTAATTTGTTAATATTGTAAATTGAATAAGTATGGGTACTATATAAATTAATCATGACACATAGAAACAAATCTTTCAGTCTCTACTAGGCAAAATTTCTAAACAAACCAGGAAAGTTTTACCTAAACTATATCTAAATAAGAGCTAGAGGAGTTGGTCACAGGCACGAGCTGGGACACGTGTCAAAAACCAATCAGGAGCACTGGAAAATTTATCCTCAAGAGGCAACTTACTCTGTACCCTGCTAACCACACTCCTGACTTTACTCACCCATGACTTCTTCTACAAGAACTGATGAGCATGCAGGCCTACACCAACATTCCTGGGTGTATTTGCATATATTAATATTGATAAGCAGAACTGTTAAGCTATTTTATCACCACTCATGTAAAAGCTGTAGGAAAGAAGTGGTGGATTCACTGTGCTGTAAGTTTAACACTGCCAGTTCACGCTTCTGCATAGTATTAAATTATTTTTATGATACAAAACCTTCCTAAAAGCAACAGAAAAGAGTTTAAAGTAATCACAGCTAATATGCAAAGAATAAAAAATACTTAATCCTCAGTAGGAATCTCTCTCTCTTCAGTCTACAGAGAAGGAGAAAGGGCCAGAGAAGAGGAATTTCCCTTGTGTAATTCTCTTCTGGAGATTAATTCATAGTACATGCCCCTGTGGATTAAGAAACTCCAGATATATTAAGTATACAAACACCTGTTCACTGTCTCACAGATATGGAAAGAAGGATGTCTCTTTCAAGAGACACTAAGACAGAAAAAAGAATTGCACTCAAGAAGGAGCTAAACAACTGCCTGTCCCCCTCACAGCAGGAAAACCTCCTCCTATTAAAATAAATGCTACTGTAATGGCAGCTGATCTGCATAATGTTATGGTAACACATGCAGTTCCTTTCTCTGAACAAAAGATGTTGTTTTTCAAAATTAACTTGAAATCAACCCACTAAAAATTGCTCACAATGAATAGCTGCATTACTAGACTATCTATTCATAATTGTTAGTTTATATTTCTCTCAAAGATAAAGATAATTTATACTACGAAATGAAATCTTCCTTGTATCTCGGAATCATAGTTCGTTGTGCTTTGGGCAGACATTCTTCAATAGTTTTGGTGCTTCTTCCAAATTGCTAAGAGGTTTATACATAACCCGTGTGCCAAGTAGTGCTCATTTTTGCTTTTAGAAATGTGGTTGGCAATAAGTAAACAGGAAAAATTTGCAAGTCTTCTGAATGCTGTTCTCAGTTAATTGTAAGTGCTTTCTTTTCTCCCAACTTGAATGCAATTCATTACACTTCAGCTTTTCTTCTTGGCCTTGATAAAACCTGACACAGTAGTTTTCTTTCTTCTTAATTAAAAATATTTTTTACTTTGTTGTAAGGTTTTGGGAATGATTTTATTGTATTTGGCAAGGGAGGATACTTGAAAGAAAACTACTCTGTGGGCCTTTCTGCACCAGGTCTGTTTCTCTCTGCCTGAAATGGTGAGGCTTTGTATTTGATAACCCAGATGGTCCCTTCTAGTCTTGCATTCCTTAAAAAGGACACTGAGTACTGTAAACTGATGCCACATGGCACACAAAAATCACAAAATTCTTTAAAATGTCATGCAGCTACTGAGCAAGTTTTAGCCCCATTAATGCTGTTCCACTAAAGAAAAATTATAATTTTCAAATGCAGTTGGTGTTAACAAGCTCTGAAATCAGAAGATTAAGCTGGTTTTACCATTAAGCAAAGGCACAAATGCAGCATCTTTCCCCCAGATCTGCAGCAGAAGTATGATTATTGAAAATGAATGAAAAACAGAAAGACCTGGCATTTTATTAGATGTGATGATCCTAAAAATACTCACCAAGACATATTTTTGTGTGGAGATGGGTATTTGACAAGCACATATAGAGCACTTCCCATCACTGTTGTTATGGTCTACATCTTGTCTTTACACCTTTTTCAGCACCACCTCTCTTACTGCCCCATCAGGGTGGCAGCCAGGGACTGGCCTCACAGGGACTCACCACGTGGTACCCAGCATAAGAGAACAACACAGCTGATTTTGTGCTAGGAAACAGAGTTTGTACCCCAGGAGCAGCTCCTCTGCATATTCCCTGGAATAACCTGCATGGAAGTTATGTGGTACTGTGCAGCTCCAGACTGATAAGAACTTTCAACCTGGTAGACAACCCTGACTACACAAAACCACCACTAAGATGTGATGCCAAGAAAACAAATTACTTCAGCAAGGATCCAAGGAAACATGGTTTAGAAGCTGGGAATAAGCTAGGAAGGAAACATGAAGGAAAACACCAGCACCAAATCCAGTTTGCAATAAATATGGAGATGCACTCTGGAAAATTTAATATACATTAGTGTAACAGTCAACAAGGATCTGAAGCCCTGCTCTTTGTTAGGCACCTCTTTCAGGGTACACTGCTCACAACTCATCCTTTTCAGGGATCCACATCAGGTATCCAAACATTTACTATGGCCTTCTCTTTACTAAGAATGCATTTGAGAAAGCAGGAGTGAGTTTGTAAGCAGGTTGCTATTAAGAATTAATTAAGATTGCTTGTTCTGAAATTGTGAAACCAGTATGAGGTGTTATCAAAGGTTTTCCAAATGATAAGCCTTTCTAAATCACCCTTGCTTTCACACAAGGGATTTTTGAAAAGGCACAAAGAACAGGCTGGTGCTCAAATGCCTTTAAAACTGTCTTTGATAGAAAGCCACCAGGGAAGTGAGCTAGTGTTACAGCTCTGACTTTTCCAACACTACAAGTCAGTCCTTTGTTTCTCCTCTGCAGAAAGAGCAACAAGTTTCTTGTAATTAAGAATTCCCTCCACACAAGGCATTGAAGGTGGGATTTTCTCATCTCCTTAGAAGTCAGTAGCTTAAATAAGTCTCCATCTTTGCTTTGCAGGGTTCACAGAGCTTCCATCACTGTCTTTTCAAACAATCTCTTCTAAGCATCTCTTATTTAAATCCTCTTGTACCCGCCCACAGCAGTCATTTAGTTAATGATTTGCTTTCCCTACTTCCCTCACTGATCTATCAATATGGTCAGTTAGCTTTTTGTCCTTTATAGGATCAAGGAAATTTTAACCCAAACCTCTCCAGTATACAGGACTGTCCAGAGAATATTAGTCTAAACAATTCCAAAATGCAGCAGAAGACAGTAAAATCACTCAGAGAAATAGGCAAGGAGGAAGCAAAATCCCCCATTTGGGATGGAAGAAAGAGTCTACTAAAGCAGCAGCACTTAGAGAGTTGGGAGGTCCCTGCTTCCTATCCTCAAACTATAGGAAAACTGCACGAAGGTATAACAACAGAGCTCTCCAAAATACACACATCACAACTTTTCTCTGATTTTTTCTTTGTTTATATTTGGGCTGATTCTTATTTAAGGCTGCTAGCAGGCTTTTGCTGTCATTTACCCAGCTACTCTTACCCTATTAGGCTGGGATAGGATAAAGATCAGAGAACCAGCAAGCTTACAGTTCTCCTTAAAAGGATTGCAAAGTAATGACTCCAACTGCAAAGGGTCTTTGTTAATGCATATATAAACTAAATAACACTTGAATTGTTAGGGAGTGTGGTACTGAAGTCCAAGCTTTGCTCTGTCAGACACACAGATAAGCACCAGCTGCAAAATTTGGAACTGTCACATTACAACTCTAGGTTTGAACTAGGATCCCACACCATTTACTAATAGCCTTTCACATTTTGAAAATTTCAAAAATTCACTGGCTTGTCCTATCATATTTGTTCTTCTTTCCAATATTTTATATTATGGTGATGCTAGAAGTAGAATTAGGCATATAGTTATATATGAAAAAACGTTCTATTACAAACACATTTAAAATGCACACTGTTAAAATACAAAGAAATAAACAACCTGTGACTCACATAATACAAGCCTCCTATTCATACACAAGTTTAAAAATCGAGTAAGTGCAGGGCATACAGTACAGGAAAATCTCTAGAAAGTAAAAAAATATACTTTTAGTTACTGAGTGCAAGGAAAGCACCCAGTGTGCTATTGAGATCCTTGTATTATTCACCTAATTTTCAAACAAATACTGCAGAAAGACGAAATTTCTCTTACATACATATTCTCAATTCTCTAGTTCAATAAAAATCATTAAACATTTATTGATTCATCCACCTCTACTTACAATAGAATCAAACTGCTAAAAATTTCACTTGATGATAGCCAAGTATGAAAGACTTTGGGAAAAAGCTCAGCACTTTCCAAGATCAATTGATCAAGTGCTTTTAGAATCCAGCAGCAAAAACCAGGAATCTTGACAAGAGCACTGCAATTAGAGTGCTAATGGAATACATGTTGCTATCACAGTACAGACAAAAGAGGCCAAATGCTATTATTATTTGTTATTACTGAACCCTGCCCATCTGTGCCTGCAAACACTTATATGGCATAAGCTTCAAGGAAAATGAAACAAGAATATAAAAAAAAAAGCTGTAACATAAAGGAGAAAAACGCCACAGCAAAAGCTCTCCTTGGTGATTCACACCATAACAGACACTGAAACAAAACTTTCTGAGAAGAGTTTTCAGATCAAATGTTGTTGATGTTTTTTCTTTTTTTTTTTTTAGAGAATCCCTAAACAAAGCAGAGAATGTCTAATAACATCTCTTATGCATTCATTATTCTTTGTATGGTAGAAATACTATGTGATTGCACTTGAACTGCTCCTCTCCTTACCTTAATCACCTTGTGTTCTGCATTCTTTTAACTCATCAGCTCTCTCATCCAAATTCAAAATTGCTTTTACTGCCACTATTTTTTTCATTATTTGTTTTCTTCTCTCTTTCTCTACTACAATAATTCATATTTAATTTAGCTGTCGATGTATATTTTAACCTATTATATAGGTTGCTATATAAAGCTCCATTTGAATAAATTTATGTTATAAACAATTCTATCACTATCAAACACACTGAAATACTTGTATGTTAGGACCAAACCTACCCAGTGTGTCAATGGGTTATGTTGAGACTGTTGTACAGCACTTTTTTTCAGGATGAGCTGCATTACCATTATTCTAACTTTTTAATACAGTCACTATGCTCTTCACAGCTAAACATGTTCAATAGCATTAACGAGTGACAATTATATAAAATTTCCAAGTACTCTAACAACCAACCTTAGCAAAATGAAACTTCAAGCACTGGCATTAAGACAATCCCTCTCAAAAGGAAACAGCAAATAATTTGAAGAATTTGGTGCTTCATTAAGTACAGCTACCTCCTTACCAGTACCAACATCAACATAAGATATTCGGTTTGGGGATTTTTAACTTTTGTCAAGATCTGCTAGGAATGATGACCCAAACATCTTTCCTAATAGCAAAAGCAAGTAGCACTGAGCCCTGTCAGGCAGCTTCATGGCATCATAGCATATTATAGAGGTCTTCATATTTTTTTCCTCAGATACACAATTTAACTCTAGCTTTTTTGCTTGAGCAGTAATTAAGCAAGGTCAGTTTTATTCTCAGATTTTAGAATTGCATGGGGATACTCAACACACTTTGCTATCATCTTGGGAAGTCCTAATCACACAACTCTGCTGCATTGACTAAATATTCAAAGAGATTCGTGGGAGAGACCCCCACTGCCAGTGTCATAGAGCTTCTAATATTTTTTTAATAATCCCTGCTGCCAGCCCTGGATTATGATCAGCTGTGCCCAGCTCCTTTTTAGCCCACTCTTTGACTGTGATTTTCCCCTTTCTCTCTGCAACTCAAGGCTTATTTGGGAACGTACAGTCTCCATTTTCAGTACATCTTTCAGGACTGAAGCCAGAAAGCTGCTCAGCATATGAAGATTAGCACAGGAGCACATGCCACGACCAAGCTGCAAACCCCAGGCTTCTGGTCTTTGTTTGACAAACTAATCCACTGGAGGAGAAGTCAAGTGCCAGTCCTCTGAAAACATCCCTGAAACAAACGGGAGTGCAGAAGGGGTAACACATGCTAAAGACAAGGCATCTGTTTATTAACTAGATGTTGGAATCTGCTCTGTATTTTCCCAAAGCAGTAAAAGTTAATATTTATGAGGCACACTTGCAACCAGGTGGTTAACCTCCACATTCAGACAGTCTGATGGGTTTAATCCAGAGGCATGTCCTCACTTATGCATCAGCATACCAAGCTCATTTTCTGTGCAGTACAAGGTAGGTAGATGCCATACTTAAGGGTAACCACTTCAATCATGTTTCCAGGTGCTTTGCCTGACAATGCATGATTAAAGCATCCTCTGTGAGCTGATTTCCTGCAATTCACAATCAAAAAGCTTTGCTTTAACCACTAGTTAGGGCTAAAAATTTCCATTTAATTTCAGGACTCATCTAGCTGCCATGTCCCATTGTTTCCTGGCTCTTCCCATTAACATAGCTGCAAATGTGGCATTACTCTCTACAGAAAGTAAATTTATACATATTGTTTTACAAATGTGTTACATTTGAGGTCTACTTAGTTCATTGGGTAATATAAGCAAATGGAAGGTTTTTTTAAAAATAATTTTCCTCCAAACTGGGTCACAAACATAATACCAGAATTCTTTTTAATATAGTATCAGCAGGCATTCAAGAATAATGTCAAGTGGTCATTCTGTGTGGCAACAAAAGTTTCACTCCAGTTCCAAGTGAAGAACTTGGCATTATGCAATTCAGTTGCTAGAAGACCAACAGAAATCCAAAACTGAGGATGTAAGACTAGACAAAAAGCCTTTTTTGCTTACAAGAAAAATTCTGCTAAGTTGATACATGATTATGGATATTTTCAAGGGAAAAGTTTATCACTTTTATACATTGATCAATATACAACCCCTACAGGCTACAACTTGAAAAATATAATCTTTTAAAAATGCTATAAGTTTTAGTAACTATACTTAACTTTATATATAACTTTATATAACTTTAACACTATAAGTTTTAGTAACTTATAACTCCAGACTCTTCTCCTCAGCTTAATTAATGCATAAGGTTTTACAGGAAAGGATTGAGGGTATGAAAATCTTTCTTAAATCAGAATTACAACTCCCATGGCTTTCACAGTCAAATTTTGTAGACAAATAAGGAGCTAGCCTCAATTGCTCAAGGAATTCCTTCTTCATGTGGAGTCACAGGGAAGCAGTTTAATATGCAAATGAGGCAATCCAAGACAGACTGTATCAGGCATATATCCAAGACAGGCATTACACACAAAATATACATTTATCATACAAAATTAGTGTCCCTCATCTGCGTATTTTTCCTGTATCTGTGCTATGTTTTGATTTAACAGCTGTTATGCGGCAGCTCCTAATTAGATTTTCTGCTTTTATTCACCTTTCTATACTTTGGCCTCATTAACATGATGCTTCCAGATGTCAAGAACAGCTTCACTGAGCCTGGTTCAATAGAAGAGTTTAAATATGTGATGCTTTAGCTGCCACCTCAAAGAAACACTCCCAGAAGGAACCACTGGTTGACAGGACTCAGATGCATTAGTATCTCAGTTACTTTTAAATATTCATTTCCAAGTCCCCAGTATACATAGCTGCACCCAGTAGATCTAAACCACAAACCATGTATTTTGGTTTGTTAAGTTTCTATCCAGTAGCACACCAGCTTTTAAAATGTCATTGCAACATATATTAATCCCTTTAAAATTCCACATAACTAACAGTAATAGATTTAGTTACCTTCCTGGCTGAGTCCTTGTTTTAGCTGCTTTTTGAATGTTAATTATTAACACTGACAAAGTGCACTTGCAGCTGTGCTGAACATTTCTTGTGTAGCTGTGGCCTGAAAGGAAGGAAATCTCATTGGGACATTATGTAAGTGCAGTTGCCATGAATATCACTTTGTTGCTTTGTGACCTCAGCAAAAATCAGTATGCAAAAAAATTGCAATTTAAACATTTTTAATTAGCCGCTATTGAGTTAAAGACTGTTATCTTTAATATGACCCACAAAAAAGTCTAAACAGACTTTAATTTAGGAGCTGATGAGCTTTCTGCTGCTTTCGGTCTCAGTCTTCAAGACTGGCATTTCTAGTGCACAAAGTAACCTCTCAGAGACTTGAAAAAGTGTCAGTAAAATATCTCACAGAATTTCTACTTACATAACCAATCCACAGTCTTCAAAAAGAGTTCAAGTAAACCAGTGTGGCAAGCTCACCATGTTATAAACAGCTCTGCCTCTGCTTTGCATGCATTTGTGACTGAAGGATGGAGAAACAAATAAAGCAGCAGGAAAAAAAAAAAAGAAAACAAATTGAGGTATTTAACTCAGGTTTTGCTTCAAGAAGTATGTGAAGGTATTAAAAAAGGGCTTTTCAAGGGAGTCACTAAATCAAAACATTCAAATGGGATAATATTATAGAATTGTAACATACAATTCTAATCAAGGTCCTATTGATTTATTTCCATTTTAAATATTGGCTAAGAATTATACTGCCTAATCTCTTGTCATCCCATCAGCCTACAAAGCACAGAGTGGGAGAGAGAATATGGAACAGAGCCCTTTTCTTGAATCTAAAGAAGAACTTATGCAGTGAGGAACAAGCTGTAACTTCACAGAATGATGCAGCCTTAGGTAAATACACCAAGTACATTAAGAAAAAGGAGGTTTGTCTTTGGTATTTAACAAATACCTAAAGATCAGCTGTAAGCAAACATGGAAAAATCACATATAAGCAGAGAAATACAAAGTAAATTTTGTTGTGCACCAGTCTCATGTGTGAGTTTTGTTATTGATTCTCTTATGAAACATTTTGCTTATCCCCATATTGCCCCCACAAACAGACTGTTCATGTGTGATGTGAGAGTAGAGTAGTACTCCTACAGCTTTACAGGGACAATTAAATTCTAGATAGAAAGAATTCAAATCAGAAGCCATTCTTCATCAAATCTTACCCATTTTATTATTCATTTTTCATGAAACTTACTATACACACTGTATGTTTTGAAACACCAAATTCTCTCATTCCACAAAAATAGGAAACTGCAATGTGCAGACAGAGTGAAGGGAACAACATAAAGACCAGATTAGTGTATAACATCAAAAGTACAAATGGTAAAATACAATGTATGAGAAAGCTCCCAGTAGTGCACAGTCACATGCACAGGTACCTCCTACCTATCACACAGATCTTAATTTCACAGCATCCATCTCTGTGTTGCTGCACCCCAGGGAACAGTGTTGGCATGGTAACTGCAGGCCCTATGTCTTTTTTTTTCCTATTAGCAGTCATATGAGTTTTTTGCTAGCTTCAGGATCAGGTAAATTTAGACTGATAGCACTAGTTATTTGGGAAAAAAAAAAGAAGAGGGTGTTTATCTGAAAATACAACCAATCCTACATGTGGAAAGAGCAAAAGCACAACTTAGATTGAAAAATAAAAACCCAACAACAATGATAAAAAACCATCAAAAACAACAACAAAAACAAAACCCAAAACCCTCATAAAGAAAATTTATGCATGTCTATACTCCTCAAAACAGTGTCATGAAAAAATATACATCAACAACTTTTTCAATCTGACTAGAGTCATGTTAAGGACAGAACAGGCTAAATTTAATTTTCACTCTGATACCTTCATTATCATTTTCAGTAGAAAAGCAGAAGAATGGTCAGAACTGGAAAAAGTCTTTAAATAAGTCATCATAATAACTATCATCATCTTAGTAGATACAACTTTATATACAGGAAAAATGGCAATTTGAATTTTAAAACAAAGAAAAGAGCACCTCATACTTCCATTATTTTTATCTCAGAAGAATAACTCGCAGAGAAACAAAACACTAGATCTTAGAAGACTATCAGAAGAAAAATCAAAATGACAAAGCATGTAGATTAACCTTGTCTGTAAGTGTCTCTGGGGTTGCCTCAATGACCAAGTGAACCATTTCTTATTAGTGTAGCCCTTTTCTATATTCCATTTGCACAATACAGACTGACATGATCCAGTCAAAGGCACATGGTACATAACAAATAACTCATGAATTCATTAGACACTGCTTGTAGTGGACATGCTAAGGGGATGCCCAGGGATTGTGATATATCCCACGACAAATACTGAGTGAATTAAGTAGTCTTGTCAACCTAAAGGTTTGTGTAACTTTCTCTTTTATATATGCAGGAGTTTCTTCTGTGCTTAGGAAATGTTTATTTTTGAACAGAAGGACACTCTGGGCATTGCAGGCACCTATAGTACACAATGCCTCTCTACACGTGTAGGAGTAGTGCGAGCTCTTCTTGCAGAAACAAACAGAGAACGTGATTCTGATGCCTTCTGGAAGCTTCTGTGATTGTCAATTAGTTGTGCTGTCACACTGGTATCTCAGCTATGTTTTGTTCTTTCAAAGTGTATCTCATTTGGCAGATGATGATGTAAGAAATAGAGCAATAACAGATTATCATTCTTTTTTAAAAGTCAAATCTATTTCAGAAGCACTCCATCCATTTCTTTCAAACTGCAGTCTAGGCAACCATTAATCAAATCTCAACTTCATTCTTTTCCAGTTCCTTAGAGCTTTTAGAAAAAAAAACAATTAAAAAGCAATATAATTAACATAAGTGTCTTGGCTGCTTGTAAGATCCCTCCCACGTCTCAGTTCTTCCACACTTCACCTCCCCTAACATTAGATCTCTAAAACCACTGCCCTTTCTTGCTTCCCACCAACAAAGCTGACCTTTCACAAAAGCATTCAAAATGCTTTCGCCGTCATCAGTGGGACTACTGGATGTGGAAGTCCTTCTGTATTCATGTTCACATAACCTAACAATTGCTACCTGACAGAGAGAAGCCAGAAAGCCATGTCTCTCACAGAGCTGAGTGCCTGATGTTTGCAGAAATGGCATTTCTAATGACTGCAGGTGTGAGAGGGGGTGATCTGGACCTTTCATTTTACACTCTTACTTTACCATTCCATTTTATAGAATTCAAATTTCAAGTTTCAACCAATTGCAAGTCAATTCTACAACTGAGCATTACAGAGCCTGTCTATTAGAAAGGTAAATACTTTAAATCAGCCAACTCTTTCCCTCTCAAACAAAATCCCTTTATTAAAACAGGAAGCTAGAAGAGAGAGGAATTATCTATGTTTCAAAGAAATGTTTACAAGATGAAGAACTGAAGCAGCTTGGTGCATTTACAATTTTACTATCGGGGAAAAAGATGCAAACCTGCTCCGATTAGTACCTACAATCCCTACTTTTCTGGAGAGTGCAGATCTCCCTAGTAAAGGTTATTGGCAGCAAAATGATTTAGCAGGTATGGCAAAAAAACAATCAGGAACTCAAATAAGTATTTAAGAGCTTTTCCCCTTGACTGAACAATAGGGCATCTCACCTCCACTTGAGCTCAGTTCAGCTTCATAAGCCTCACTCTGCAGGGCTCTGCTGATTCTTGTATTGTGAGAATTCAGGCTTGGCAGCGTGGGTTAACCAGTATTTCTGACTGACTGACACACAGTCCTGTACAGCAGCTGTACAGCAGCTTTGGAATGAACTTGCCATCTAAACATAACAGTTCTTATATGGACAGTGAGAGTCAAAAAAAATTAGAATTTTTTTTCCCATTAAGTTTAAGCGTTACCACTCATTTTCATATTGTTCCCCTTGGCCAGAAACACCTTTCAATTTTATTTTATTAAATTTTATTTAAATTAAATTCATAGGAGTACCTACTTCCTTTTGCAACTTAGCATTTTTAAGCATTCTCACACCCCTCTGTGTGAGAGAGAAGACACCTTTAGTGCCCAAAATGGAAGTGAAAGATTAATTCCAAAACACCTAATAGTGAAAGAGCTGCTCATTTGCAACAATAATAATTTTACCTCATTTTTGAGATGAAACAACCATGAACAATTTTAAAACTGAATGCTAAAACAGCTAATATTTAAACAGTACCAAAATTACATAAAACCAGATGTACAGAATATACTGAATAGAAGACCTAGTTGTGTCTGGAAGTTCTTATCCAAATTACTGTTAGATCAGATTGTCACCTGGAGATGTAGCTGCAAATGAGTGCACATAATTATATAATACTACAAGCTATTTGCTCTGGGTCTTATATGCAAAGATTTCTTTTCAAATACATTCCAGTCATCACTGTTTAGATTATTATGACCAAAGTCATTCAATAGAACCCTTTACAACATGTTATTTCATAGCATGGCCTAATCATATGCTATATCAAAATAAGATTTGACAAAGGCAGTACAGGAAATAAAGGAAATAAGATTACACTAATTCAGACACTGAATAAAGAATGGAATGACTGTCTTAATTCAGGCAATTTGAATTATTAATGAACTGTTTGCATCTGTAAAGTTTCTGTAGAGACTTATTCTATTTCCTCAACCATCTGGATCAGGAAATTGGAATCTCAGCTTCTGAAAGGTCAGGTGCAAGATGCTGGAAAGGGCTGCTCTTTTCCAGAATTTGCTTCACTGACTCAAACAGAATTCCCAGGAAGTCCATCCCTGAAAATGGACAACAAAGTGCCACAGTAAAATACAGTGGGATCCTGAGTTAGCAAGGTAAACAACATGGTTCCAAAATTATTCTCAAACACTTTTAGAAGGTGTTTCTATCATCAAAATACAGGAAAGCAGGAGAGCAACAGGTGAAATGGCAGTTTGTATCTGAGTTTCTGTGTCTGTCATCATTCATTACCTAACAGTCACAGCAAGAAGAGAAGCCCTATTTTCTCCTGCACCTGTTGTCTTCCCCTTTCTGCTCCAAAGAAGAATATTTATTGTGAGAGTTGATAGCCCATACCAGCTTAATCAGCCCATCAGCCACTTGGAGAACAGAGAGTGATTTTCACTCAGGAAGAAATGCTGACTTTTTTTGTTCATCCTTCATACTGAGGAATTCTAATGCTTCACAGAATCTTAGATGTGATATTCACTCAGAATATGTATAGTGATTTGCATATTAGTAAACCTCTAAACTTACAGAAATAATCTAATTTGTCCTCTGTACCCAGCAAATTCTGCCTAAAGAACAGTAGCATATGTCAATGTCTAAAACTGACCAAGACTTCCCATGAGAAATTTGTTATTACTGCCAACACGACTAAAAGAAATCACCAGTCCTTTGCATTAGATATTTTATTGCTTTAATCTTGCTTAATTACATCTTTTATTAAGTCTGCTATTTATTATTTTTGACCTCTCTGCATGCCGTTCTTTTGGAAATTCGACAGTCATTTTACAGACAGCTATTTAGACTCGAAAAATTCCCTCCTCCCTTCTGTTATTGCTCTTCTCATTTAAACTGAAGCCTATATCCAAAGCCTTAGTGTATTTTGGAATTGCAATGAGGGAATTCCCTCCTAGGAAACCAACAAAAATTGCATAGGTTTAAGTAAAGAAGAAGAGGTGATATTTTAGGGGTGGCTGTTAATATTTGGGCTCCTGAGCAGCAGTATCTTCATATCAGTGTATCAGATGCTACTAGAAAAAGCACAGGTAACTGCCATGCACACTATACAGTGTGCTTTAAATAAGAACAAGCAACAATGTTTGAAAAAATCTAGTACCAAGCCTCAGAATTTTCCATACAAAAATTAATAAATATCCCCTGTATGTCTCACCAGTTGGTCAAACATCATATGCCTTGCAATCGTGCAGCCTTCAGAAGGAATGCATATAAACAGAAAATTCTGTCATTGATTTAGGCATACCAGTTCGTAAACATAAATCAAATGTTCCAAAAGACAATTCTACTACTATCTGCACTAAAAAAATAGTAATAATCACTTTTTATCATGCTTTACAGTCAGGTGGCAAATGACACACAAATAATTTCCCCACCCATATTGTAAAACATTATTATAGCTACAAGATCCTGCACATTCAAGCACTAGAACTACACAAACAGAAATCTTGCAAATAAGACAATCAGAAGACAAAGGAGCAGATGGTATTAGCAGTCTAGCATCACTGGGGCTTACAGTAACCACTTCCTTAATAGAGATCCCTCACATCTCATCCAAGCTCACTGCATCTTTTAAGCATCTATTAAATGACAAAGCAAATTTTCATTATGCTCTTGGCAAATCTTGCCCAACAAATCAAGTACAGTATTCCCTGCAGTAATCAAAAGTTATGTTTCCAAGCCTGGATTCACCAGCACATTTGTCACATGTAATAGACACCTCAGATTTTCCTGAGAAGTGCAAGTCACCAAAGCCAAATAAATTGCATTACATTTGTTTTGTACTTCCAACTGCATCACTCAGCCCTGCCACTAATTTCTGCCACAACTGAGATGTTCCACACTTCAGCATATTCCAGTCACAATAGACTTAAAACAAGCACACAAAATAACAATAATAAAAAAACCTCAACCAAAAAATACATTTTTTACCACCAGTGTGCTTCCCTTGCTATCATTCACACGAGATATATTTACTATTCTCTCATAAATTTCAGCAATGCCTGTTGAAGAGGAAACTTCAAGGGAAACACACCAGATTTCTGCTGAAAAAGAATCGTGCACCATGGCTTTTTCAGAGTTGTAAGTATTTACTTTTGCTAAGCAAAGCATGAGAAAGGTATGTGCCAAAACATAGTCATTAAAGCTGCTTTTGGTAATCAGGTAATGAAAGGTTTTACTTTATATCAGTGCCTCATTCTTGACATTTAGCTCTATGGTTTTGTTCTACCATCAGGTTCCACAAAACCCATTTGGAATTACTGAGCCCCTCATGTACTGTCTGCAGTAATCAAGGCTTTACAATCAACATTTCAGAAGCAAAATATGCTCCAATCACTTTAGAAACTTCTTGCAAAAAAGTGGCAAAGGCAACACAAAATGTAGAACCGAATTCCAAGTTCAACAGTTACTACAAACACCTGTCAGAAACCTTTACAGCTCCAGACAATCCTGCAGAGGAGGCTGGATAGTCTTATGCAGTCACTCTTTCTGTTGAGTAAATGAACATATGGCACAAAAGTGATAAGACAAAACAATGACTGCTTTTCATTGTGCTTCTGAACTACTTCGTTCTGAATCAGCCAGACAGAAAGACATATTCTCCTATGAGTTTTCAGAGGCACTGACTGATTCAACATTTTGTATAACACAGAAAAAAGTTCACGGCAGACACGCAGATGTGTTTTACATCCACAGGTATCTGAACACATTGACTTCCCAAAGGCTTAAAATCTTCATTTTTCACAATATTTGTATCTCACAAATAACAAAAAAGCTATTCAATATGCATGTTCCTAAAGAATGTTTAATGTCAGAAGTTTCAGGACACTTTATTTTTTTTTTAAACCCATCCTTTTCTCTTTCCCTCATTCAGCAGCCAACTATGGATATTTACAGCACTGTGCTCAGCACTCTCCTCTCTCAGCAGCAGACTTCAGCACATCCCCTCATCCTAGTGACAGATAATGACTGCAGTTTTGCAGAGACCCTGACTGCACCCACATCCTGCTGTCCCCCCTGGAGAGAGCCCCTGTAACTCCACCAGTGCTGGCCCCATCAGAAGACAGCACCTTCCTAGACCTGTCTGTCAGGAGCACACATTCCTGACTTCCCTGGACTGAAGCTCTGGGTCCTAAAAAAGCTTGCTCTGTTGTTCTGTTAGCATCAACAGGAATGACACAGGTGAATACTCACACCAGGTCCTAGCACACACGCTTCTGACTTTAGCAATACCAGCGCGCCAAAAGTGAGAATAGTTCTATACTCAGCTGTTAATGGAAGAAAGATGAAAGAGAAATTATTATGAACACATAATAGTAACATGACTATATAAGACTTTAAGGAAGAAACAGCTTCTGCAACGCTAACACAGATTTTATCTTATAAATAACTATCTCTGCTTCCACAAATCAATTTTTATGCACCAATCTTTCTAGACTCAAGAGCTATAAAAAGCTTTCTTGAAAAGAAAAAACATCCTCCCAGAAACCTACTTTTATCAAGTTTACACAGCTATTTGGTGTAAGCATTCCAGAACACAATCCATTACCCAATTCTTGAGAAGATTTGTAAAATAAAACAAAACCAGATGACTTTCCCAACCCCAGTGATTTAGTGTTTCCTCACAAAACCATAAGTAGGCTATTGGTCCCTGAAAATGATTTCTGCTGAAGTCTACTGCAACATGACAAACTAATGCTCCACAAAATATTTCTAATGCAAACTTTTCAAATATCAGACAAGAAGGACTTTGTATAATTTCCCAATAAAAATATTGCTTTCTAATTTTAAAGACCTATTTGGAAATCATTATGCAGCAATCTTTTCTCCTCAGTGGGATTCAGCAGCAGATTAGCAGCAGCTAAAAACCTGAGATTTATACCCCGTGGTTAAGCAAAGGAAAAAGCCATGCTGGTTGCTAATATTTTGGTCAAATCTGACTTTAAAGAAAGTAGGAAGCTTGGGACTGCCAACCGTGATTTGAGACCTGTTCTGCATGGGACAAGTTCAACCTTTGCCATAATGGGACAAACTTTTGATGACAAGTTCTAGAGCCATTCTAAGACTTTCTGCAGGGGAGCAGTTGGACATACAAGAATCCTGCTGCTCATTACTGCAGTCGGTTGTGAACTTGGTACACATACAAGTGAATTCCATTTCCTGCTGACTTCTCTAGCAATTGCATTTGGCTTTATGCAAGCAACACCTGCAAATACAATTTTAACATTTTACTGTGAGTATGGCTGAGCTGATTATTTATAACCCAGGCCCACAATGTCTGTGAACTTTTGAGAGATGAAAAGATCTCCTATACACAAACATTACGGTTTCTAAACACAAAAAATACTTTAAAACTGGAGCCTATCATGGAGATCTTTGGAAAACTTCAACAGCAAAATTATGAGCAAAACAAACAAGAAGAAAAGAAGTTAAGCCAAAATACAACAAAAAAAAGGAAACAAGTATCCAATACAGAATGAAGAAAGCTGTAGGAGAAATTAAATGCAAAAGAGTAATTAAAAATCTGTAAAAAGACAGCATTTCCCAAAGAAAGCAATCACATGTATCCTTCCCCCAAAAAACCCCACCCCACTGTAGATTTCAAAAGACAGCATGCAGTGAAAAAAGCACCAAGAAAGTGATTCAAGAAAGATGAGAGAATTCTCCCCTTAGGTGGCAGGAGAGCTAAAACATGCAGTGAGAGGCCTGTGGGAAGGAGCAGATCTGCCATTCCTCCCACAGAGCTGCTCAGCCCCATCCCCGCAGCAGCGCTCGGGTTTGGCTCTGCTGTGCTCCTGCTCGCAGCCCGCGCAGATTCCCGGCGCTCATCTTTCCCCTCGCATCTCCCTGCCTTGCTCAATGTCCCTGCCAAATGGACAAGGCAAACTTCTACAGAACCGTCCCTGCCTCTTGGAGTTTCGTACAACTCTGGCCAAAATGATTAGTGTCTATAGGAGCTAACTACTAATAAATTGCCCACAATCAAAATTGAGACATGGTTCACTATGCAGCAGACATTGATCTCACCTTTGCCATGGCTACACAGTCATCTGAAAACACATAGGGTCTAGGTTTTAAAAGAAGTCCAAAATATGCAAGATTCTTTTCTGTGAGTGCCTGTGAAAATCTCGTTATAGAATTATTTTCTCAGGACAGCCAAAGGTCTAAAATATTTCCTCAGAAGCAGAAATTTCAAAGTCAGTAATTTTGAATAATTGTGTTTTGATTTTAGAACTTTTCTTCTGAAAATAACAGAAAAAAAAGAATTTTTAATGAAAGCCCTAAATATTTAATTTTGAAAATATAAAAGCATAGTATTTCAATAATTTTGGTTCAAAATTGGTTTTTCTTAAAGTGGGAGATAAACAAAACAAAAAAAAATCCTATGCAGCAAATTATTTTGCTTTCATTATTTGCTTTTAATTAATATTTTCTACATAACCCATGTATGTAAAAAATCATCAGGAGGTCTGTTTCCTTTTCTACAATACTCTTCAGCAGGGACTGGATTGAGGTGGGAAATGGTAACTGCTGCTTTTCTCAGCCGTGCAGAAGACATGGCTACAAAGCACCTGCTCACCATCAGCTGGTGAATAGTCAAACATTTGGACCAGTAGACTTTGAAATTGTGTGCTTGATTGCACATGGGAAGTATAAATTAAAACATTCTCCTACCATATGGAATTAGTGACACTGCTAAAAATGTAATCATACAGTTTGTTTTACTGCACACGAGTTCCGTGCAGGTTAAATTTACTAAGCAGTGACAAATTTCTGGTCCCCAACTAGGAAACATGGATAGAACATGGGTGTTTGCAATTCTTCCTTTAACTATTAGCTAGGGCTGAAGTGCTTATCCATTTTTTTCACATTTATGAATAAAACAAAAGTACAGTTTCCTCAGGAAAAAATACCCAGTTAACTCAGTCTGTTTCTTGGGCCTGGTTCTTCATGCACTGTTACACAAGACCTTGAAAAGGAGTGAAAAAACCCTTGCCTAAACTGGATGTAAGATTGGTGCTTGATGTTTCAAGCTTTCTTTCAGTCCTCTCTTGTTTCTACATAAGTAAGACTATTGTTCCTTAACCAGAAGTTAAGTTTATATAACTCAAAGTTACTGAGGTATAACTCAACATCATTTTGATCAAATAGAAGTCATTACAAGAATTACAACAATCTAGTACTTCAAATATTTTTAGAACAGTCTGTGTGTAAAGTATCTAAGTATATAACTTTTTTCTCCCCATAAGTCAAAAGAAATCAGATTTCCTAATATCTAATTTCAGAAGTAACATTCTGATGTGTAGAGTAACAAATCATAATTATGTTGATAATCAGTAGCACATACAAGATTTTGCTGGTAGAGAAAAAATTCAAAAGCTAAAGTGCGGCAGAGGCAGAGTGGAGGCATCTTCAAGTTTCTTGCTGCAGTTCTAAAGACCAAAATTTAAACAACCTAGAGTGAGAATGAGAAAACTTTTTATTCAAATATTTCTGGCTGTTCAAATTTAGTCTCCTGCTCAAGCTCTATTAAGGACCTTTCAGAAGCAAACAATGGGCTTTTCAAAAATGAGACAGCAAATCTCTAATAAAAAGAGCCACCTCTGAGTCAAATAAATGAAGCTTATTAAAGTTTTTTTTTAATAAATGAAAGCATGAAAGAATTTTTTCCCCTTAAAAATGTAAGTATTCACACATAGCTATCAGTCAATAAATATCAACAGATTTAATGAAAAGTACTTATTAGTTTTCTATTTTAAATTGGTTCACATGTGTCTGAAATAATCCAATTGTGTATGCCATAGTTAAAACAAAAAAATGCCTTTGTATATAATTTTTTAAGGTAACTGCCAATTTTGAGAAATGATTACATTTCACATAGATAGACAAGTTATAAAATAAGTTACATAATGAAACAGCTTCTCTGTATAGAGAAGGTCCTTCCTGCTTGTATTAAGTTTGAACAAAACTTCCAGCTAATACAGTAAAATAAGAGAATACACCAACCTTGGGCTCAGAAACTGCTCCAGTGCAGCCACTCCTCCACCCTATGGGCTGGGAAACCACCAAGCTTCTGAGCCTTCTCAGCAGCATTTTAAAGTCAGGGGCAGAAGAGGAAAGAAACAGCAAATATTTAGAGTATCAGCTGCCTAACAGGGACCTCAATTTGGATTAATTCTTAGATGAAATATCTCCACACATGCTGCCATTACAAGCTAAAAAGTTATTACCAGAAGGTATCAGTTGGTCTGTTTTAGATTGAAGGGAACAGTGAACAACTTCCATCAGTGCTGAGGGCCACAAGCTGCTGCTGCATCTCAGACTGCTCCTTAGAAGGAGCCACAGAAGAAAATGATGCAGCTTCTGCTCAGATTTAGTACCACACTGGCTTCAAATCAATTACCAACCAAATACAAGTTAGATATCTGGGGCCTATGAACAGTTTTCTGTGGTTGTGACCCATTTTCCCATTTGCAATCTAAGGGAATAGAACATCATCCATAGAAGGGCCACATAAGTTGATTTTAAAAATCAGCACTTAGTCTGCAACACATTTATAAACATGGGAAAAAGGTAGGGACGAATGAAGATGGAAAAAATATCCAAGTATTAGTCCTATTTTTTGTAAGGAAAAACCTTTGTGATTAAATTGCAAAATAGCAATACTTTCAATACAGTAACATGACTCACAACTATTTTTTAATTTACTTTTCTGAAGTCAATATGATCACTTTATATCAAGAAGGTGGAGACTCTGCAATAAAAAATTATGTCAGCAGGTATATAGCATACACAGACATGCCTGTAGAGCACGTGCTATATGATCTCACAAACTAAACAAGAAACTAAAAAAATTTCAGCCCAAGTTATCAAACCTCTGACACTTCCCAGGTCCTTCAGCAGGATGTGTGCCAGACAATAATATTAAGCTTTGTATACTCTAGGAGAAATTGTTCCACCCCAACAGAGATCTTCAAGTAAAACAGTATATTATACACATGAAGCTAAGTAGTGGAAGATATGCTATATTTTCCAGGAACAAAACCTTAAATATCTTCTTTACTTGCAACTTCAAATGTAGTTTTCTATATGCAATTATTTTTTAACTGTAGATATTTTTTTCTAGTCTTAGAAACATTAATACTAAAATCACTTTCTTTAGCATACAAAAATGGCCTCAATTCCCCACTCGGTTTCTTTGAATTCTAATATATATTAAAAATTAATGAAAAAAAAAACCAAAACATGTCTAGCATGCAAATTTTGAAATAAAGGAATTTTGAACAAAACCTGTATTTAACAGTACTCTCCCAGGTCTAAGTGTACCAGGTGAAATTGGTCTATAACTAGAAATGAAGAGAATGAAAATAGTCTGGAACAACAGACCCCATCCTCTTCCAGCAGCATTTTCAGATGCAGTTCACAGAAGGGTTGAAGTCAAGTTGCAAGTACAGGGCAGAAGCAGCACAACCTCTGTAATGGAGGCATTCCTGTCCCTGTGGTTCCATTTTGTCACTGTAATTCTGTGGACACTTTATGAGGCCATGCCCCTCCCACAATCAAGCACTGGAAGTGTAGTAGTTGAAGTATCAACTGAATGTGCAATTAAGAGTCAAAGGAAAATAGGTCCTCTATACCCTCAAGTTAATTCCCTTTAGTTCAGCAAGACCAAGTTCTGCACCAGAATGTATTTAATTATTAGTATTACTATTTATTTTATTAGTACATCAAATCACATACACACACCATCCATTGTTCAGACTCCAATTATTCTGACTCTGTACAGAAATCAAGTCTACCACAGGCACTTATTAGTGCTATGACTAAAAGATTTCAAGTGCTGTAAGCTTATATAAAATGGTCAAAACCACTCAACTCATCCCACAAATAAAAAGAAACACAGATTTTCTGGAAGATGGCAGCAATCACACAAAGTGTTTGCATTTCATTTGTAGAAATGGAAAGTAAAGAAGGAGCTCTCTCAGTAACCAGCATCACAGATTCTTTGGATGCAATTAATTGCAGAATTTGCTCCATTCAAAACAAGCCTGTAAAGTCTTAAAACCTAATACAAAATCTGCTCAACCCATGAAAAGCCTTTAAAGTTTCAAAGCCTAACACAAATTTTTGTATTCTGTATTTTATCCTCCTGAAAAGGCTAAATTAACACAAACTGGGACTGGAGTCTCAATCAGAAGGCATAATAAACATTAAAAGACAGCTGCCTCTGCAATAGAAGAGGTATATTTCTGCTAAGTAACTCACTGAACTATAGCGAAAAAAAGATTTACAGCACTAAGAAGACTTTTGAATTCACAATAGACTGGAAGAGAAGAGGTTGGTTTCTGCTAAATAGCTTACTAGTGTTGATGAAAGCCTACAACACAAAATCTTTTCAAGGTCACACATTTCAAACCCATGAAAACTGGTTAAACTCAAATTATCTGTTCACTACCAACTTAAAATTTGAGTTGTTTGGAATTATCTCTGAAAGCTTAAACTTAGGCTTTAAAAATATTTAAAGGAAAATAAATGTACCTCCAACTACTAAGTGAATTGCTAATGCTGAGAGTCTGATTTTCTTAAAATCTACTCCAGATTTGATTATTCATACTCTAATAGTTGAACTAGAGTAGCAGAACGAAAAACAGACACTACCAAATCCACAAAAAATGTAGACTAGATTTCAATAAAATCAGAAATACCACAAAATCACACTGAAGGTTCTAGAAATCTCAGGCACCATGGGTCAATAACAGGATTTAAATGGTGATACAGCCTTTTAAATGAGACAGAACACAAAAAACCTTTTCTGCAGCTTGGTTATCTGCAAAAAGCTCTCAACATTTCAGCCAAAGAAAATATTCTTGAAAACATAGCCGGTCCTACAATAGTAGAAAATCAATGCAAAACAAAGAGCTAAGGAACTACTGCAGTAAAGTATTTTTTTCTTGACATAGACTTATGCAGGAAATCAGAGGGAGCTACAGAGGCGAGTAGCTGAAGGATTCTTACAGTCATGCAAATGCTTGCATTGCTGTAAAACGTGCAGAACAGCGACTTGCACGTGTTATTCCAGAAGGTTCTTTGTGCAGCACCCTAGTTAACATGGCTCCACATAAAAAAAAAAAAAAAAAAAATAATCCCAGAAACACTCTGGCCAGTGTGAGCAATTGTCTTACTAGCTGACATGGCTCAAACCCCAAACAGCCTGTAGATAACTTAGAAAAAAATTAATTAGTGACCTGAAGTCTTTCCCATGGAAAATACAACCAGAGAGAGAGAGAGAGCATCACCAGGAACAAAAATACAGGAGATGTCTGTATGTGCCCAGCAGTGCCTGTAAAAAAAATATTCTATTAAAGAAAATGTCTTTTCCATTGTGCTGCCTGGCAACTTGCCTAATTACTGTGGTAAAAAAGAAAAATGGATGAAAAATGATCCTGCACAGCTTGTAACTCACTATAACCTCTTTCTAACTTGAAAATTTTATTTGCTCTAAACAAATGTTAATTTCACTGCTTAAAAATGTCTTGGATTGCTGAGAGGTTAACAAGATATACTTTAAGCAATATTTTAATATATTTTATTATAGCAAGACAGTAATTGCATTACCAAAAAAGCAGTAAATCTAAAGTTTTTATGGACTTATTCCCCCATAGATTCACAGTAATTTTGTAATAATTATCTCAAACTCTCTACCCAAATAAAATTCCAAGTGGAAATTGTTTCATATCCATCTCCCACAGTGTTTGGTTCTGGTGCCAAAAAAACTGATTTAGTGGTAAGGCACTAACGTGAACTGATTTAATTTTCCACTCTCCATAGTATGGGTTTTGGGAGGGGGTTGTTTAATTAAAAGACAGACTCTCAAAAGCCTCTAACTCTCTATTGCACTCCTTCCTTCTTGGTCTGAACATGCTGTCCATTCAAACATTGTCTGCTGACTTGAGCATCCAGTCAGTTCCAAAATTTAATATTAAATCTATTTAACAGATGGTTCAAACTAGGGTCTTAAATGTTTTAACCACCATAGAGCAAAGCAGTGAGCAGAAGAAAAATGAGGGTATAACCCTGCAAGCACCTCCACAGAATTTAACAGCCCTTTAAAGTTCCTAGTTACATTTAACAGCAGGCAGGCAACCAAGCATGCAAGTCCCTGAAGTGGAACAGGTAATTCTGACATCAATCTAGCAACACTGGCATCAGACTCTTTTCCTTTCCTTCTCCTTGAGAGACTACATAACAGAAGCTACATATATTTCCATTAGAACTTCTGATATAAACTTCAGATGTAATGATGAAATTGACAGCTTTACTTAAAGGAATTCACCTCAAGAGCTGTTGCAGAATATCAAGTTGAAGTTGTCCCTTCCATTGCTGGGGAAGAATGATGTATAACAGCAGTGCTCAAATTACACTTGTTCTGTATCCTGTCTGCATTCTATTTTATTAATTCTGTCAATGAGAAACAGATGCTGTGTTTGATTTTCTCCTGACAGCAGATCAGTGGGAGAAAGCAACAAGCTTGAAGACAGCTCAAGAATGCTTTACAAAATGGGACACTAAAGGACTCAACCTGAGCACACAGTTGCAGATAAGCAAAATATCTGTCAATTTCAGTAAGTTTAGGACTGTTCCCTAAATCATATTTCTATTACGCTGCACAGTGACAATATAGTGACACACAACAGACATGAGAAGCATTACTGCCACTGTGCTCACCTCCCAAATGTCAGCAATAAAACCAGCAAGGTACCTGCTGAGTTATCCACTGACTCTGACATGCTGACATGGGCAAGTACCAGCCACAGCTAATCAACAACGAGGTGGATTTCTCCTTGCTCCCCGGTTTCAGAAGCATGCCTTTGCCCCCATTTTTAGTTGCTGTCTATAATAGGTTTATATGGATTAGCTGCATTAATGTTGTGTCCCTGATAAGCTGTGATGCTGGCTGGATAATCATCTTCTCTCTCCTTTCCATGACCCTTCTTCAAGATGAGCTGTTCCTGGATTTGTCTGGTTTTTTTAAACTGCCCCATTCCCTGACATTTTACAGGCCTATTGATCTCTTGACATTTCAGGAAACAGCTGTAGAATGTGGAGCAGGCCTTTAGTTGTCTTGTTGCGTCTTGAGAAATTGATGAGTCTGTTACTGACTAAATCAAGGCTAACCAGGTATATAATTCTCATCTTGTAGCTTGTAGTGACCATTACCAGATTTTATAGGCTACACATCAGTTGCTCTGTTTATCATATCCAGAACTGGTGTTGAATTAGAAGAAAGCAAAAAAATAGAATGACTCTGGTCACTATGGGTAGATTTCCTTACTTTGCTCTTCCCCAATATTCAAGTCAAACCTGGTTTTACTAGTCAGTAGTAGACGATTTGAGGGAACGAACAGATGACATCAAAAACTGTCCCACCATTCATAAATGTAAACTACTAAGGAAAACAGTATTGACTTGTGGAGTAATTACCTTCTATACCAGATCATGCTTGTGAATTTTAGAAAGCCCAACAGCAGGACAGAAAGCAGAATCAAGCAGGCATAGTGCTGTTTTTCCTATCTTATCAGTAATATCTAAGAAAAAGAACACAAAGAACCAACTATTGAAAGAAGCTACCTCACTACTATAAACCACAGTGAAAGAACCACAGTGTGAACATCAGACATTTCATTGCAGAGATAAATTATTCTGTATGTCTGTTGGGACAGTTCAGTATCATCTGGGAGATATGAGCACTCCCAGTTCTTGCTGAATATCATGGTGTACAAAATAGCAATGGAAAGGATTTTCCTCATTAACAAGCCATGATGGGGGGAAGAATGAAACTTAAGCCAGCTAATTTTCCCAGGATCATAATGTTCTCCATTTTTAGGTCATTTGAGTTCCATATTAATCTACAAAGATGGAGACTTTGCAATCCCCCTGCTCCCTCTCTCATTACATATGTAATTGTAAAAGCTACCCTGCTGTAATAAAACATTAATCTCTGTACTTCTTATTATGGGATCACATACTCATAGTGATGGATGACCATGTGTCAGAGCACATTTCCACAGTACACCAAAATATCACTGAGTCATCATTTGGAATATGAAAGCACAAGCCCAAGCCCTTATCTAGACTACACATTTTTGTTGGTTTTTAACCTACACTGAAGTAGCTTCTGAGCCATATCATTGACAGAAATACCTGACACTTTATTTAGGCTTAGTCATACCTAATTGAGTAATTTTGCATATACACAGTAACTATCTCCCGAAATGTGCCCTCCTTACAATGCAAAAGGCAAAATTTATTACATCCAGGAACAGTAGTACAACACACAGGCATAAGTACTATGCAGATTTAAACAAAAAAGACTGGAGAGGTACTACTTCATTGCAGTTGTTATAACAGTACTTGCTTTTTAATGCAGTAATAACAGCAATTAGTACACTTAACTACTCTGAAAATTTGTCAATGCAATATATTTCAACTGCAGGCCTGCTGAAAAAAATTTGACACCTATCTTCAGATGGTGTTAAAATAAAAATTTCTAATGTGGATTTTTACTTCTCTTTCATGTTTTGTTGCACAGGATAGCCAGTCTACCAACACATCTGAAAGATAAATTTACCTATTGACAAGAGCTACTTACAACTGGTTTTAGATTAGAACAAAAAATTAAAATAAAAACCCAAACAATCTAAAATCTGTTATGTATTTAATTCCATATGCTCAATCCACATAACTCTGCATAAATCAGTCTTTCACACACACTGCGACAGAACGTGCAAATCTCCCACAACTCTGAAAAGAGAAAACAAATTGCAAAATCACACCATCTTACTTATTGATTCTTATAAAAGGAAGGTTTACAGTGGGAAATCACCAACTTCACATCAAAACAGTCACAATCAAAACCACACATTAGTATCAATGGGATGGTGCTGCTTTGCCAGTCTATGTAACTAGATTATACATGGATATCCTTTACAGTTTATTTTCCCTTCATCCTATCCAATGTGAAATGCTGAGTTTCACTTACCCTTCAGTGTGTCCTTTGTTATGGAGCAACACTAATATTAATTAAATTTTAAGTATTGGAATTTCTACATATGTAACATTTTCAAGTGCTTATCCAAATTAGGTTATATATGAAGTTGGTTTACTTTCTCTTGAATTAAGGCTAAAGAAATACATGGCAAGACATTTACCACAGACTTACAAGCAGGACACAGGAATGGCAAACTAATTGTTCCTTACCATAGCTCCCCAGAAGCTTGGTATTCTTTAAGGATTGAAAAAACACTAATTTCCATAATATTTCATACTTCCTTCACAGTTCACCTGAGCAAACAAGGCAGAAAGCAGGAGTAACCTTTTGTAAACT
Source organism: Irena cyanogastra (assembly GCA_013397155.1). NCBI lineage: Eukaryota > Metazoa > Chordata > Aves > Passeriformes > Irenidae > Irena > Irena cyanogastra. The sequence goes on from VWZV01011716.1 coordinate 819,509, forward strand.
GCAACTTTATTTTTATCAGATGTCTGCTTTAGTTTTTAAGTAACACCACAGTGCTCTCTTTCCCTAGATATGCTGCTTCTTCCTATTTTAAGCTCTGATTATTTAAATTAATTGTTGCCTTTAGCACAAGTGTCAGCATTAACAACACATCAACATCCACCTGACATCAAGAAGGAGTAAATATAGACAGCAAATATAGATTGCTCCACTTTTCCAAGGAAAGTAATATAAGGTGCATGTGATAAATTAAGCATGTCTTTCTGGTGCCACAAGTCCCTGTGAGGAGCTGGCAGTCATTTAGCTGTGAATTAGCAGCTGCATCTCTTACAAGCAATTAGGTGTGGACAAAACCTATTCCAAACAAAACCATTCTACGTTTGAGCATACTGAGCTTAAACATTATCCAAAGTGATAAAAGACACAACCAAAGTGTTGTGCTCTTCTTTGCTTTCAAATATATCCAAGAAATGTTCTGGGCATAGCTGGGCAGACTGCTCTGACCTCTGTAAAGCAACTATTTTTACTCAGACTTACAAAGTTGAAATACACTTCTCACAGAAGTGCCCATGTCTTGCCACTGAAAATGGAAAAAAAAAAAAAAACCAAAAAAACCAAAAAAGTGCAGAGGATTAGCTGAGGTGCTGTGGACACAACAGTTTTATGCTGTAGTTGCACAAAGCTACACAAGCTGACTACTCCTCACAGAAATGTAACCTGAATGTTTCCCTTGGCCTTTGAAACTACTTTGAATTATTCTATTTTGAACTTTCTGCCAGAACATCTGTTTCTTCATCCTTGTTCTCTTGAAGATACTAACAGAAAAGGTCACTTGTACTGATAAATCCATGCCAGTTTAAAAATTCAGCTCTAATTAAACTGTAGAAAAACACAATCACGAACAGAAAAACACCTGAGTATCTAAAGAATGTCTTTAGATTTTCAGAAAGTACTGGCAGTTAAGAATATTCAAAGACAACAGTTTTCTTATAGGGAGACAGCACAAGGACCCACACAACTCAAACCCCTAAACCCAAAGCTAAACATTGTGTGCAGTATCATCTATAAATCAGCACATTTTTCAGGCATAATTTGTAAGCATTTCTAAAGGCAGAAGGAAGCAAGATTTCAACTTGACACACAGTGAAAATATGAAGGAACATCAGGGAAAGAATCCAGATTGCTCAATCCCAAAATCTTACAATCAGTACATTAAACCTCTTCAGTGTTTTTGAAGACCCACGGTTTAACACAAAGGCAGTCTAGATTAAATAAATTTCACTCCCCTAAAACGTAATTAAAATCAAATTTCACCATTTTAAATAAAAAGTAATAGTATGAATGAAGTTCCATGCACAAAAGGTTATATATATATATATATACACATAGCCTTTGTCTGAAAAACAACAGATTTTTTCAGAAGTCAGATTTACAGCAAAGGAAAATGAAGAATTGTGAAGTTAACAATGGAGCAGAACTAATTTCTGAAACCAGCCAAATCTTTTGAACAGGATTTACTAAGGAAAAGAAAGCATGCTACACAGAACACTATCTCAAATAGGGATTAGAAATAGGAAATTTATGTAAATTCTACTTTACTGTACAGATTGAACAGTAACTATAAATCTGTCAGTTCTGTGAGATGTCACTATTAAAGCGAGAGTCCACAAATACAGTCTAGCAACAAACACTTTTAAAAGTGTTTGCAACCTTTAACCTTTTGCAAATTCCTCTGGTTCTGAAAGTTGGAGTGTAATACCAGCTTATTTGCAGGTTTTTGTTGGCTGACTACTTGACTTCAAAAGCAAAAGGCAGATTTAGGTCAGACATTAATTTATTGTTTCCTTTATTTAAGACTTTGTATGAAAAAATCATCAAAATAGTCCAGGAGAGAAAAACCTAGTTAAAAGAAACTCTATTTTGGAATCCAGATCTGTAATAAACAAGTTGCATATGGCAAAATAAATAATGCCTGCACACTTCAGTAACTCAGAACCAGCTGCTCATCCACCAGGTGCACTTCTTCCACTTTCACGCTGGCATTAAACCTTAAAGTCAGAGTCTTCTTAGTTCTAAATCAGTACTATCATCCCAAAGGATTCTACACTATTTTTGTAGCCAATAACCAGATACTGTTATCTGCCAAACTCTAGCAAAATAAGCACTGACCAGCACAAGCCACATCATTATTGGCTCTGTCTTCAGGCAAAAATATTTGCAGGCCCCACTGGAGCCCAGCCATGTCAGGAAAAGAGAGTTACTGCATACAAGCCTTAGAAACACGCAGCCATCACTACAGTACTTCCTGATAGCAAAGAAAAACATAACACAGTGAGCAATTAGGGTTTGTCCTTTGAGTTTCAAAGTAGCAAGAAGTGCCAGGGCCTCCTGAGTGACATAAATTTTAGAAGTTTATTTCCAGTGAAAAACTGTAACTGTGAAAATAACTATCATGCACAATGCAACCAGCTCACAGTTACACCCAAGAAGAAATGAAACTACTTGTTGTCAATATTTTGCAGAACCACAGAAAAGTATCTATTGACATTATGTCCACTTATTTAGGACTCAAATTCCCTTATTTTATCATAACTTATTCAGGCAACACACTTGGAACACAATGACAAGACAATGGGATAAAGTTTCTATTTCCTAAATACACTGGATTACTTCTTCTACCAAAGTCTTAATGGAGCATAGATTTTTCCAGTCAGATCATTCTGTAATAGTCATTCCCTGGAGATGTCCTCTGCAAGGAGGAGCAACAAAAACAAACAAGAACACCCATGTGCAGCTTACCATTTCTTCCTGCTTTACTAAAAAAAGTATTAAGAATAGCATTTTGCAACAGCCAAATTTGGAAAAACTTGTACAAATGGTAACCGATTTTCTTGGTCCAAAAAAACCTATGCACAGAATTCAGCTTGTACACGTGCTTGTGAAATTTCCAAGGAGTGTAAAAATTTGTATCAATCACATGTGGTAGTGCAATCTCAGCACAGTTGCATTTTCCTGATGCCACATTCTGTGGGCAGAGTTCAGGATGGCAGTAGCATGAAGATGGACAATTAAAACAGTCATCAATTTCCTATGCAATATAGAAAAAAAAGTCTAACATTCTTTTTAATGTTGATCTAATTGACTTTTGATTAACTTCTAACATAGTTGGAGTTAGGATTTTTTTCTTCTAAGGTTCCAGCAAATTACAGGGATCTTAACTCTCTTAAAATACAGTCAGTCAGGGAGTTTACTCCCCATAGCTAAAGAGAGGAGCTGGAAATCTGTGCTGTGTAGGCTCTAAAAATAATGACAGATTATACAAAAAGAAAAACTAAGAGAAAAATTTTCAAAACCTAAGTGACTTATTTGAGGCTTTAAAGTATAACTTTGTTCTTAAAAAATAATTAGGTCAACAATACTGGAGAAACATATTTCCCCACGAATTTTAATCTACTTACCTGTAGTACTCCTATCTAGGAGATCAGTAGGAATTGCTCTCTGCTGATCACAGTTTATCCAAGTCACCCATTAGCAACTTCAGCTTCTGAAGTTATAAATAATATTTCTGTACTGTCTCAAAGAGTTAGCAGTAATTTTGGCCAAAGGAGTATTTAACATTTTATAAGGAACATAACACAAAAACAAATAACACCTTCCATGTCTTGAATTACTAAAAGCTACAAGGATTAACATGGTATTTTTCAAAGTAACAGACCAAAAGACTGATGTTCATAGCTCCATTAGAAACATTTATATGCAAAACACTGCTTTTTCCTGATCATGAATTTCTTTTAAGATTCATTATTGCCCTATAGCACATTTGTCTGAAAAGAGACTCTAGGGAGATGACACTTTCTTTGGTTAGCATTGTTGTAGCTGACAGAATGCATAAAAGGCAGACTGCTTTTTCTCCAGTTTTCAGCCTGAGCCCATCAAGTGCAGAAATTCTCAGCCTCTTCTCATCTTGAATTCTGGGTTTTGAAGTTTACAGAATAATTGTAGGTCTCCAGCAGAATGATTTTGGCACATAGACTATTCCAGCTCACAGTAATGCCACTGGTGCCCTAAATACCACTGATAAAAAAAAAATATTGAGCTTTCCACTGTAGACATGTCAGCCTGATTAAAAATCATTGCATATTCTTACAATTAATGCACATTTCCTCATGAAGAAATGATTCCTGAAGGCACCCCACACCTACCTTCCTATGAAAAAATAATTCATACCTGGAAACATTTTTTTTTCTTCTCTCTTGAGGTGGTATTATAGGCCCTTGCCTTGATTTCTGTGCCCTGCTGTGTTAAACACTTGTACAAAAAGCCAGTCTCTGTTCTGAAGAGCTTACAGAATATTTTGTTTTATTTTTAGACAACTGAACAGAGTCACTGGAAAATACAAGTGAACATCACGATAAGCACTGTTTAACCACTGTAAAGTCTTTACAGGTATCACAGCAAATAGGAGCTTCAAAGGACTTGAAAGGAAGAAAGGTGACCCCAAGAAATATTTAGAAGCAGCTTCTTCTAAACACAGGAAAGGTAAAACAAGAGGCTTGTTAGCAAGCTCAATAAGTAAGCCACCAAGACTCTTTGCTCAGCTGTACTTCAGAATAAAAACTAAAAGCAAGTGACACAATAGATAAGCCAGAGCAGACCACAGTTAATCAGCTGGCAAGGTCCCATCACTCGTGTGCTGAAGAGGAAAGCAGAACCACGCAGCATGGCTGACTCCAGAGCCAAGCCAACGACCTTGGCAGCAGAGCTCTACACTGATGTCAACTGTACAAAATCAGATTCAAGGTTCACAGAGAAGGAGGTTCTTCTCAGAGCTTGTGAGAAGTCTGGAATCTGGAAAGCTTTTTTGGTGGTACTGTTTCTGGTTTTGCTCCAATTAAATGCAAGATACTGTGATAAGTTTTTTAAGGCAACAGCATTTAACATTACCCAAGAGTTCAATACTTTAAAAAACCCAAGAATCACTTTAATTAACAGACGTACTTCAATCTACACCTCTACTGTCTCTTCACCCCTGGGTCATCAGGTCTTATAAAAGCCCCACGGGTTGAGAAGTCATCTAGAAATAAAGGTCTATAAAGGTCAGGACAACATATGTACCAGAAATATAATTCATAATTTCCTGGGACAGAAAAAACCCCAGAGTTGAACAGGCAGTGTAATCTGGCCCAGACCTGCAAATGAGAGGCACCTGAGCCAGCATGAACTGAAGCCAGTGCAGCCAGGTAGTGTGGCTGGGCTGGTGGGGACAGCATGGGGCACCAGGGGAAAGCTCACAGCCTCTGCCTCTCCCACCTTGCTGCCAGCCTGACTCACCCCTCCGCAGCCAGCTCAGCAATTCTGCACTGCACTCCACTGCTCAGTTATGCACCAACAGCCAGCCATGCCCACCAGTAACTGCAGCCATCTGGTTCCCTTTTCCAGGCCCCCACTGAAAACATTTTTGACATCAACACTGTCTCCATAGCACCTAGAAAACTTCTGTGATTTTTTCCAGAAAGCAAACCAGAGCAGAAAGCTGGACGAATTTAAATGCAAGATGACATTTCATAATTTAATAAAATATTCCAAATGGCAAGAAGTAACTAAACTATGTGCAAGACCATTTTTCATGTGTTCACAGAACTTTTGACTTGGCCACTGTGAACTTTTACCAGAAGGGATTGGTTTGCACTTTTTCCTACCTGCTATATGTGTTTTTGTGGTATTTTTTTGCACTTGTTACTGGCACCTCATGCAGCCCTGCACAGTAAACTAAACCAAGGAATTGATGCAACTAAAAATTGTGTAGCAGCACTGATTTTCACCATCTTGAAACTGAGCATGGGTCTGCATCCCCAAAGTACTACACAGCACCACAGCACATCATGCTGCCGCTGACTACTTTGGTATCTTTATGTAACTACTTGCAGATAAATTGGTAAAAGGAAAAAAAGAGAATGTAAATGAAACACACTATTACTTGCTACTCTGCCAGTTGACAGCTTTACTATTTATATTCCACTGGATGCCTTCCTCTGTCAGAAGGCCTCAACTTGCAGATACATCCTGTGAAAAAAACGTGCAGCTTTTGCCTCTGCTTTTATCAGTTTTCTTAGATTTCACTTTTTGCTGTACCAGAAGTGGTTTCCTTACTGCTCAGGTTTATTCCATTTTCTCTAGCCGCCAGTCCTCTGTGGGCCCATTCTTCCTTGAGAATGAAAATACTCATCCATTTGTAGTATTAAACAATTCAATACAATGTAACTTACATGGACTCTTCCTCCTATTGACACTTATTATTCTGCTGCTTCCTCTCAAGCCTTCAGTTTACTGCAGCATATTCAGAACAGTTTCAAAGTGACCCTACGGCAGTTCCTCTAAAAACGTATCCAGTAGGATCTCGTAACTGTTACTCTCACAAAATTCTACTCACACAAGATAAAGGACATTTTGGAAAGGCAGACAAAGTTAGTTTTTAGTATCTTAAATGACAGAATATAATTAAATTGTTTAAATAATAATACTAGTAAATATCTGTGTTTTCTGGAGTACATTTGACATCAAGTATTTTTTTCAAAACTGAATGAACATTAAGCACTAAAGCAGAAAATTTCATTGCATATTAGATTTTAAACTGTAGCTTAGACACTACTCTCAAAAGTTAAATCAAAAAAAGACACCAAACTGCTTGACCTTGTTTTTGTACAAGTACTATGCAGTACATAAAACTACAGAAACTGCAGATATCTGTACCCAAGACACATCCCAGCAACAGCACAGTAATGCTCAGCACAAGCCCTTCCTGGAGACTCTTTCAAAGTAGTCACTCATGACAAGACAAACAGCCTTTTGGCAGTTATCAGTGTAGTAGATTTTTTTCCCCCTTTTGCCTCATGTGAAATTCTCACTACACCATTCTGGGTGTGTACCCTTCTTTACTAGGTCACTTCTCACCTTCATGCCTGTAATTGGAGAGTAATGATGCCATAATGGGCTCACAATGTCAGTGAGGAGCAAGTTGAATCAAATTCAGTGTACTAACCTCACCAAATTAAATTTTCATCTCCAGAAGGACATTCAAGGGATGCAGATGTAAAACAGACCTAAGTTATCCACCCACTCCAAAAAGTGTGACAAAAGGATTCTCAAGTCTTATCATAAGCATATCAAATAGTCTTTGTCCCAAATGAGGCTTGTGACTGCTGTGAGACTTCTTTAGTCTTGAGATTCTTTCAACACAGACTAAAGATGCTAAATAACTAGTAAGAAAAATATTTTAAAACATACCCTTTCCCAAGGTGTCTATTTTCTACTGTGACTCCGATGTACATGCCATAAAAGACCAAGAGAAAGCACAGTGACCCAGTCACGTGCCTGGAAAACAGCTTTGGGAACTGCAGAGTAGGACAGGCTCTGCTTTGCCATTTCAGTGTACAAGTTCTACTTCTAAAACATATACCAGCCACAAGATGAAATATTAGCAACTGCTATGTGGAATTGATATCAGTAAATATAGAATCTATACGGCACACTGACTTCAGAAGAGCTATTACATGTGTTTATTGGTGTGTACATATGCAACAGCGCAAGGACAACAAACTCCAGAACTTTGTGGCCATGGCTAACAAGGAACACAAGAACATTTCTCAAAGCCTGGTCAAAATCTTTAACATTAAACTTACTTGCAATTGACACCAACAAAGTAAAATAATGACACCACATGACAGTTAAGTAACAAGTAAAATACAACCTCCATTCAACCACCCAGACAAAATGGAAGCAAAATAGGATTGTACCTGGAATTCACAGAGCAGTGACTGTTTATGGGCAGTTCCCTTCATGCAAGTTTGTTCAATCTCTACAATAATCATCTTATTCTAATTTATTAATTTTTTTAAAGCCTAGAATTCAGTCCAGCTAGTACTGGCAAGCTAGAAATAGCATGATGCCTTAATCTCCAGTTCAATTTTATGAAAGGTCTGTAAAGCAAGTATCTCAACAACAGCTCATCCCTTATCACGTCTATGTGAATGTCTCTGAATCTTACTGCTCTGAGAGTTATCAACTCAAATGCAGTCATTTTCAGTTTATTTTCATTTGTTTATCAGAGCTATTTAACTCAGCTATTCTATAAATGCAACTCTAGCACATAGGCAGGTATCCCATACTTCCTACACGAAAATTACAGTATTATTGTTTATCCTGGATTATTGAAGGTCCTTATCTCAACTGTGCAAGCACAGCACAAAAGTAGTACAGTGTGTGCAGAAAAAAAAAAAAAAAAGTCCTGTTTTGGTTTGTTTTGTCTTTTCCCCTCAAAAGGTCACAGAAAATTACTGGTTCCTTTCTTCAGCTGCAACAATTAATAATTCATTCTTCAGACACAGTGATTAAGAGACCAAAGACAAGACCAAAACATTGCAGAAATGGACACTAAATTAATTTCAAATAAAAGGAATTATTCAAAAACAGAAATAGAACTCTTCTGCAGTAATCTGCAATAGTAAGTGACATAACTAGCCAGAAAGACCACATAAATCACTATTACCACCCTGTAACAGCTCTGCCAGTAAAAAAGATGGCCCATGGCTGATTTAAATTTTTTTTCCAACACAAAACATTCATTTTGTTCATACTGCTAGTATTTTAACATAGGACTCAACACTGCTAAATCAAATTCAGAAGGATTTACACCACTTATTACAGTGATAGACAATCAAAATGTTTATCCCAGGCTCCAGGTCACAAGGCAGCACAACTCTAGAAGCAGAGCTGTTATCTCAGAACTCACAAAACTATTAACGACAGCTACAGCAAATTTTAATTAAAGCATTTTCCTCTTGTGGCTTCCCAAACACATAGGACATTTTTGCACTCTTATAACTAGCATTTATAGCTTCCTTTCACAGCAGCTTTTACTTTAAATAAACACATCCAGAACAGAAGTAGCAAAACCATACTTGTTTTCACTGTGAAATCCTAGAAAACTGTTTGGCAACACATACCAACTTACAACCCTGCCTTACTCATACTCTGTGCTCTGGGTGGCAGTTCTGGGGTACTGAACTGAGTGGGGGGGGTGCCGTACAGCTTTTTTTTTTTTCTTGGAAGTGTTATTACAGCCCTCACAGCATTCTAAGAATGTCATGCTTAGCTACAGAGACCAGATTTTCAACAAATCAGTTCAGTTAGGCACAAAATCAAAATGGACAAATCTTCACAAGAGCTCAGAACAGTCAGTGCTAACCTCTTTTGAAAATCTGCCCCAATTATAGATGTCAAGTACTTGAAAACCTGGCTCCAAGCTGTTAAAAATCCATTTTCATATGTTCAAAACCAACACTGCAGTCACTAAAGGGAGTCCTGACAGTGTTTTTCTACCAGGGCAGGAACAAAGCAAGAAGCAGTCTAGAACATACAGAGTAAATTTACTGAATAAGCCTATTTGAAACCACCAAGCTTACTACTACTACATTTACTGGCACCATTCACTTTTGGGTTTAGCCTCTTTTTTATTTATATATTAGTCTTTCTGAGACAGCACTGAGCACATCTTCCTTTTGCCAATTCCTGATTGATACCATCCTGAGGTACTCCTAGAGACAGTACATTAGAGCCAGAACAATGAGCTGGCCTGAAGAAAAATGTAGCAATCCCTCACAGCTTACTTTTCCTGTAACCAAATCAGGTTCAACGTCTGTAAATTATCCCAGTTTACACACCATGGGAAAAAAAAAAGACAAAACCAGAACATTCATCCTACTGTAAATTTATACAGTTGTGAAAGAGAACGCAGCCATTTGCTATTTACATGGACTAGAATGGTATCACTTAGCTTTAATACATACCCCAGAATTCACTTCCTAAAAGAAAAAGTTGTGCAAAATGAGAATGAATTACACATTTTAAGTTTCACAGCTTTGAACTTTAATATAAAATGGCCAAAATTCTGCCTTCAGCACAGTGCCTTGTCCCAAAGACACAAATAAAAGTTGATCTGTTACTGAAGTTTATTTGAGGATATTAGAATTTAGCACTATAGTAGTTGTTTATGCTTCTGTGTTCAAATGTAAAACTGAAATGACAGTTTTGGCCAATTCATATAGTTGTTACACTAGAAAGTCACTCTCGATTAGCTCTCTGAACTGCCACATAGAAAAAGAACCATAATTTTTCTGCTGTGATCAGAGCTATGAGGAGAAGTCTCCATGCATCTGTTAAGGAACTCTTGCCTTTAAAACATATGCATGAAGTGCTTGGCTTTTTACTTCTGCCACCTGCCCTGATAATTTAAACATGTTATTTTCCTAACAAAAACTATTTTTACTGTGGTCACAAATACAGACTTTTCAAAGAGGCAATATTAATTCTAGCTTATCTAAACATAGGTGATTCTTAAGAGAAAACAAAACCACACAGGATTAAATGTAAAGCCCTTCTAATACCCTGGTGTATAATTACATTATTCATTAGCAAGCAACCTCAGGTGGGCGTAATTTAATGTTTCCTTCCTGTCCCTTGAGCAAACACAACACAGAATAGCTAATCAATTTGATCCCAAGATCCTAAAGCCTCAATAAAACCTGATGGAGGCTTACCAGAACAGCCACCCCAGGCTACCCTCGAGGATTAAGAGTGCTTACCCAACTTATAGGTTCACACACTTAAGAGGGAGAGGGCGGCAAGATCCACGTACTTCCTGTGCTTCCATCATTTCTCAGTAATTTCAGAAGAAAGGCATTGTCCTGCAAGACTTACTTATCATTTGACGTTGTTTTTGTCTAACTCCCCGTTTTGTGCGCTGGGCTGGTCTCTCGTGAGATGCCCTGAAAATGGGCACATCCGCCCTGAGTCTCACCTCGCATCTCCCTTCAAGAGAAACTGTAACCAGGCTTTGATTTCAGCGCTGTGCAGTCTGGGCAAGGATCTGCACACCGACAGAAAAAAAATTATCTATTAAAACAATGCTTATTTAATAACAAATTACTCAATAAAACATTTAATGACTTAATAAAACTACTGCCATTGAAACACCTTTTTGCTTCATACTGCCTAGGAGGGTTTATTTCCACAACGACAACGCTGAAGAAAGCGAACCACAAGCTTTACAAGCACAGGTCCCGCTCAGAGGAGACGACCCACGACATCCGGACACGGCAGCCGCTAACCGGCCTCTCTCAGCTGCTGCTGTTCCTGCCCTCCTCCAGGCTTTTTCCTCTTTTCTTTCCTCATTCTCCCTCCTTCTGCAAGGCTACCGTGACACGCCCCAGTGGAGGAGCGCCACAGGCGGCCGGCGCTGCCTCCTGAGGCGCTTCGCCTGCCCCGAAGGAGCCGCTAACAGCGCGCTCAGCCGCCCCCACGCGCTGCCGCCCAGGTCCCGCTTTCCCGCCGCGCGCGCTCTCATTGGCTGCCCGGCGGTGGGGGAGGAGATGGGTGCTCTCTGATTGGCTGTCCGTGGTGGGGGCGGGGCCCCGCTCTGAGGGCGGGAGCGCGCTGTGAGGGTGGGGACGCTCAGGTGCTGAGGGGGCCATGGCGGCTCAGGGGGTTTGGGCAGAGATTCTCCTGTTCCCGGGAGCCAGGTGCTCTGGCGAAGGGTGAAACGTCCGCCGCTGTTCTCTTCTAGATGAAGTGTGATCTGTATGTTATTCATTTCAACGTTATATTTGTTCAAAGATATCTAATGTCGGCCTCAGAATAAAGTGTCAGTGCCCTCTTGAGGAATAGCCTCGCTTTACCTTACCTGTATCTTTCCAGTGCTATGCAACAAACTTAGGACAACACAGTTCTTAAACCAGGCAAAAAGGTGCCTTTACTGATGATAATGAATAAGCCCTACTACCTTTATTGATGCCTGACTTGAGTTCTTCATAATTATATTGGCTTTTTGCATTAATATGTGATCTATAATGTTTTGGAGCCATCCCATACAGTTTATTTAATTAGTTTGCCTGGCCTCTATATTATAATCTTTCTACATCTTGAAAAGTAATCTAATTTCCCAAATACCAGAAAGACAATCATATTCTGTATGAAATTTGGCATGATTTTTAATATTCTGCTTGTCTATGCCATAGTCATTTTTCTACTACAGTAGTGGTAATAGACTCATCAGTGCTTAAAGAATTTCTGGAGATCTCTCTTCAGCAATGAGCTGTTTTCTTGAACTGTACAGCTTAAACACTTATTATACAGTGCATGATTAATGAAAACAACATGTACTTCAGTGTATGTCTGTGTGGTAATGCTAAATACAGAAACACCATCACAGAACTCAAAAGAAGGATGCAGTTTTCCTTTTGTTTTCAATGACTGGCAGCAGTAATGGGTTGGAAAACTAGTAAGAAAAAGTAATACAAAAGGGTAACTTGGCTAACTGAAATTTAACATAGAAACTTTATTTTAATAAGGTGCTCATTTGGGGTACTATTGTAAACCTCCTTTTTTGTCAGAACTAATTCCCCTCATGATGGTATCAAAATTTGAGATCAGTTTTCATGAGACCTCACAAACCTCCTTGTGCATGCAAAGTTGTTCAGTTCTCAAACTTGTCCTTCCTACAACCCCTAAACCCTATGCATTTAATTCACTCAATTTTCAACAAAAAATTTTTTCAGTTTTTTTTTTTGTCAGTGTAAAGAGAAGTGGATTTTACTAAAAGTATTTCAAAGTATGTGGATACTTGACTGCAAATATTTAGTGGGTTTCAAAATGGGTTTCAATGGAGTTGACTTATGAATGTGTGGAATGCTACTGATAGTAAATCTGTAGCTCTGAGAAATGCAAGCTTTGTGGAAACTATTTTATTCCTAGTAGACAGATTTAAATTGGGGAGCAGGGGTGAGGTGATGTCATAATCCTTAGCTTCTGACACTGTTTTTCATATTGAATACAAGAGGTAGTTTTTGCAAAAGAATGCTAGGTGATACAGTTAATCTCTTAACTGTTTATGTCTATTGAGCATTACCTCACTTGTAAAATCTCTTTTTACTCACTTGTATAATTTCACATCTCTGAGCTATGTGCTGCTGTTTTTTCAGGTAATGACCTTTTAATTATTCCTTTGCCTATTTGCTTCTGTGCTGATGCAGCACTGTCAGCTTGGGGCCCTATACATTGCCTGCAGTTCAGCACATCATCGACATTTTTATAGAAACTGTTGAAATTGTGTGATTCTGCTCACTTCACTTACGTGCTTGGCAGCAGTCCCTTCATGGGTATAGCTGTTGTTTTTCCTCTCTGCTGAATGTTCCAGCTCTTGCAGTGTCAGTTCCTTCACCAGCCATCTGTCTTGCTGGCTCACTCACTATCTTAACAGCTCTCCTCAGACTAGCTGTAAGTCCTAGTGAGTATGTCATCAGCTGTTAATTTTTTATTCAGAAGATTTTAAAACAATTGTTTCTGCATATTAATATCTTATATTTCAATCCTCTCGATCCTATCCTTGGCTCTTAATGGTTGCTTTCTTCTGCATCCTCCTTTTTACAGGTTCCTTCGCAAGTTGTTTGTCTATCACTTCACTTCTTTTCCTGAAAGTTTTAGAGTAATTTTCTTCAATTTGACAACTTGTCCCTGAATTCTATCTGAGGATTGCATGTCTGAATGCAAGGAAGGCCTAATTTGGTTGTGTTTGCTGTGGCACAGTAATTCTACCATCACTGCAAGAAGCATCTAAGTACTTTCAGATATTTTACGAGTCAGGATATAGCTCCTGAGGAGCGTAAGATTGTTACCTTTTGTCAATAACTTAGATAATAACTTTTCTGTGGTGGTATCAGTGTTACAGATAGGATAGATTGTCTCATAGCTCAGGGGCTGGCATATTGCTAAACAATCTAGCAATCTTTTTGATGAAACGTTCTATTTGCTTGTACGCCAGTCAGGCCTGGATGCAAAATTACCTTATGAAGCCCTGAGAGTATAGTATTCCTTATTATAGTAGCAGTTTGGTTTATTTTTGTACACTATACTGGCTTTATGATCTTCCAATAGCTAAGATTCAGTTAGATAGTGTTGAGAGCTTTATAAACAACTACTTGGGTTTAGTGCGATTTTCAGTTGTAGAAATGAACCACACAGATAATAATTTCAATAGAGACATAGCAGCTTTTCTTCTTTTTAATGTATATTGATAATCCTTTCTCAGACCTTCTGTTCCTTTCCTGGACAAACTCAAATATTGTTTATTGCTAGTGCCAATTAGTCAGCCAAGCATCTGCAGCTGGCAGCTGTCCACAATGAAGAAGCCCCAGAAGATTAAAACTCCCAGTTGATTTGCATGTTAGATGTCATTGTTTGTAATCTTCTGAATTTCTTCCACACTTAATGTTTCTTAATGATAAAGAAAACTGAGTGTGCTTACAGTAGTAACTAATAATTAGTAAGATGGATTTTATTTCCCCACTATACTTACGACCTCCAGGATAAATTTAGACCTGTCATTTAATGCCTGTCATGAGGGACTGTCCATCTGAGAAAGGTTTGCTTCCAAACTAAACATTGCCACCAAAACAGGTCTTCTCATAGTGTGATGCTCTTATGCTGGTAGTAGTGTGTTCATAATACATTCATCCCTTCTGGGCTAGAAAGTTAAAGCTGTATAACTACACTGGTAACAGAATTTATGCCAGTGTAATAAGTAATTCCAGTGGTACAGAAAAGTTTTACTAAGTTACACAGTTTTTTTCTGCCATTGCTCAGGCCTTTTTTTCTTTGTGCACAGAAAGTGAAAACATTCAAAACAGTAGCATAGAAGACAGTGAGAGTAAATTAATTTCCTTTCTGTCTTTGTCTCAGGCAAATGGACTCACTAACTCCAGAATGAACTTCCAGTAGGAAGGTGACAGCAGAAATTGTCTCCAAAACCCTATTAAGTGAGGTACTCAGGTGTGATCATGGCAAGTCATATGATTAAATATAACCAGCAGAGGCAAAGAAATTTGTAACTGTCCAGAAATCTTCAACAGTGAACTGGTAACTAATATACTTTTTCTCTCATTAAGTGAAGCTACAGATGTCTTATGCTAAGAAGAGCAAGTATCCAAATCCAAGAAAGCTGCAGAGGAAACTGGTGAGTTACAACTTACCTTCCCTTCTTGTTACCAGAATATGCTCTGTAGTCTGAGTTCAAACCAAGCCTTATCCCATGAACATTAAAGAATGTCATTGTTGTTAGGTGAACACACTGCCTATGATAATTTACTCTGCCTGAAATAACTTGCAAACTGGTTTCAGAAGAATAAAACTATTCACCAGAATGTGATTGGAAGGGTATTTTAAGAGCAGACAAAATCCACTTACATGCTAGGCTAGAAGGAGCTAGCTATTACTTAGCATGTTATTAACTAAAAGGAATCTCAATTAATTCCCTCTTAAAAAAAAAAGTTACTCCTCACAAGATTTCAAGATTTCATGCTATAAATAATCCCAGTTACCAAAGAGAATTCCTCCTTAACACACCAGCTGGAATTTCCACCAATATAGTTAAGGAAGTGTGAAGTGAATAAAAACTTAATTTATATATTAGGCTAATAAAATCTTTTCATTGTGGCTTTAGTTTCATCATAGTTTTTACATTGTATTATAATTAAATAGATTTACATTTTATCAAAACTATGTGAGGAAGTCACACCCAGTTGCCAAGAAATGCTCATTGCAACATCCTAAAGTAATAAGAACATCATTGTGTAGAGTTTACTCTTCTTTTTAATACTTTTTAGAACAGGGCATGGCATGTTGTTCCATTTACCTATAATGTGTTCAGTAAGAAGCTAAATTAGGTGACTTTTAATATTCTGTAAAAATGGCTGTGTTGTGGCACAGATATAAGGACTCTACAGGTAAGTTCTGAATGGAGAAATCTGGAGCTGGGTCTTGCAGTGTTGTCAGAAGTAGCTCTTCAGAGGCAGATTATGAAATTAGAGCTGTAATCTCTGCCTGACATAGAGTTAATATGAATTCCAGAACTGAAGCTGTTTACTGGTTCTTCCATCTGTCAGGATTATCCTAGTTTCTATGGGAAGGAAATACATTCATTTGAAACTGAGAGTGCATGGAGGAAAACTTTCTTTGTGGCTACGTTATGGAGCCCTTTTGAAGAATCGTAGGTAGCTGCTGGCAGACCACCAGGTGAAGGAGTGAATGGCCATAATGGATGTATTTATTTACAATAACTAAGCAAACTAAAAATCCTTTTCCTTCTCTTATGTGTGACATTTGAAACTTGTTTGTGCAAGAAAAGACAGTGTGAGAAGTAATAGTTAAAAGCATTAAGGATGAGGAGAATGAGAGACCTTAATGAGACCTACATTGGGTTTTTTTTTTCTTTTGTTCTTTCTTTTAGGACTGGGGCTTAGCTGACTAAAGTTTAATGTGTAAAATCTGCAAGGTTAATGTATAAGCTAGACTTGAAGGACCTTGCCATTGGGAAATAATGAAAGCAAGCATTGTATCAGCTGGCCGAGATAAATATCACATATTTGCTGTAAGTTACTTGTGAAGACTGTCTTGGAAAGTCCAAAGAGTCAACATAAGAAAGAACACTTCTTTTGTGCTGACCTAATGGTCTGGTAGGGTAGGGTTCTGTAACTATACATTGATTTTTCTGTGTTCCATAGCCTTTTCTTGCAGGACTATTGCAATTAGCTATGTGCAGCAGCAGCCTGTGTGCTATGCATCAGAGGAACTTTCAACAAATGTGTCTATGTTCAATAAAGATTTAGCTGTGCCTGTACTTTTTCACCTTATGTCCCTTGGCTACATTATGTTTTCCTTTGGAAGACGTAAAGAAGAGGATGTTGGGCTACAGCTGAGGTTCTGAGAAATTATCAGGAAACTGGTTTTTAAAAAGTTGCAAATACCTACTTCTGTCACTCATGTTATTTGAAAGCTAATAGTTTAAGAAGAAAGGTGAAATGGCAAGTTCAGGCCTTCTCGCAATGAATAAAAATCCTTTTATTTCCAAGATATTCCCATTTGTTTACAGCAACATACACTGGAATTAGGTTTGCCAGGCTGTGGTAGCCAAATTCCTGTGCTTCATTTCCATTGTACATTGTCCTTTCAAAGGAATGTTTATCATATAGCTGATACTCTGGCAGTAAACAGAGTAAATTACATAACTGCACCTTATCAGGACTAGATTTTTTTTCAGTAATTTTTCCAGCATTGCTGTGGGAGTAAGAAAAGTTTCCCCAGGACTAGAATCAATAAGTGGTGTTTTCAGACTATAGAGTCATCTTTACTTGCTCTGTCTTGCCATGCTTGCAGAGTAACAACAGCTTAAAGCTCTAGCATAGAAAAGGGGTGGTATGTGCATCCTCTGGGACTAGCAAGGATCCCCATCTCCAGCCTACATCTGTATTCATCTGCCCAGGAATTCATATTGTCAGGGTCTCTTCTTCCCTCTCTTTCTCTCTCAAAGAGGCACTAAAGAATTCCAAGAGGGATTTTATCCTTCTTTCCTCTCACTCATGGCAACAAGAGAACACCAACTGCTCTCTATCCTCTGACTAGATCTACTAACACATACTAGTTCACAAAGAAATAATAAACTTAACAAGATTCTTATCTTTCTTCATTTTTCACTGCCAGTTCCTTAGCTTGGATAAGAGACTCCTGTTCATGCTGTGTTTCCTAGACTCTCCCTGCCTTTTCTTTCTGAAGGTAGGGTCATCAATGGAGTTCAGCTTCAAGCTCAATGAAGGACTCCTAGAGGAAAAGCTATAAATCTTTGATCTCTCATCTGTATGGCAGTACTGATTTCACAGAAGTAACTGTGATGAAGGAGTCAGGAACTGAGTACTTTTTCTTCTAGTCTGTGATATTTGAAGTGTTTCAGGGCACACTTATAATTCTGATGTATTTTCACTTGTCATTTCTCACTGAGATAGAATTTCTCATTGTTTTCAATGACAGACAGTTCTGCTTAGCAATATGGGAAGGGCAGAGTAGCCTCTACAGAAAGCCACAGCCCCTCAACCGATACCTGCTTACTTTCCTTAGATATTATCTCTTCCAAGAAAGGGTTAAACTACTTTCTCTCCAGGCAGTAATTCCTTAGTAAAGAAAGAAAGAAAGAAAGAAAGAAAGAAAGAAAGAAAGAAAGAAAGAAAGAAAGAAAGAAAGCAGAAAGTTTCACAGCTTCCTGACTGTGAATTTTTCTGCTAGCCTCTTTGCAATGCAGTTACCTGAAAGAAATCTATGGAATTTTACCCCTTTTTCCAACACGGCTGTACCAATGTTCGGAGTAAGTGAAAGGAATAAAATGACCACTTAACTCTTCTTTTGTCAGAGAAAAGATCAAAGCAAGACATCCTGTTTAGAACTGAAAAGCTTCTACTGTACTTGAAGCACAGTATAGGTGGGAAAGAGCTAAAAAAATCACCAAAACCCTGTGTTAAAGCAGAACTGTTAATTAATGTTAACTCATTTAGAAATAGTCAAGAGGGACAGATGGAATCCAGTTATTATCTCTCTTTTACTTGAGTCAGTTTTAAAATATATTGAAGCTTGTGTACTTTTGAGTGGCAGATATGGCTTGTCACTTTAAAGGGTATTTTTGCTATTGTTAATACTGAAATAGATCGAGGAACAGTAGTTAACAGAAGTTTTAAGTACCTCCGAGAAAATACTTGTCTTGCATTTATTATCTCAGCTTTCAGATTTAAGCAGCTATATGTGGTTAGACTTTGAAATTATGTAACAGTAATAGAATGCTGCTCAAGTTGATGCGTTTTAGAAGACAAGAGAGTGGGGGTGAGGGTGTGATTGTACAGTAAACCCACGTTAAACTTTTTTCCTTAACTGTACTCCTTGAGATAGCAATCAGCTACCCAGAACAGAGCCCAGAACGTGCTCTCTGCAGTTTGCTCTGAACTCATAGTGCATCTTGTGAGCTTTTTCCCATAAAACAGCGATATAAGTCTAAGCATTGATGTAATTCATATTTAAATCAGAATTTCTCAGCTATGTTGTTTAATTGTAACCTGTTCCCTGGTAACATATTTCTAGAGTAAACATCCTCTTATTATATGAATAATATGCATCTTTAATTATCTCAAAACTGAACTGAATTGCTAAATCTTGTTTTTATTCTGTAGTTGAGCTGTGTCATAGGTCACACACTACTTTCCAAAGTGCAAGTTTCAACAGATGCTGTGTGAATGTTAACAAAGGGCACCTTTAAAAATAATTTCCCATACTTTTAGGATGCAAGTTTAATGTTTTTCTGCTTTATATTAGTGATGCTGAAGTTTTAATGCACTTTCAAAGCAAAGAGCAACTGTCACCAGAGCAACTCTCTACTGCAAATGTAGCAAGAATAATCATTTTATTCTGGCATAAAGCTAAGTGGACAGGCAGAGGATAAACTTCTTGTGAGTGGAATATTGGTTGTATATAGATTACTCTTTTATAATTTCTGAGACATCTTGGTTCCAAATTTAAAGACTGTATAACCATCTTAAATGGAAACTAATGGAAATTCTGTTTGTTTCAGAAATTTTCAATAATTTGGTCCTGTATGTTTCATGTGAAATACCTCAGATGTCTGTATTTGCAAATTTTGCCCAGCTGAATTTTTTGAGGACAAGTAGCATCTAAAAAAACCCCAAGTGTAATTTTTTTATAGCAGACACAGCCTCAGACACATCTCGAAAGAAGCAAAAAAAGAAATCTGAAAAATAACAGAACAAATTGTTTCGTGCAGTTCTTGCAAACAGGTGCTAGTCCAGGTCCATCACCCCTGCTCTGTAAAATAGCAGGTGAGTGAAGAATGCAAACTATAAAGTATTAGGCCAGAGAGAATAATCATCACTGACAGAGAAGCAGGCATTCTGCCCAGGAACTTACTCCCACAGAGGAGACTGGGGTCAGCTCACACAGAGTGAGCTTTCTGTTCTTTAAATATGCTTGTTAAACCTCAAACTTGCAGCACAAGATTCAAGACTGAGAGATTTCTCAGTCTCCCTCATATTCACTGAAATTTTCTATAATCATGAAATTACTTGCTGCTGCTTTGACTCAAGAAGAGGTTTGCTGGTCACTTCTTTAAGGTATGACAGCCTTCTGCCTTCTTTTAGAGTAAAAGCTGAGTGGCTCTGACAGTAGAGCCCTCAAAGGGCAGTATGTGTATGACCAAGTGAGGAATCACCAAAATCTGGTGACTTGTGGGTAAGTACAACTGTATATGCAGGGCTTGCCCTCTGTCCCATAGTTTTTCTCTTCTTGCCCCCACCCCAAGCACTAGAAACAAAGCTGAGTAGAACTTACACGAGGAGGAAAATCTTGTATTCATTGCAATTCCACATAAATACTGTCTCCAAACTGCCCATTTCTCAGAAACTACTTGTTCAAGACAAAATAAAATGGAAGTGAATATTTCTGCAAATCTTGTCAGGATTGTGCTGTCAGCTCAAATTATGGATTGTCCCTTTTTACAACAATGTCAGAATTCAATCATAGTCTAACATTTTCCCAGATTTTAGAGTGGCTTTGACCTATGAGACATAAAAGTACATGATTATAGCAATAATGCCTGGAGTGCAGCTACAATTTTCTTCTCTTATGGAGTGGTGTGGAGAACTTAAAACAAATGCTTAAACACTACAGTCAAATATTTAGAAGCTATACCTTCAAAAATCACTGAAAACATTACTTGCTACTTGAAGCAAGTCACTGGGATTGCTCCTTTTTAGTTAGCAGGCCCTTTCTTCTAAAATGAAGCAGTGCATAATTGTTTATTGCAGTGTGCATTTAAATGCCTTCTTTAAAGAGTAGACTTGGGAGTATCATATAACAATTTACAGGCATTTATGAATATAAGTAAAATCTAATTATGTTTAATGCCAAGAATTGCTAGAATTCAAGTAGAAAACTGGCACTATACAATACATAAAATTATTTTTTCTGTTTTTAGAATTGTAGAAAATACATAAGCCATCTCAGCCATATCTAGGGGACAATATTAAAAAGATGCTTTGGTAAACATCTTTGTAATTTGATTCTTCATACCATATACAGGTATGTGTCCTGTCATTCTCCCTCATACAGACAGCAGTGAAAAAGTCTCTGCTTTTCTATAGCACATGTTGGTTATTAACTACAGCATTTTTGTACTGATTGTGCTTATAAGGATTTTTATTTAATTCTTAAAAACCCTACCCTTAATGTGTTGCTGTATAGTGGGATCACAACAGTGGCTCTAACATTAAAAATATATCCAGGTCAGGTTTCTGTGCAAGTCTTTTTGAAAAATAGACTTTTACTTAAGTGTAATGGAAATATTTCCATGACTTCAGCAGTCTCCTTTGGAAGTTAAAATAAACATTTCCACAAAGAAATTGCAACTTGAGATTTAATTTACTGTGCTGAATGCATGATAACTGAACATAGAAAGTTGCAGTGGATCCTACATCAGTAAAATATTGATTGTTTATTGCCCAAGCTGACATACAAGTAATTAGCAGAAATATTCTATTTGCAATAGCCTTTAGCATAAACAATGTTGGGAAACACAGGAGTCCTTTTTAATATATTTTGGGAAGCCCAGATCATTGGCTCCATTAAAAGCATGCTGCACTGGCTTCATTAGGACAAAGCAGCTTTGTCTTTGTCCTAAATGACCAGGTAGAAATGTGAATGTGGCAGCAAACACAGAGTCTTGCTTTATGAATTATGGCAATGTAGGGGTGTGGTCAGAGCATGCTGCTTAGGTTTTCTCATATTTTAGTGGCTTCTTGAGGGCTGTTGCAGGCAGCAGCAACTGCAAATATAGAGCTGAAATGCCTACAACATTCTACTGTTATAAAGCCTCTTATTCCTACCCAAAAATGAGAACCTATTTTAAGGTTTAACAGTGTCCTTTTAAATTAGAAGCAAACTGCTACAGTGAGATATTCAGACTGGGTTAGGCAGAGTATGCTATGGTTACCATCACCAAACAGAGCTGGATCTGTTAAGATCAAAATGGTTGACTTGTCACTCTATAGTAATTGTTCCCTGTGGAAAAAATTCAATAGCATCGCTTAAATCACACATAGCTGATCACGTGCTCTGAGGCTTCGATGGTTCTTAGACTAAAAGGCAGAGGCAGGGAGGAGCTGTGTCAGGAAATCTAATTCTGCTGGTGTGAGGGGAAGCTTGCCTTGCACACAGCTACGTGCACAAATTGATTTTTAATTTTACAGTAAAGCACTATTGTAATTATTAACTCAATTGATCCCTAAAAGGCTACTTTTAAAAGCCAGATGTTATGCTGCTGCATGTCCAAGGTGCCTGTTGGAAGGAGAGCTTTTGGATATGAGATGACTGTCAGACTGCATTCAATCTATTCAACTTCTTTTTATTACAGTAAAGCACAAAATCTGTTTATCTGCAGCCTCTATAAGACAAATTGAATGCAGGCTATCATAGAAATGAATTACATACCTGGACCCTAATAATTAGTACAAAATAAAAAAAAATTTAAAAAAAAAAAGCCAAGTCAATGAAAATGTTTCTGTCCAGACTGGAGAATCTTTAATATTATGGGAATTTATGTGAGTCCCACGATTTTGCTTTGAAACACTTACCTTACTGCTGCCTGCAATTGTTTTTCTGGCTCTTTTCTTCTGACAGTGATACAGTAACATAGGTAGCAGCAGATGCTTAATACACAAAGAAATTCTAGATACAGGACAGAAGTAAGTTAACGCAAAGTGCTAAGAGTATCCTAATTAGACTGTGTTTGATTTTCTAAAGGAAGCAAATTTTTAATCTTAGTTTTTGGTCCTTCAGTTTCTTTTCAAAATCGGCACAGAAACTGTATGAGTTCCTGGTCTGACGCCATGCAGTCTCCTGGGTTAAACTTTTCTCACCAGCTAAACCTGAGAAAAGTGCTGAGTTTCTGTTTTGCCAGGCTTCCCCTTCCCCTGCTACTCTCAGAAGGGTAAGTTAACCCATCTTACCAAGAA
Source organism: Irena cyanogastra (assembly GCA_013397155.1). Classification (NCBI taxonomy): domain Eukaryota; kingdom Metazoa; phylum Chordata; class Aves; order Passeriformes; family Irenidae; genus Irena; species Irena cyanogastra. The sequence continues at coordinate 842,452 of VWZV01011716.1, forward strand.
CACAAAAAGGGTGCAGCTGCATCCTACTCAATTTAGGGTGAAACAGTCTTTTGATAGCTCAGGAATACTCACTGATCCTGTGACAGAAGGTACTACACATACAAGCAGTGAAGAACACTTGCTGCTTGATTATGCATAGTTAATGTGCTTGCTCAATTCCCTATTCATCACCCAGCACTAAGAGGAAGCCTGAAGCATCAGGCATAACAGCACAATGCTTGGCTCCAAATGACTTCATATAGGATGCAACTTGCCATTTGGCCTTAAATTCAGTGGATTTTTTTCCTCTCTTTTTCTGACACCTTGTCACAGAAACACTGTGGCTGCTGCTCTGACCTTCTGCTGCTTGTCCTAGCTCTTCAGTGGGGCTGGTAATCCACACGGAAAGAAGTAAGACATTATTGCAGTGTAAAATCTATACAAACATTACAGTTAAGGAGGGTACTCAAGGAAACCATTTTGCAGTCTTGACTACAGCACTACCTTACCTGTATGACAAACACATATTTTCCCCTGCCGAACCATGAGAATAGGAATGTGATNGGGGGGGTGCGCTCCGCCCGCCGCGCTGCGTCCGCCCCGCCCCGCCCCGCCACGCTCCGCGGGGCCCCGGCCCGGGCGGCGCCCGAACGGAACGGGCGGCAGTGACCACGCTTCCCAGCCGCCCCGCGGAGAGGAGATGGCTTCGCTCCGGGGACAGCCGGGAGGTGTAGTCCTGGCGCTTGTGGAGCGCGGAGGGCGCCGGCTCGCTTGGGCGGTACCGGGGCCCGCGCGACGGCTGATCCGGGCGGCCGCAGCGCCTCTGTCCGGGTGGGAGCCCCCCCGGCAGCGCGCCTGGAGCCTGGAGCCACCGCCCCCCGAGCGGCGAGCTCCGCCCGCCCCGAGGCCCGCGGGGCCGCGGCTGCCCCGCACCGGGGTGTTGGCACTGCGGCGCTGCGCTTTATGTGGAGACTTCCCAAAATGTATGATTCCGTCCTTTTGGGAGTTTTTTTGGTGGGGGCAGAAAAACCTTATTTTTATTACAGGAAAGCACAAAATTTGCTACTCTGCAGCCAATATAAGACAAATTGAATGTATGCTATCTTGGAAATGAATTACATTTCTGAACCTTAAGCATTAACTAATGCTTAAAAAAAAATGGAAGCTAAGTTGCTGAATTTAAGAAGTACTGTATTTCTATTCAGACTGGAGAACCTCTAATAACAAAAGAACTTTGATTTTAAACTTGCCTTACTGCTTCCAGCAATTGTCTTTCTGGCTCTTCTTCTGGTTTAATATGGGGAGTACTGCCTCCCTTCCTCCCACCAAGATTCAGAAGATAGAAGATACATGTTGTATGATACATGTGTAGCTGTTTAGAGCAGCTAAACAGAGTAAGGACTCTGCCTCATCGAAAGCAAAACACTGCAGAAAAAGTAGCAAAAAAGCCTGTAATCCAATTGCAGATGGCTTTTAGAAAGGTATCTCTGATATCTATGTTTATACAGGGCTTTTCATGTAGTTATGAAGCATTTTCTGAAGCAGGATGTATTATTAGTTAACTTACAAATGAAATGGTAGAGTGTTTCCAAGCATTTTCTATTTTCTTGGTCACCAAAAGAAAAAGTCATGATTTAGTGTAATTTTAAATTAGAACTTCATTTAGTCTTTTGCTAATGACTACAATAGAAGAATCTTCTAAGTATTACTAAAAAAAATAGTTAATAAGTAAATTTAGGAGTTTGGGCTCCCATCTCACCCTGAATTACATGGTGCTGAAAGATGCTGAAGCCTTGGGTGGAGGATCCGGTATGTTTGAGCTGCAGAAAGGTCCCTGCTTTTGATGCTCTGAAATCCTGTTTTCCAAGTATTGCCTTCATCTGGGAGAAAGTTTTAGCTACTGTACTGCCAGCTTTCAAGAAATATGACAGAAATCTGGGGCAGCCAAATAAACTGAACAATATGTTTTATTAATACTGTGTTAGCAAAACCTCACTTTGGGTTGTGTTCATCCCTATGTGGTTTATTCTAAATCAGTGATGCAGGAGTTTACGGCTTCTTTTTATTCAATGGGTAGATATTACAACAATTTCTTGCCCACTTTTGGATGCTTTCTTGGATAGTTCTTATATGTAATAGGTTTCCCAGACAGCAACTGGATCACACAGTCACACCCTACTGAGCCCGATCTCTTCTGCAGCCTGAAAGGGTGAGAAGTTGACACTGATGTTATGTTTTGCATAGTAGTTAATGGATTTGAAGTACTGCCAGATTTGTTGTAATGGATTCCTGATATGATACGACATTCTATGCCACCAGCATGCTAACTTGATCACAGCATAAGTCTTTGGCATATATGCAGCTGTTTGATAATTATTCTCATCTTTGCTACATGCTGACTGCTAAATTGCTTCCTGAAGTACCTTCCCCAGTGTTTCCACAAGACTCACTCAGCTCAGAATGACGTGTTTTGTTCTCTACCTTGCTGAACTTTTCAGCATTAGAAAGTTGTAGCAAAGTATAGTAGATAAGTTTAAAACAGCATTTACTTTATCACAACTTTTGTTTGACTGAAACACATTTGTAGATGTGGGAAGTATTTATGAAAATATTATGGCAAACACTTCACTTTGAATAATGACTCTTGGGATTATTCAAGATGTGGGTTTGATATAGTAAAGAACAAATTACAGAAAACAATTTCTTCCATTTGGCATCTCCTTCACATTCACGTAACAATAGAATGTACTTCCTCCAGGCTGGAGCTTTAGTGTGCAATTGGGGCTCCCTCTCCAGAGGGCTGCCTGAGACAGAGGCAGTGGGAAGCCTGCCCTGCCTTGCCAAAGAACCTGGCTGAGGCAAAGACAAGGCCTGAGGAAAACCTTCAAGAGTGTAGGCAGCTATAGGGCGCTCCCAAATTACAAGACCACAAGTAAGCAAACCTTTTAGTGCTAATGTGGAGGACAGCCACCGCTACTCCCTGCTCATTGCTCTTTGTTTTCCCACACCATTAATCTTAATGAAGCCAAGGTTTGTTAGCTGAAAGGGTCCTGCTAAACTGCTAACCATGTTCTGCTTTGAAAAGAAGAAAAATAGAAATATAGACACATTAAAAATACTTTTGAAATAGTTGTGAATAATCTAAATATATTAGTTCAAACCATAACACAGTTCAAATTATCTTTAATTAAAGGATTTAGCACCTGAAAGAATTTAATACAAGTTACTTTAATACATAGTAACTTAGTTAATCAAAAGCTCACATCATTCCTACTCTCCTCTTTCATACTCCCTGAACTATAACTTTCTGGGCACCAAAATAGAAGAATAAACATTGCTTTGCTTCCAAACTCTCATAGAAATTCTTGAGAACCACCTTCAAATCTGGAATTATGTCTACCTAGGTTAAGGTTTTTGCACTTACACTTGATTCCAGATGAAAGTAAAATTGAAATATCTTTATCAAATCAAATAAAAAAAGTTCTTTGAGATCTTACATGAGGAGCCATTGGCCATTCAAGTACAGCTAAAGCACTGGATTCGTGGATCCTGCTTTCTGCTAACAGCAGCTGTGGTGTGCTGTTGTCAGCAGCAACCAATCTGCTTACCCTGGAGACAGTGACTCCCATTTTCCTGCACACATAAGATAGATTCAGGGAAACCCAGATAGAAGATCAAATTTCTTCCCAATTTCAATGAAATCCCTGCATTTATTTCAGTAGGTTGTCTATCTTATGAAGGAAAGGAAGAAAAAATTACTGTTATTTTCAACAGATACCACAAAGTGTTTCCTCTTTTTAGGTTTTGTACATCCAAATTCTTATTGATGGGCTTAGTAAACATTTAATTAGACATAGTGAAGGATCATTGATCATTCTGTCTAAGGACTGTCCAATTATGCTTTCGAAGGTTTGTTCTTATTAAATGAAAGAACAGCGGACGTGATGATTCACCCTCACTACCTCCATTTTCTCATCCTCAGTAAATTATAACCATACAAGGCCAACATTTTCTTTGCCTTGCAAAGAAATAAACTGACAGAATAAAGTCAGAATAATTTCTCTTAAGTTGTTAGCAGACTAGAAAAGCTGATATTGTGCCAAATGGTATAGCAAAAATAAATGGCACATATACAGTTAGAGTCTCATAAAATTGAAAAGATATATAAAAGAAGAAAATCAAGGTATTTGCTAAAAAATACAACTGTTTTAAAAAATTCATAGATACAGCCTTGATCAGGTGTTAAGTAGTCACTATCTAAATAGGGCTTCAAAATTATTTTTAGACTTTCCAATTCACATAGAGAGTACTGCAAACTGGTTTGATGTGTCTTGCATAAGTCTTTCATGATTCTGCCATTGGAGGTTCAATGTTTTATCAGTAAGAGATACCATGGCACAGTATTCTATGTATGGAGCTGTAATGGTTTGTGTATCACTGATTGAGAGTAGATGTCAAATGTACAGACAGAATAGACTCAACTGAGAAAGCAGTTGAATTTAGAGCATCAGTTAACAAACCAGGAGAAAAAAAAAGTGTGAAATAGTTGTAAATGTGCAAGACTTCAGAATTATGTCAGGGAACTGTCAGACAATAATGCTAAAAGGCTTTAATTAGACAGTCCAATCTTTTGCTGTAGTTCTCTGAGATTTGGAGAATCCAAGAAGGTGATCAAGTGGGCTTCACAGACGGTGACAACAGTTGTCACGCTTGCAGAAATGAAATGGAGCACAATGCAGTATCTCTAATTGAGCTGTATTGCTGGGAAGCAAGTCAGCTGAAGGAGTAAAAGTAGAGAATGAAAAAAGCAGAGGAAGCAAGGTATAGTGAACAGTAAGGCATTGGGGTAGGTATTGGAATTGTTGCAGCAAATTTTGTTCTGCTACTGCTATGAAGAGACGTTTTTTAGTTATGATATGATTTAATTGCATACTTCTATTTATTAGTATCCACAATGGGAAATTATTTTTTCCAGTCTAACTTTATGCTGTGGCTTCTAACACCCTCACTGTGAAGCCTACATGAACAGAAAGAAACTTGAAGTAGAAATATTTTTTTTCTATGAGGAAAAAAATCTATGTCTTGTTCATCATAAGGCAGCTGTGCTTTGTGTATAGAAAAGAGAATGGATTATATTGACTGTCCTGCTGTCACCAAGGAAGGATAAGGAGTCTCATAATGACCAAACTGAACCTGAAGGTAGTGGAAGGTAAAAGTTGATCCAGAGAGTAAAGTTAGATAGATTTTTCATTTATAGTGTTGTATTGATAATGAAAAATATTTTACTGACATGGTCCCCAAAAAGCAAGCTTGTTTTACCTCCTGCTGCGCTTTTAGTTTAACTTTCTTAGCTGAGTAGCATTTCAAGTGTCAGTTTCAAAAAGGCAGGCTAACATTTCATGTCCCTACAACTGAGTTTAGAAAAACAGGTGTGCTAATTAAACACCGAATCCTTAAAAATAAAATTATTTCATTCATCCTACTAAATACAATCAGAATAATGCCCATAAACCCTGGCTTTCAAAATTACTTGGATCTGCAGAGAGTAGCAATTACTTCTAAATGCAGCTTACCATCAAGAGCCAAAGGCCTGCAGTGTACAAAACCACTATTGCAGCCTTACAAAATCTATTTTAAATCACCTGTTGGACCACACAACCAGAAAGCAAGTTACCATGGATTAAGACATGAAGACATCTGGTAGTTGACAGTGAATATTCTCTTTTGGTATTTATGGTACTGTAGCTTGAGGCTACCTATAACTTATGGATGGAATTTTTATGGGTATGGGTGAGAATTATCTTCCTCTAACAGGGAAAAAAAATGCAATACTTTTAATCTGAGATCATTTTTAACCATGATAGGTTATTTCTATTTCCATGTAGAGGGGAAAAAAACACTACAACCTCTCTCAGTTACTGAGTGCAAACCAACAAAGCTTTATTCAGACCACCACCAAAACCTTCATTTTAATCAGTGTTGTGCTCATAGCTACAAGGTTCTTATTGCAAAGCAGTATGCTGTTGAAATGTTTCATTAATATAAATTGTAGTCAAATCAACTGCGTAGAGCAGATTGCATTTAGAAAATGTTGAGAGTTAAAAATAGCATAATTAAAGCAACCTTCTTGTGCTTCTTTCACTTAATATTTCTTTCAACTCTCAGAGTTTAAATTCAAGACAGCAGTATTACACTTAACTTAGTTAGCTATCATCAGATATCTGGTGCCAAAAAAATTTATTGAGTTCAAAATCGTAAGAGGTTTTGTTACCTCTTATAAGGTAATGGGGGTGAGTGATTTATCCAGTATCTGGATATCTTCAGGGAACAGATGTTCTGAAGATGTTCTGAAGTTTATAGGTAGGTTGTTTTTACCTCATCATGATTGAAAAGCACTCTGAAATTTTTCTTTTTTTTCTCTCTCTTGACCTGTATTTCTCTTATTTTTACATTAGAAGTCTAAGAAATTTCATCTTAACGCCCATCTGACAAATCTCTTGAGATCTGGAAAGATCCTAGTGGAAGAAAGTGTAAAAGTGAATTTAGACAGTCACTCAGAAAAACACATAAGTTTAGGTTGAAGGCACACAATCCATTCTTATGTTCCTAGGTAGAATGTACAAAAGACAGCAAAGCAGGAGACAAATGTTTATTTCCAGCTTCAGATCCTTTTGTTGCTCAGCAAATTGAATAATTATGGTTGGATCTGCAATTTAACCAGTGTAATTTTTCAGACTAGTAGACTATGCTTCAGATTTCTGGGAGAATGGGTATCCTTTTTCAGGTCCTACTGGCCAGGATAATTGTAGCTTCCAAGTGAACAATAGAGGATGGTGATTGCTTTTAGTCTTGTCCTAATAACCAGAAACATCAAGGCATCTCAAGCTCTTGTCCTGTGAACAGTTTTAATGACATGTAATAGACACTACAGACCTGGTTTCTCTGGGCAAATAAAAATGTCTCCAATTTTTGATCATTCTGTTTGGAGCTGTACACTCATCTGCATTCCTTCTTGTTCACTGCCCATCCTTGGGAATGCAGACACATTCCTTCATTACGGGATTTATATAACGTATAAAGGTCCCAAGTAAAGAGGATTTAAAAAACAGAAGCAAACCAGAATCAGCACAGTGCACAAAACACTCTTACATCTCAGTTACTAAATTTAAGGATTTTTCTGATTAGTCCTTTGTACTTTGAGTGATTACTAGTTTATGTTGATTTTTTTGAAATGCTTGTCCTTTCTTGATTTTTGGGCTTGCCACTTAATCATAATTGAAGGTAATACCAAGTATTATGTGCAATCTCCTAACTTGATTTTTGGCAGTTCTCTCCCCTTGCATAGCATTACCAAGTTTTGAGGATTACAGATATGTCAAAATAATAGACTACCTTTTCCTTACAACTCACATAGTATTGATTATTTCCCTTCAGTTCTTAGTGTCTGAATTTCCTTTGTGGAGACAAGGGGTTTTCAGAGCTTTTGTTCAAAGCTTGAAAAAATAACATTAAAGCAATAACTTTTCAGTGAATCTAAGAATTTGTTCTTATGTTTGACTTGAAAGCTCTCCAAATCATGCTTAATGTTTATTTTTCTGGATGGCCCAGTGGTGGGAAAACTTAAATGTGCCTACAGATCTATCACTCTACACTTGGGATGAATATTTTAATAACTTAGACATTTAAGTGACTCTAGAGGAAGTGGATAATTCTTTTGAATGCTTTTGAATGCTTCATTCCTTGGGAGTGCCTGATGCAGCTATTTAATGGTGGACCATTCTGATAATTCCCTGAAAAAGTTATCATTTTAATGAGTCAGGCTGGATCACTTCTAGAAGAGTAGCTCTCTAGGCTTGACTTCAAGAACACAAACTGGAAAATACTGCAGGACACTATAGTTAAATTCAGAGGTTCAGTTAAGTTGCTTTACATAACTGGGTGTTTTTCATGTTGGCCTGAAAGGGGTTCTGTCCCCCAGTGTGCAAGAGGCCAATCCACACAGAGCATGTTGTCAGAGAACAGCATTAGTTAAAATGTGCAACATCTTGTATGTTTGGGTCTACTTGGTTCTGCTTCTTGCTGTCCCTAGGAAGAATGTGTGTGCCTTTCATCAGATGTGATCTTTTATTGGAATTCCATTTTTTAATGCAACCAGATAATTTCTTCCCCCACAAAGTGAGTCAGTCTTCTTCAGGCCCCAAGGCATGTTTAATAGCAGTAAAGACTGACAAGCTGAATTTGCCCTCTGTGTTGTAACAAACATTTCACAGAAATCATGAACTACAAAATGTTTTATTGCTTTTTCTCCAAGTTCAAATTGTGCTAATAAGGTCCAGCCAGTCAGACAAAGCTTTAGAAGATTGGAACATCATCCTTTGCAAGGAAAAGTCAGTACGCAAAATGAGAGATGCTGGGCAATGTTTGAGTTGCTTTCTCCTTAAAACAACAGCAACAGCAACAAAACTGAAATGAATTTAATTTCTGGCTGACTACTTTTGGCAATGTCTCCTGTATCTCACACTAAGCTTCTAAGAGGATTATTGATTGTGTATGGTAGCAGCTTCCAGTTTCCACATTAGCCTTAGGAGGAAATTAGATGATCTATAAGTAAATACTGTAAGTGTAAAAACTGTGCTGAAGCCTTTCATTATTCATTTGAATTGGATGTTTTGGTTTTTAGAAGACAACTCCATTGATGTTATGGATGGTTTTACTGTTTTGTTTAATGTTTTATTTATGTTGGAGTAGAAAGCCACTTATCACGGTAGTTTTTAGTATAAAAACATTAAAATATCATTATTCATTCTGCAAGCTGTTTGTGAAATGAAAACCAAGTATTTGCCCCTTTAATAATCCTTCAAAAATACTAAGTTTGTGATAGATTTAATTAGTTAAGCCTTATTAGAGAAAAAAAAATTCCATATTTGAAAAGCCAGACCATTAGTTTAGATTCCTAAGCATAGATCAAGGTGCCTACATTTGGACATCCAAGCTGGGAATTTCAGAATGCTTTGTAATTCAAATGAGTTTAATATTGAATCATTGCCATAAACAGTTTGCCTTATTAGGTTCTAGTGAAAAAAATTACTTTGATTCTCAGATTAACATTGAATAACAGATTATTTCAAGAATATTTGATCTGACTATAGATCATTAGGTAGTACAGGGAGGAGAGGAAGAATTGAGCTGATTAAAACAAGATTCGTTAAGTATTAGTCCATACTGAAGGAGTATACTGCCTGTCTGGTGAAAAAATTACTGTAATAAATAGTTAGGAAAAAGTTTAATGAGGTTTATGAAACAAATTCAATGTCTGCTAAAACAGAAACCTCTGAGGAAAAAATATTAGAGAGATGAGACAAAATGAACACATTGTGTAATAAATCAAAAAGATCAGACCGAAGTCTAGAATTTAACAGCTTCTCTGTTTCCTTCTAATTTTCTTAGTGGAAAACAAAATCAAACAAACAGAAAACCAAACCAAAAAAATCCACAAGCAAGCATTTGAAGATATTTGTGGCTACTTGGGGTGATCTTTCTAGTTGGCTCTATTGTGTGATTCTTTCTGGAATTGAAGATTTTAGTGTTTAGACCTATGTGTTCTACGATTTTTTTGGTTAAAGATATTCCCACTAGGTAGTTGGTTTTAAAAATTATTTAAATCCTTAATTCCTCTTAGGACAATGCAACAAGTGAATCGGGAGGGAGAGTGAACCTGAAAACATGAATTTGGTAGAAATCTCAGTGACTTGCTGACTCAGAATTTCAGAGATGTCAACATTTTTTTTCTGATATGACATAATATTCTCCTCCAGTGAAACATATTTGATTTCTACTATCAGAGAGATTTGTTTTTCAAGTGATAGACTGCCAAGCTCCTTGCTGTTATCTCCTGCAGGCACTTGAGTGCATTTTTTGAAAGTGTTCACTGTGGTACGTGTAGAATTACCTCAAACTGTTCAATAGGTGCAAGATCATCTCACCTTCAGAGCACTGTTTAGGCTGGATGCTAACTGAAGACTTGCTTCAGACTGGATTTCTGGGCTAAATACTTCCTTTCTCCAATGCTAACTAAAAGAATTTCAAGATGACACTTAACACCCTAATTTATTTCTCAGAGTTCTTTTTCTGTGTGACTTCATCCTTGAATTTCTGGTTTTAGCATTTTAGCAGTTTCATACCCTGCGACATAAAGAAAGGATTGTGCCAACAAAACAATGTAATTGGTTTCTTATGATTTTATTATACTTTCCAAAATATCTTCAGTTAACTAAAAAATAAAATGGATTTAAACAGCAGGCAAATTGTTATTAAAAGGATTATGAACTTTTATCTATGCTGAGCATTTGCCACAAGCCATTTAGATGTGAAATTGAGAATGAACAGAAATGTGGTTTTGTTTAAAGACATATAAATAACTCTTCATTTCTCCTTCTTAATGGTTTTTTTTTCATTTTTAAAACTGTATCTTCACTGAAATTGGAATCAAGAATTGAATTGGGGGGCTAAGGGGGGTGAGGGGAAAGGGGAATGGGTCACAATTTCCTCCAAGACAAATTTTGCCCCATCCTTCACTAATGGCTTCCATAAAGATGTGCTCTAGAAAAGGAGCAAGTTAACAGTTCAAGGGATATGATGATAGAAGTGCCAGAAATTTTAAGCTTTTTAATCACCATTGCTATTGGACTATTTCCTGCTAAAAGCAAGCTTTCCAATAGTCAAGTTGTATACTTAAAATGTAGACATTTTATTATACAATACTTCAATTTTAGAAAAAGTGTTTACTCATAGAATAGTTTGGGTTAAAAGGGACCTTTAAAGGTCATGTAGTCCACCCCCCCTGCCATGGGCAGTGATATCCAAAGTGTTGAATTTCCTCATGTTGATGAGGTGCTAAGAACCTCTTCTGTTAATTACTATATACCATTTGGGGCTGAGAAGTTTTGTAAAAGCAATTTGTCAATTTATTGCAACAAGCCTACCTAATTTATGTTGTGCATCCCCCTAGATCATTGGTGTCAAAGGTTCTGTCACCTATTGTGGCAGATGAGTGAAATATCTTTCATTTTCAAATGCTTAGGGTGCCCAAGTAAGCAAGGGAATTCTGCAATTTATGCAGAAATAAATAAAATGTACACTTTTGATCATGCTTACGCATATTTGTTGAATGCAGTATGAAGATAATTTCTCCTGGGAAAGAGAATGAGAACTGAAAAAAGCATTAGCTCATATAACAGGGCTTTAAAGCTTCAAGTGTAGAGTTTACTTTAAAAGTTTGTTCTTAATGAGAACAGGCTCAATATTAGCCAAAAGAGGTAGATTGACTGTTGGGATATTTATTGTTTATTTTTGTACATTGTGTCCGGAAGATTTTTGTCAAGATACGTATGATTTCTTCATTAAGCTTATTTACCACCTGGCAGTTCTGCTTTTGTTAATGCTATGTGCTTTGCATCTTTAAAACTTTATTTCCCACATTGTGCAATTTCATTCTTTCCATGTCACTTCCTCAGGGGCTGAACAAAGACAGAGCAAAGACAGGCAGCACAAAACCTTTCCATTCTACAAGCAGACCTTTGTACAGAGCCCAGACACACCCACAGGCTTTGCTCTAGACCATCACTTCACATTTATGCTCAGTACTCACTTACCCAGGAAGAGAAGCCTGGGCCCTCAAGAGCTCATCTAAACAAAAGGTTACAGTGGGGTAAATACTCCAACTGGATTAAGTTGTATCAGCTCTTACTGAAACAGTACATTTCAGTCTGCTCTGCATCCCAGCAAAGTTCAGCAAAGACAAGACATAACATTATCTTCTGCTGTAGGAGTTCACAGGTGGGTTTTGGAGCAGGAGATTCTCCTGTTTGCTGTGAGGCTCCTGTGAGCAGGTGCTTTGCAGTGTCAGGGCAGAGAAGGGGAAGTGCAATTTCTAATTATGAGAATTATAACTTTGAATTATCTGACTTTCATTTCAAACCTGAACTAGCTTAATGCTATCAATTCTCATTTCCACATTTATTTCTTCATAATAAAAACCCCAAACATTTCTTTGTACCTGATCCTCTCTTCCTTCTGGTATGAGCTGTGCTCTTCTGAGGTAAGCTATCATCCAAGAGAGTGGTAGTGGTTCTTGTAAGTCAGCTGGGACACTGAATATAATGTTAACCATTTCTGTATTTTCTGAATCTGGTAAAATGGATTGTGGGGTTTTTTTGTTTTTTTTGGTTGCTGGTTTTGTTTTTTTTTTTGCTGTTCATAATAATCACTATTACTAAAAGCTGTATGTGGCACTGGAACACTATTTGCTTAGTTGGTTAACATTTGTTGGATTTATTTATGCATAATCTAGTGTCACTTGATATGAAAACTTGCCAAGAAATATATTTACTTACCATTTTATCTAACAGTAATATAGAAGAGGTGCAGAACCAATCATAGGTCATAAAATAAGATAGCTGTTCTTTTTGTTGTTATTAAAACACCAGAATGTTGTCATTAGGCATCATCTGCTAAGACTGATATCAGAGGCAGAGAGAAATTAAATTTTCAGTCAGGAGACTAAAATAAAGGTGTTGAAATACACTTGGAGTCCTCTGGAAACACTTCTTAGTCACAGATAGTGAACAGCATTAAAGTTTGGTGGTGGTTTTCTTTTTTTCTTTCACCTTATTTTAAAATAATTGATATGGAATGTATTTAAGAATGAGCTAGCAAGCACAAGGACTGATATTCAGTACATTTTTTCAGACAGAAAATCTAAACATCGTGTGTGTTCTCATATGCTCTCCACATATGTAAAGTAGCCCTGCACAGTTGTCAAGTCCTTTTATTTGTGTTTATTAACAAAGAGAATGTGAAGGAAGCACATAGCTTGTCTTGCAAATTGTAGAAACTTTCTGCCAGATATCCTTCTTTTCATTCCTTCTTACTGTGTGAATCTTGACAAAGGCATATTTTCATGGCTTCTGTGTGCAGAAGCTGTGCTGGAACACAACAAATTCTTATTATTTCTTGAAAATTACTACCTGTGAGCCAAAAATTAATAACAGCCATTGTCAACAGCACATTGAGAAATATAATTTCTTTCCTGAACTTGCTGGTTTGCTTTTGAGCTCTCATCTCTAAATGGTTTGCTTTCAGGGTGCAGCTCTTAGTATTTGTTTCTTTGTTCATCTGTTCAGGTATGAAATCCCATCAACAAGGAAGTGCTGAGGCAAACCTGCTGTCTGGATGGATGGGCAGTAGCTTGGATGTTAGCAGCAGGTCTGAATTAACTAAACCAAGGATTTGGATCTGATTTTAACAGTGAACACCTGAAACAAGAATTCCCTCTTATACTTCCATGAACACATATAAAGCCTTGATTTCCTTGGGATCTGCAAAGGATTTGTTTTTCATGTCAGAACACTGATGAATAGGAAAACAATACTCTGCCAGCTCCACTTTTGATAGTATGTCCTCTTTTTAGCCTGACTAATACAGAGTATTCCTGCTGTCAATAGATCTTTATGGGATTGTTTTAGAATTAAGTACACGCTTTGTTAAATAAGAGTTACTTTGGTGTTTGAAGTATGCTGGTTTTCTTGCTCGCTTCAGAAATTCTGGCTTGCAGGTTAAGTTTCTATTAAAAGGCATAGCATTGAAACTAATCTTCCAGTAAATTAATTAAATGGTTTCATGCCATGAACAGTGCTGAAGTTTTAATCAAATAAAAATGCCATCTCTGTGCGAAATGTCCCCTTCTCCTTTCACTGGGACAAGCTATGCCTTGTTTTGTTTACTCTTCTTGTGTAGGTACCCAGTTTGTGATTGAAGGTACCCGGTTTGTGATACTTGGGAATGGGGCTGTGATCCAGCCTCATCTGCAATGGGCCTCAGCTGTGGAAAACAGGTGAAGAGCATAGACTGTAATGAAGAGCACACAGGTGCAGTGCATGAACTATAAGGGGTAAAAGGGTTGGGCTTGAGGAGCAGGAGAGAGATGCTAGCAGATGCTTGCAGTTGTTGGAGGTTCATGATGCTCCTCTGTCTAAGCAGACAGCCTAAAGCCTTCTGACAAGGTCTGGTGCTACTCTAGATTATTATGTGTCGTGGCATGTGGACTATGTTATGGAGTGTGCTGTGCCACATGTGGCAAGCCAGCCAGGAGTCTGAGTCCTGCTGTGACATGTGGTGATCCCGATGTGAGGACTCGCCCTCCTGTGAGTCCGATATTGATGTCTCTAGCTATTCAACACTTTAATTATGGAATTAAAGATTGACTTGCTGTTTCTTCAGGATAAATGGAAACAAAATAATTTGTGCCTTTATTGCTATGATATGGATTCTATCCCAGAGGCCAAGCTGAGAGTGAAGAGACAGTTGAGGTGTTTCCTAACATTTGACTGCTTGGCTTTCAGCATTAGTACTGACCTTTTTATGTAGTTTTGTCTATAATATTAAGAAATGGGACTATTAAACTTGCTTACCAACGTGTTCTGCGTCGCGAGCCAGCCAAGAGTCTGAGTCCTGCTGTGACATTCTTGTACTGTCATGCATGACCTACAACAGGGATCTTACCAGCTGCTACAAGAATTCACAAGAAACACCTAATTTCAAGTATGGAAGTTCTATATTATTTGTAGAACCAGAAACCTTTACAAATTATTAAGATGTTCACCTTGAAATGTTTTTCTTTACCCTCCCTTTGCTCATATGGACTCTGAATTCCCTTGGTATAACAAACTAATACATTTCTCCAGTTCTGGTGTCTTCTGTCTGTTTTATGAAGCTGAAAGACTGAGTTATAGAGCATGGTAGATATATCCAAATGTGGTTTATACAATGTAATGGGAAATCTAGCCTAGCTCTTATTATAAGTGAAAGTAGAAAACTGAAATAAATTGTGTTTCTCTGGCCTCTTAAAAAGAGGTCTTAGGTTTGGGAACTTCATATGCAGGAACAGGGAATAATCTACAAGCAGCATGGAAAAAGAGGTCTGAGGTCTGAAGCCTTCACAGGAATTATCACTTAGAGCAATTCTTTTAAAAGTTCATTATTTAAGCTCCTTGTGTTGACTTCACCAAGACAATAGATATCTTTCACATAAGATGCATCTGAGAACTGGGTGCTCTTGTATCACTATGATTACAGCCTAAGGAGGATCAAAATCATGCCCAGAACCTCAGACTTTGTTTTACATTCTCACTTTTCAGTTTAGAAAGGACTGCCTCTTCTATGTACTTCCTATGAACACTTCTCTGAAACTTTCATTGGTTATTTTGCAGCTGTGACCTTTCTGTGTTCATTCAGACTGGGTTCTGCAGGGCTTGTTAAATCTGCCATGGAGCTCTCTTCTACCACAAATCCAATAGAGCATTTTACCTCCTCCCTTCAGTAGGGTGCCAGGCCATCTTGTGATCTGTAAAATATTGCTCCCAGCATCTAGAAGCAGAATTGCTAAACAGTTGAGAAATGGACTTTAGAGCCCTCTGGAAGAGACCCATTTCTAAGCTGACATAGCAAGTGTGGTTTTTAAGTTTTACTAGTTTTAACTACAGAACAGAATTTTGCCTTTTTGTACACTTTAGTATGATTTTTACCGCATTAGTGTTGTGGGGTTTTAAGAATTATTAGAAATCTTTCACCTCTACAGCAAGCCTGTAGCCTAACAAAATAACTCCCTGGTTTGCCTACAAAGCAGATTCAAAATTGTTATGCTTTTGCAATCAGTGTCTGATATTGGCCACTACTGGAGACAAAACTGAACAAATCATAGGCATAATCAAGTTAATATAACCATTTTTGTCTTTTTACCTTCTTGTTCAGTAGAATGAAAATATCATCAGAAAGCACTAATTTTGAAGACTTTGCTCAAGTAGATAACTTAATTGTCTGTGTATGAAATATCAGTTAAACAGTATTTAAGTACTAAAAATGTAAAATAAAAGTTGCTACAACATCAGATACTGAATAGATTAAGATAACATAAGGAAAGGGAAAGGTCCAGTGGAACATCACTATGCATCATCTTATTTCTTTTTTCAGTTCTGAACTCTCTAAATAAATGTATTAGACATAACTGGTATGGGTCTGGATGAGATTAAAATCACTTTATTTGCATCATTAGGACTAATTCTGATATCTGCCATTATATTATGAAAATTAGGAAAAAAACAGAAGATAAGAAGAATATTTTAATTTCATTGGTTTTACCAACTATAATGCACAACTGTCTGCATGTGAGAATGAAAAACTGTTTCCATTTTTTAGCTCGATTAATTTATAGGTGGAAAACAAATGTGTATTCCATATAGTATCTGACATGAAGATTACATATAGTAGCAAAGAACAGACCTAAGGATGAAATCTTCCTTGACAAACAGATGAAAGTGTTGTTTAACAGGAGGCTGAAAATAAGGCATAAATTAAATTCTTACTTTCATCATTCACATGAAACATTTTAATCTTTGTGTGCTGGCTCTTTCTGAGAGGACACTATATAATACAGAATTGAGTTTTGGCTTTTGTTTGGTTTTGTTAGTGAGAGTAATTTCCAGAAGAGGTTTTGTAATGACTCAGTAGTAAGTGATTTCTTGGCCTGTAAGTATGTGTAGACAAGAACCTGTGCTAGCAAGAATTCTGATTAAATTAACTGCAGTAACAGTTTTCTTGAGGTTAATGGTAACGGATTTTTGTAGACTATTCCAGAGTATTCAGTAGCCAAAGAAAGCTCAGTTATGTTTCATAGTAGCACTTTGCCTTATCTGTCCACTTAGCAAATCAGTAGCATATAATTTCAAATGTAGTGAACATGACCTTTTAAAAGATTTCTTTTTTTTCCCCCTCTGGCAGGATCACTGATCTCCTACCAGAGAATCTGTGGAGTATACTAATACATTTTAAAACCATGGAGAGCATTACATAGAAATGGGTTTTAGTTTTACTGACGTACAAGCGGACTATAAAATACACAAACCAGTAAGAACTTGGGCTATAGTTCCTAGGAGAATGAAGCCAAGCCCAGCCATCTGTGATCAGAAATTTGCAACCTACTGCTGGTCTGACACTGGTGCATATGTGGTGCTGTGATTGTGCTTTTCAGAAAATCAGTCTTTGGTGAAAATGTAATTTTCCACTCCCAGATCTGTTGACTATACATGTCTGTGCTGGTGGAAGGGAAGTGGGCTGAAATAAATATCCCTTACAAAAGTGAGAGAGCAGGAATGCAGGAGCCCATGGGTACCTCACTTTCAGGGTGCATTTCCATGTCAGTTCAGGGATTATGCATTTGTGTCCTGTTAACTCAACATGAGAGGGGACTTTCCTTGTGTCCTAGTGCTGGGTCTGTTTGGCTGGATACTGACAGCTGTTGAGCTGCATTACCATGGAATTGTCCTTCAAAATCCCTAAAACGTCTCTAGTTTAAAATAACTGGGGTAGATGAGATGTTTTAGGATTATACTGCATTGGTTTATGTAGATATAATGCTCTTTAAATGCTAGAGGATATCAGAAATCAATCAAGTGTCATGGATAACCTTGGTAGGGGGACACTTTCTTGATGAGCTTGTCTGTTCAGGTGGAATAGATTTTTATATATTTTTTGATAATGCCAAGTATTTCAGCAAGAAATTTATGTTCTTGTCTGCTGTGGCATCATCACAGTGCTGGCTGCTTCACTTTGCTAATCTTGCTCATTCCCAGGATTTTGCTTGTTCTCATAGCAGCTGTGATACACCAACATCTTTCTTCTTGTAATATGTGGTCCATTATTGATTAAAGTACAAGGGCCAAAGTTCTGCTTGAGTTATGACATTGAATAATTCCTGCTTGTAAAATCACTTTTACAATGATGTTGGATAGAGTTTGAGTAGCAATTGCAGTGGCTGAGTTGCACCCAAAATCTGGCTTGAAACAAACTGACCTGTGGTAAACTACTGCTGAGGAAGACATTTCTACATTGCTTTATAGAATTTCATTGCAGTATGCAAAAGTAGTTTTACAGCCTTGCTTTTCCTGTGCTCATGATCATTTTCATCATCTTTGCAGTTATGTTGAGTTTTGTCACAAAGAAACAAGTTTAAAAGTTTTCCGAAACCATGGGAATTAAAATCTAGTGACCATAAAGCAGACAATCACTAGTTTAAGCTAGTTGGGGTTTTTTGTTTGTGGCATCTGTGCAGCCAGCAGCTACCTAGACAGTGTTTTAAATAATTTCTTGCTGTTGCTTAAGCTTTATTTTTCTGTTTCTAAATTTACTGCCTGTCTGTATAATAATAATTAGCTCTTCTCAGAGTAAAACACTAGTTCCACTGTGATTTTTTTTAAAGCAAAAATGCTTACTTTTGTTTTATCAAGTTGAAGAAGTAATTCCAGAGATGAATGTGGTCCAAAACATCCTTACTAGCCACTGTATTTTGATCTTCTAATTTAAGCAATAAAGAGTGAAACTGGGACCACAGAGGAGTCTACTATTAGATTAAGGAGAAACAAGCCTTGCAATTCAAGCCTTCTGCTATGGATAGACCCATCATTCAGATCAATTATGAGATCTTTAATTTGGACTCTGTAGTGACTTTTACATAATAACGTTGTCTTCAAACTGCATTGATGTGGGTCACTAGTGAGCATTAAAAACAAAACTGAAATCTGAGATGCTGTAGTCAGAAAGCAAAGGCTGAGAGCTGTGGTCATGACAGTGTAATTTCTGTGTCTCTTGATCTCCTGGGATATCGTAACAAATGAACAGAGCTTTCAGCTTCTGGAGCAAGGGGAAAGAAGAATCATCATCCTTCAGAGAGTAATGAGGAATAAGGGAACTACACTCTGATTTACAATATTAAACTCTCAGTTGATACTTGGTCAACTTCTAAGTTTTCATGGTTTTGAAACAGTTACAGCAGGACTTTCAATACTGAGACAAGCAGAGGAAAGGTTGCATATATTGCTCTTGTTCCAATGATGTAAAACTATCATATTTAGGTTTATGTGCCCTGTGTTCTGGCTTTCCAGCAGTATTCATTTATTGGTGAGCGTCCAATTGGTTTATTTCTCAGAAGTCTCAAGAAAATGCTTATTTATCAACAGTCATTCCAGTTACCTTTCCAGAAAACACAACTGTTTAATGTACTGTCAATTGTCAGATCTGTTTCTTTGATGTGATAATTTCAGATTTGGTCCCAGGTTAATTAATGATTTCCCTTTTAGTTGAAGGTGTTAGAAAGTCATGTGAAGACACTGTTTTGTTGTAGGTCCTGTGCTTTGGCTTTGCAGTAACCAGAAGAGCTGTTATCAAAACTCAAGTCTCCTCCTGCAGAGGCTGCTGCACCTGTAGAAGATAATGGTGATGTTAGCATAACCAAGTGTGCAAGGCCTTATGTACTGAAGTATTATTTTTGTATACTTCTAGAACATCAAAATGTCTGTCTTCCAGAGGCACTACAGAGAGCTTGGCTGGAATGTGATGCTGTAACTTTCCCTGGAAGGGCACCTTTAGTTTTCTGTGATCAGTGTCCATGTTTGTGTCAGTAGCTGCAAGCTCAGGAAACAGTCCTAGAAGTTTCTTTTTCTTACAATGAAGGATATATCTCATCTAGTATTGGATATTTGCATGTTTGGTCTCTGTTTGGATGATACACAGTTAAATTAAGTGTCCTATGGTCTTTCTTGTCCCTGTGGCACACCTTGGCCATCAGCAGGGCATGTTCTTTGTGCAGGTAGAGGAAAAAAGAGCAAATGAAGGATTTCTTGTAATATTAGCTCTGTAATTTGCTGAAATAGGGTCTAAAATATCTTCTAGCACTTAAACAATCTCTAACTGAAAAAGATACCAGAGAGCGAAAGATTGTGCGTGTATTCTTCTTACAGTAAAGGATACAAGAAATATAGATAATTTCCCCACCACCACAAGTTAACAAAATTCACTCAGTACAGAAGAGACTGGAGTAAAGGTTGCCAATTCTACAGCATTGCACACAGTTTTAAAAGGTCTTTGTTTTACTGTTGCAAAGCAAATGAGGATTAGTTCAGTAATTTGGTAATTGGTGAGGAGATGAATTGTTTGAGATGCAGAGATTACTATGTAGTGAGAAGTTCCTTAATTGATCAGAATTTGAAATAATGTGATTTTCTAATATGAAATGACATATTATATTAAGGAATGCATTTTCTAATACTGATAACATTTTTAGAATACTTAAACCTTCATACTTTAAATTCCTCACTCACCTAGAGGAAAACATGGTCCTGATGAGCAAAGAACAGCTTATGGTCCTTTGTCAGGGTGCTTTTTTTAGTGGTTGGTGTTATATATATTGAAATTATTTGGTATTATTCCTGACCTCTAGGAGGAACTGTTCTTTACCACAGAAAGTGATCAACTCCCCTGTCACGAGGCCCTCAGCAGAAGCCATTCAATTGTAGTCTGAAGACAAAATACATTGAGTCTCTCTTCAGATAAAAATCCCTCTTGGAAAAATGCTAGGTTCTAAGGATTACACAAGTTACAGTTTAAATTAGTGATGGGTTTCCTAGTAAATATAATTACTTTTTTCCTCCTCAGAAAAGTTTCTCAGAATTCCAGGTGTTAAATCGCTAAAACTTTTTGGGGGATGTAAAAGGTTTAGGCACTTGCCTTGAAGCACAGCAGAATAATGGAGACATTTTCTAGCTAATTCCAGTCACAAGGATATTTTTCCACAGAAATTTTGTCCCTTACCAGCTCTCTAATTGGTCTAGAATTTCTGCTCTTTTTTAAAATGGCTTTTAAATTTCACTGGGCTCTGGAAGACTGGTCAAGTACCCAAAGGAATGGAATGAGTAACATATGTTATATTCGTGGATTTAAGGACACTTTTTCTTTGAGACAGATGTGTGCAGTGATGGAATAAAATTACAAAAATATGTTTCAGGCACTTCAGAGACTTAAATTGGAGCAGGTTGTAAATTCTGATTAGCTAAGGTGGAATGATCTTAGAGCTACATTTGGCTCACCCATAAGAGCCCAGTTCTAACCTAGGATGCCATTTTTACATCTTCCTCTCACATTCTACTTATGTGACTCTCATTTTCTGTGACTGGGTACTTGACACTGTACAAGATACTATTGTGCATAAAATTTTTGCTGGCTTCTTCCTTTCCCTGTCACCTCAAGGTGGTGAAGGCCCAAGTTTTATGATGTATCTTAAATAGCCGTTTAGCTGCTTTCTTTTAATTATATTTTTTAAAGCTGTTGGAATTCTTTCGGAGAAGCATGGTTAATGTGGACTCATCCTCAAAATTTAGAGTTGAGTTTTTAATGAACTGTGTGCAAAGATTTCACGTGATGTAAACCAACAGAAGATTGGAGGGCAGGGTGTTAGGATAGAGTTGCTAACATTTCTCCAGTAGTAAATTGTGTTCAGTTAGAATTCTGAGGCATATACCTCAATGTGCCTTCCAATGTATCCATCACTTGGATTTGGAACATTGAGAACATAAGGTTATTAAAATTCTCTACATCAGTAACTGATTTCTATTGTACAAATAATGGATTTCCTGTGTAGGAAAAAAATAATTTAGTGCCTTAATTTTATTTTTTCATCTTCCTGCATCCTACCAAAAAGAGTATGCTGTGAAGAGCTGTGAATTTAGTTTCAGTACTGGATTGATTGATTCTAGCTGAAAACTGAGCTGGATGCTCAGAATTAATTTATGCTGGAATCTCACTGCTTCCCAAGTACAATTATTCAGAAGTGGAGATTTCATTACTTTGCTGTTTTCTTCACAGACTGCTGCTGATTAACCAGAACGTTAAGATTTTCTTTCAGTGTCTGATGAAGCTATTTTTGCTTCTTCAAAGTAAAACCTGCTGAGATAAAGTGGCAAAGGCACTGATGATATAAATGGCACACTGTGTCAGCTCTTACCTCAATCAGCTTTAAATAAACATTTGTTTCAAATGGTGAAACAATTAATGTAAACACAAAGCACCAAATTCAGCTCTGGAAGGAGCCAGTGCCCATGTACTGACTCCTGCTGGTTTATACCAGTATCCAATCTGAGTACAATTATGTCTCTCATAACTGGTTTTCAAATGACCCTCCCTTCAGACACCCATTGGTAGATGATCTTCCAATAGGAGAAGAAATAAAATAACAGAAGTTGGAAAATGGATCATGAGCTCAGAACTGGGCAGGGACTATTGGAAACAGAAGTGATTTTAATGTGCTGATACCTGTTTCTTAGGAAGAGTGATGAAAAGAGGAGAATGCTGTGAACATGCTGAACATAGCTAATATGAAGTCTTCATAGAAGACATTTTGAGTGGAATTCTGCAAAGGCAGCTCAATATCAGAGGTGAAGGATTATGTTCTCAGTTCTACATACTGTAATATATTGAAAGTTTCCACAAGTTTAAAGGTTTTTTTAAAATAGAATGTATAACACTTGATGAAACATAGGCTAGTCTGACCCTCTGTAATCAAACTGGCTTTGTGTGCTACTGTGCTCTTCTTGACTTCTTACATCTTCAAAATTTAGTTATCTTTCATCTGCAGAGACAATTATTTAAAGGCTGCCTTCAGTTTCCTCTTGGAGCAGTGAACAATTTCAAAATTTCAAACAGGGACAAAGAAGTATCCAGAAATAGAACTATGAGTTCAAAATGTTTTAAACACTGTGCAATAATAGATGCTTCAGTGTTATTTAATGATTTTTACTTTGCAAAAATGAACATTATACCATAATATGGACTTTCAACCCAAATAACCCTTTTTCATCAGCAGAAAGATGTTGAACTCCAGTGTTTTTTCCTTCTATGCAACAGGCAAAACTGGAGTTCTGCATTATTTTTGGAGCAGAGCCCTTAAATTCAGTCACTGCTAAGTGACAGTATTTATTCTGTGAAAACTCTAGCCAGAGCTGCGTCCACTAAGAACTTTTCCAGTCTCTCAGTTGGTTAGAGTTTCAGATGTCTGCCATGTCATCTTGGGAAAAGAGCTAGTTCTGAAAAAAAAAAAAACAAAAAAACCCCACCCAACAAAAAACCAAACCAGACCAAATCACACACAAAATTACACTATTTGGGGGGAAAAATAAATAAAGGAATGTTGGGGTTTTTTTTAATGCAGGACTTTTACCACCTCACTGGCTGTCTAGCTGGATACCTTGGTATTCCTCCTGTGTTGGAAGTGAAGGTGTTAGTTCCTTTCTTTCCCTGTTATAAATGACTGATTTATGTAACCAGAGTAGAAAAATGTGCACAAAGGATAGGGAGTTGATTATTTTCCTTTTTCTTTGCCCTTGTGTTTTAATACATGTCATTAAGATGTACCAAAAAAAGGATTGAAGTTTATAAATGAAAGGAAGCTTCTAAATTTGGATTCTGGAATAGTCAAAGAAGCATTTTCACAGGAAAGCCTTGTTACTTCCATTGAAGGTAACATGAATGTTACAAGCCGTTCTTTGGAACACTTTCATTTTCCCCAATCCATCCTATGTGCACTCTGCTCCAGACAGAAAAGATTGGCCATATGAATCTTGCAATCAGTTGGATAAATTGGTGGTAATATTTTAAAACATAGTATTTATGTTTTTTCTCTCTGTCTCCTGCTAAACTGTTCAGTGGGTAGTCAAACAATTTTCACAGTAGTCCTCCCCAGCAGTCACTTCAGTGCTCACCACAGCTGCACAGTTTATCCCACTTAACTCTTGGCATTTGGGTGGTCAACTGCACAGAGAGGATTGGCTGGTTTGCTTGGTTGGACTTCTGTATTATATTTCTAGAAAATATAAATGTTATCCATAACAAAAGAAGATATACTGAAACCTCAATGGAAATTCAACATATTTATAATTATAACAGGAAAACTCCAACTTGTTTGCTGTACCAGTACAGTGAAAACCTAGGTGACAGATCAGCTCGTCATACTGTTTATAATACTAATTTGTATTTGGAATCCTTCATCACAATGGGACTGTTTTATTTTACAAGACTAGCCACAGGAACTGAAGTTTTGTGTATTAAGTACAAATATCACTGAGTTTTAGAATTTTTTAAAATGGAAAATCATTATATTTTCTCTATGTCCCAAGACAAGACTATGAAATGAAGATTGAATCTCATTTTGTATGGAGGACATATTAAAATAAGACCCTTTAAATTAAATAATGGTTCATTCATGGAATTAGAGTAAGAATATATTTAGAAATTATTAATATTAAATTATATACATCAGAAATACTATCTTCATTGTTCTGCCTCATATGATGAACATATACATTAGCTTTCTCTATACTGTGTTATCTACAGTACATGATAGACCTTCATTGCCACACTCCTTTTTAATCCAGTGACAATTTTCCTATTTTCATTCCATTTTATCTCTAGTCATAAAAAGTAATCTATATTTAATATGGCTGTATGCAACCAGGGGATTAAAAATCTAAAAATATTTTTACTCCAGCATGTGCCTACAGGCTTTTATTTCATGGCATTCACTGTCAGAGCAGAGAAGGATGTGGTCAGGAGGAAATTGGTTAGTCTTTTGATCAGGCAGAATATTACCTGAATCATTTTAAGAGCTGATGGGGAAAGGTTTCTTCCCAGACCAAATTTGCTTTGCTGAACAAGGCAGTCTACATTAAAATGTTGTTAATAAGTAATTTCCTGTCTCAATCCCCTCTCTAATAGCTGTAAAGGGAGCGTGGCCTGGAAGTATTCCATACTAGTGTCAAAAAAGTTCTATTAAGTGAACTGTGAGCTGCAAATTTTGGTACCTGTGAGAGTGTTTCTGTTTGTTTTGGTGATGCTCACCATGCCAAGTACAGAGAAATACAATGAAAGCACAAAAGCTATCAAGAAAATTAACAGCTGCGTACAAAAGACATCTGTAACATAGCAAGCTGATTTTATTCTGTGTGCAAAATCTGTCTGCATTTCAGAAAGATTTGGATCACAGACATAGGTTGTCTCCCCAGATCTCCCTGAAGAAGAGATGCAATCTCATCTAAGTAGCTCACAAATGAGTTGTAGATGTATTTTGCAGTAAACTTTTTTCAGCTATTTTGTCTTTGAGCTCATTCAGCTTTGTATGACTGTATAGTTCATCATAAAAAATGCTGCAATTGCATAGGTGATTTGTCTTGAAATGTCACAGGTTTTTTACGTGCTTCAGTTTTGCTTACAAGGTACTGATCTCACTACCTGATATTTGGAATATGAAAAGGATGCCACTTTTGCTGGACTGTTGCTCTCCAAATTTTAGTTGTACTGCTGTTCTTCATACCGCAGTATGTAATTTGTTCTTACTTAATTTTCATTGGTCTTTTTGCCACACAGTGCATTCTGGTTCAGTTCAGGTTAGAAAACAGTATATTGTGATACACTGCAGTATCATTAATGAAGGTGAAGTGTTTAATATTGTCTGTAGCAAAGTATTACATGAGTCAAGTTGGCTACTGAAATATGCCTAAATTACTCTCTTCCTATTATGGTCTATTTATTTTAGCTATACTTGCTCAAAGCAAACACTTGTTTAAAAAAAAGTCAACACGACTTCACTGATCACACTTTGTTTCTGTTCCAAGTCCCACCTCAATGCCTGTCCTGAGCAAATGAGCCAGGCTGTGGGCAAATATGCCAGGGCCTGAAGGGCAGGAATCATGGTCACAGCCATTTCCAGCTTTCCATAGCAGGCCACATTGGCAGAGAACACTGCTGGTTCTCTTTCCTCTGGGCTCTTGTCAAAGGGGGGAGAAATAGAACCTTGTTTCTCCTCTCATGTAGTTTTACATATGCTTGCTAGGAAATGAGATATTACCAAATGTGGATTATAGGGCTCCAGCAGAATCTTTTCAGCCTGGCTGTCTGCCAGAAAAGTAAAATCTTCAGAAAACACAAGGCTATCGTATTTGCCTGACATTTGTGGGGAAGTTATATGTGTATGTGCACTATGGGGCACTCATGCAGTAACCCTGATGTTTCTTCAAAAGACTGAGTTTACTGTGCAGCTGATATATTGCCAAATTTCTGATAGTGGTTACCATTTTTCTGAACAAATGTGTATGCTCACTGTAGTAAATCTACTGTATGTCAGAATGCACATACATAACAAATATATGTGGAATTTTTGGACATATGGTGACCTGTTTGGTGCTGCTGTGTGCACATAGCTGATGTGACCTAAATATAAAATAAGTAGGGTATGTATGTACATACATATGAGTAACAGAGAGATGATTCCCAGGGGAATTGGGAAAACCTCAGGAGTCAGAGACATGCAGGGATGCACTGCATAAAATCTCATTAATAAGAATCCGTATGTTACAATTCTTAGGGTCTGAGGAGAAATAATTAATTTAAAAACTGTACAGGAGTTGTATGGCTTGGTGGTTTTTTTTGTCCAGCAACAGCTAATGTCATTATAGGTATTCACAAATTATACCACCATCAACATTTTGTCTGTTATAATTTTCTGTGTTCACAGATGGGACCTCTAAACAGACCTTTCCAAGTAAAATTCCAGTCATAATTCAGTTTTCATAGTACTTTGCATGTGTATTTTTGATTATACACTGCTCTAATTCATTACAGGATTTTTGTCAGTTCTAGACCAGGAAAATTGACAAGAAAAGCCAATTGTTTTTCCCATAGTATTGGTCTCTGAAAGAGTTTCAGAACCAAATTGCACATACATATGTCAGAGGGAAATACAATCCTGTGTAGAATTTATGTATTTCATGGTGTGGAGCAAGGAAGGCTAAGTACAGAAAACAGTGTTTTATAGTTAACCTGTAACCCTATTGATCTGAAGCACGTCAATTTTTAAAAAAGCTTCTGTATGCTTGACTAATCTATATTAAGCATTGCGGTTATCCTTATAAAGAATAAGCTCATTAATATTTAAACTACACATAAGCTGCATCTCGTATAAGGAGATCATATTCCCTGTAACTTCCATTAATTATCACCAAATTAACATGAACTGAGAATAACTGATTGGGAATAAATATTTCATGTTTTAAGCCAAACCTGAGTAAAAGTGATAACAATAGTTTTAGTAACCCATTATCTGCTCATTTTAGAATGCATCTGTTTGGATTGAGACTGGATAATGCTGGAATTTGGACAGTTGTTCTCTTATCCCACATTGCTTTCACTTTATGTTACTTTCCAATTGCATGTTCTAAATGAGCCTAGATTTGAGCATCCATGGAACAACTGTGATATCTCAGAACGGCAGTGTTTGCATTTATTTAGTACCCATTGATCTGTTTATAATCTCGAGGTTAAAATACACGGTTGCACGGGGATGCGTGTTGTAAGCTCAGGGTATCTGGCTGTACCACTGAAAGCTTGCTCTATAGATAGGATGGCAACTGAAGCTTTTCTCAATACAATGCAGATTCTAAAAGCTACCACTCAGAAAACAGTTTTTGTGCAATGACGTGACAGGACAATCTGAAGAAGCACTCTGTGCTGTGTCATATTTATTTGGTTTTCATTTGAGAACATAATTCCTGCAGGGAATTCTGTTTCAGCCAGAGAATGGAGGCCTGTGAGCAGCTCTTCATTCTGCCTGAATGTTCCCCTATGAATTGCTGATGGTTAGGAAAGCTCACAGTGACAGAACAGGAGACAGCAGCTTTGTGCTTAGATGACAATAGTCTGTGTCTGTGCTAACAGCAACTGGCACCATTAACTACCTATCCATAGACTGAAAGCTGAACAATTATCACTGCATGCATTAGAATGATGAAATCCACTCTGTTTCTATAGTAACAGGAGTGACGATTTATATTATGACCTTAAGAAAGTACAATGTGACCATTTCTTTTTTCTATTTTTTTGCAGTTTTACGAGGAGCAGCAATTCTCAGAGAAAATAATGTTTAAGATGATGCACATAGTTGGCAAAGATAAAGGTAAGATGTACTTTTCCAGAAACAAAGAGATGCACAACATACATTCAAGTTGGAATGTTGATTTTGACTTTTGTTATGTAGAGACCTACCCAATTTAGTGCTGTTTGAAGGGGATTCTTTTCTGTTTGTTACAAATAATTTTAAGTGGAAGCTTTAGAAAAAATAAAGAGTAAGAGAAAATATGATGAGGAGCTTAGCAAATCAAAATTTTGTAATAGTTTATGTCAGACCATGTGGCAAAACAATCATATGAAAAACAGTTGTATATTCTGAGCTTTCTTCTTCATAAGCACATCAAAATATCAACACTCTGTAAGAGATTAGGTCATGGATATGTTTATTGTACTGCAGCATTTTTAAGCCTATCCAAGCTAGCATTTATTTAATTAGTTTCTTTGTTAGTAGCTGAAAGGTGTGGCTAAATGTCTCTCTAGGTTTTGAAAGATCTATCTTTATAGATATTTTATGAATATTATGGTATAAACCTGTCAAGAAAGAATAGTTCTTGAGGTCTTTAAAGTGATTTCAGCATTCTGTCTTAATATTGCTTTGTTTCATAATCACTTCCCTTTACAAATGATACAGCATGTGTAATTGTGCAGTCGTTTAGTAACAGTCGTAATTCTTGAAACATTTAATAATTTACAACCTTCCCTCTCCCTACATACTTGTCTTACCCAAAGCCTCTCTCCTCATTATGTGCTAAATATATAGAGTGTTCCTACAAGCCCCTGTGGAGCTGGGATCCTCTGCTAGGAGTGAAGGATTATGGAATATCTCTTCAAGTTACCTACAGCTGCAGGAGTGTGACACTAATCTGTGCCTGGTGGTATTTCCTTGCATCTTACAGAGACGATCAGAAAAAAAGGGAGAACTTAATTGTAACTCTGTGCCAAAACATCCTGTTCAGTCACTTGGTGTTCTTTCTTTAGATGCAGTAATTAATCGCAATCTTGAGCTTACAAGATTTTTTTTAAACTAAGACAAATTAGTAGTCTCTATCATAATTCCAGGAGTGTCTATAGCCATGTGTTTTAGAAAAGTTTTTAACCTCCAGCTCATTTTTAAATTTCATTTCACTCCAGTAGAGCACAAGATACAGCACGTTGTATCCTAATGCCCCTTTCTAAGCCTTGGCTTAGATTGCTGATATAAACTGCATTTTTGTAATGCATGTGGATATTTTCAGTTCTTTTACTTTTTTGTTATTGTGCATTGCAGTGTTAGAAACAGGTTGCCTCTACACGGGCAATTATAGTGACAAACACAGACATTTTTCTTTAAAAATGCAAATAATTTCATTTTAGATTATAAGCAAGCATTCTGTTCAAAGTCTGAAATATTCAACTAATATTATCTCCATTTCTAAGGGGATTCAACTGAGCAAATAAAAAAGTTAAGTAAGAGTTAAGGTGCTGAATATTTCTAGTCTTGATTTGCACATTATATATGTAGTCAGTTATATGAAAATAAATCTTGCCACTCATTTGCCAGAATTTACATTACATGTGAATTAGGAGATTATGTGACTGTCATCAGAGCCAACAAGGAAACTACTTAAATAGAACAGGAAGAATGAAGAAGATTGCTTTTGTTCATGTAAAAAGAGCAATACTGAAATCCACCTAACACAGTTCCTCTTTTGGAGCACAAATGGAAAAAAAAGCTCTGTTTAAGGCACATAATGACACTTTGTTTTCTGACTTCATGAGATCAAGTGTGGTCTGAGAAATAGAGAAGTCTGGTTACTCTGACTATACATTCTTCATTTTGATTTTGATGATTCTTATAGATGTATGTATGTATGTTCTCTACTCCTTTGACAGTTCATCTCTGGATGGAAGGAAGATTATCAGGAGAATTTGTGTGGAACTGAGAAAAAAGGAATGTAGGTTACTTATGCTGTTCTTTGAATTCCAGTGACAGTATTATTTTTTCATAGTTACACAGTTATTTCACTTGTTTTAGCTTGCTTGTTCATGGAAAATATGTAGAACTGTTTATTTGCAGTTCCTTGGGGTCTTTTACAATTACAAAAGCTGGTTTATCCTACTCAAACCTTGTAGAATTTCCCAATTATTTTTATGTTAAACATCTGAGATGACCACCTAAAAAAAGACATGTGACACCAATCAAGAATTTTGTGAATGAAGAGCTAATGTTACAATTGATGTGCAAGTACTATATAAATCTGCTGAATTTCAATTAAATTTAGAATAAACACCAGCTAATAAGATCCTTAGAAGAATAAAGGAGATTAAATAGTTAGGCTGTGAACACTTGTGAGTACACATTCCTTGTTAAGCCATAAAAAGCTGAAGGATCATAACAATGGTTAACAGTAAATTCTGTTCCACACAGACATGCATCAATAAAATATTACTATTATAATATTAATGTTACATTAACAAACAGTGCTTTATAATAAGCAGTAAACTGAAAAAGAGCTGTGATAAGGATAATCACTGTGTTTTATAAGGCAAAATTAACAACTAAATATGTCTGATTTTAGTTAGCATGTACCAGATTGACGTTACATTTTAGTGACAGTTTTATATTTGCTGAGCTTCTGTTTGTTCTTGCAGTTTTTAGTCTATAAAATCATTGTTTCTTAATCCCTACGTCAGCATAGCTAGATCATCATTAAGAAATATTCCATTTTTTCCCCCACATTGATAAATGTGCAAATATATGCTGTTGTTCACTCACTGATCCTTCAAAATTGAACACAAGTGAAAAAATTAAACTACTGTTCTCTTCATTAAAACCCCTCAAGCAGCTTTTCTAGTTTTGGCAAATCATAGAGATCAGGGAACAGGATTCTTTTCAAACTAGGTGCTCATTTGGAAATGAAAATGAGAAAATACATAAGTAAAGTGGATGAATGACAGCTCATTTTATTCTGCATATGTTCTTCTAGGACTAATGTACACAGTATTTGCAGTTTGTTCTTGTTTGCCTTCTTGTTTGCCTAAAGAATTCTGCTCAAGATCCTGAATGTTAATACATGCCTTGAATTCCTGTTAGTATCCCTATTTTACCTCTGCTGCTACAAAGGTTCATAAGTAGGTCTGCTTTCTGCCTGGAACTATGCAGAGAGTCTGTAATGACAGACTTCAGTGAGGACCAAGTACAGAGAAAGCTCAGTAAATAAAGAGCAAGGCTGTGGTTCCAGTTTCCAAAAGGGAAAGGCTATATGCAGAACATGGCTTTCAATATAACTGGAAGTTTCCATTCTGTGGTTTTAAACATATGAATTTCAAATTAAGCCTAGAGTGGCTTTGATCTGGTAAGATTTTATTAAATGGAATCTATTTCTAAATTTTCCTTGTATCTTGGCTTCTATTCTTTAAAGAATTATTCTTAAATTTTACAGACCAATATGAAAGTATTTTTAAAGTTAAGTAATGAGAATGCCAAAGGCTAATCTACCTATATAATCTGATTTTTACCCTCATTCCACCAGTTCTGTAATATCCTTTAAAATACTAATTTGATAGAGAAGCAAAATGTCACATAACTTGCATATGGATATGAATGTAAGTCATGTCTCCATGGCATATGGTATTCAGCTAAGCCTGGTATAGTTGACATATGTTTAAGTACAGTCTCTTTCTGGTATTAGGTATTTAAATTTCTTCCTTTGCATTTGCTGTAGATAAGATGACACGGGGCATTTATAACATTCATAGAAATGTCATTTTTCTTGAACAAATTGTTCCTGTTTACTTAAACCTTTCCAGAGAGTTACTGGAAAAATTTGTTATGCAGAGTGAAAACACCGAATCTCTACTGCTGGTAATAAATTCAGTTTGCAGTAAACTGCAGTCCAACCAGACTTACTCTGCTGTCCATAAATTTGTGACATCTCAAGAACTGGAAGACTTTACTCTTCTGCTGTCATTGCTTGCTGTCCTATACTGGGGGAATTTACTGACATTTTTTGGATAAGGTACTGGTAGTCTGGTCATTGTAGTCTTTACTTTGGATTTCCAGGTTTTTCTAGGCCACTGTTAAATCTGTGAATACCTGCAGTGTCTAGCAGAGGGTCCTGCTTAGTTCTTTTAACCCCGCATTGTTGAGTGTGGTAAGAAACACTGGGTCCCAGAGTGGAACCATTGGCTTGTCATACTGCAACAAATCTGGATAGCAAATCTTTCCAAAAATTGGTTTCACTCCTTTAGTGTTGCCATAGCAATATCAACTGCACTTTCTGAAGTGAAAGTTTTTAATTTAATGTGAATAACTGAATTAGGGAAGGAGCACTTAAAAGCTTTAGATGTGTTCTACTTTCCTAGACATGCATAATAATAATGTACCTTAACTTGAATTTATTTTAGGAAAAGGAATGAGAACAAAGAATTCTTTAGTGGCAGAGTATGATGTCTTTTAATTATGTAGTTTACAATGAGTGCAAAAGATGGAGGACACTATTTGTACAGTTAAACTGAAACACTAAAAGAAAGTACTCAGTAATTTCATAGCTTCATGAACTACTATCCTGAGTGATAGTAGTCTTCTGCTCTGAGATTTATTTCCTGTAAATTCAGATACAGAAGAGGAGATGTGTACAAATTATCAGCCACTGCAAACAGATTCCTGATCCAAGCATGTGTACTGTCTTCCTTTATTTCCTTCTTAATCAGCTTTGTACTGTGATCTACTTTCCAACTTTTGCTTTCTGCTGATGTATAGACTTGGAATGTAAAAAAAATATATACCCTTTAGAAAGAAAGAAATAAATCAGAAATGTCAGGATAAATCTACCAGATATTTAGCTGCCTGGTGTTTGTTAAGAATGAAAATCTAAGGTGTGCACCCAGCTGGCATGCCACAAAACTCTGCTTTTATGATGGCAGATCTGTAGGGCTTTTGTTGCTGCAAATAAGGTGGCACTGCAGTACAGTCATTGCAACACTGTGGCTACAGTAAGAGACTGGATTGCAATTTAGTTGAGGTGATTCTGGTTTTTTAAAACTATGTTTAAAGGAAAATATTTTTCAAATGCCTCCTCTCCACACTGCATCAAAGATCCTGTTTAACAAGACCTGATTCATATTTAGACCTCAAAATTCAATAGTGACATGTTAAAAATACATGAACTGATTGGAACTTGCTGGTTGATCAGGAGTTTAGGAGACTTAGTTCTTTCGTTTTTATCCTAAATGGAAACTGCTGACTTTTTAAAGGAATCTCTCCTGTTTAATTATAGACTCTAGTTGCTAAAACAAGGCTGTAAGTCTGGGCTTGAAATGGTAAAGTACAAAGCACACAGTTCCAGTGATTTTTGAAAGAGTAGCCTTTTAATCTGGTTATTTGGTTTCATGTTCTTTGTTCTTTGCTATTTAAAGTTTGTGCATATGGTTGTGTTCCTGCATGATCCTACAGTGACTTTAGAACTGTTAGTGGTTGTTACCCTCAAAGCCTAAACCGCTCCTTACCTTATACTTACTGCTCCTAAACCTTATAGTACAGGAGTATGTCATTAGTTCAGGGCTGTGTTACTGTCTCTAAATCCTTTTGCATCCTTGGATTTTCAACTTCTAATTATAATACTGTCACTAACTAAAATAACACAAATAAAATGAAGTCTTCGCAAGCCCACTGATAATTGTCAGTTTATGTAGCCACATGTATCTGAATGCTGGCTGAGATTAGATAAAGATCTCCCCAATGCTTACCATTTGTCCATCCTAGGATGGAATGCTACATAATGCTGCAATTAAAACATTATTTCTATATAAAATATGTTGAAAGCACCCTCACTCTGTGATGACATAACAGCAAACACAGTTCTTTCATTAATAATATGTTAGCATCGGTTGCTTATGAAGAAGCTGACCAGGCTTTCAACTTCCATTTTCCCTTTAAGTTACAGGGAAAAACATGGCATACTCTAAACTGTCTGAATTAGAGTGTAATTCTGTTGGAAACAGAGCCTCATTGATGGGTAGTACAAGCCAGGATCTTTCTTCAAAAATAATGGAATTCAAAGGATTATGGTTTGGCCACAGCATTATGACAAGAGAGAGCTTGTCTTTGCATCACATTATCCCAGCCACTACTTTGTCATTTCAAAGTCCAAACTCATTTTATTAAAGGATTGCTTTATTTTGAAGGCAGAGGAAACTTCCTTCTACCTAATGGACAACATAAATCAGCATGTGGGTATTGGGATGGGACAAAAAAACCCCAGAGTTTTTGGTTTGCCACAAAGTTGTTTGCTGTGGAAAACTGCCTATAATTTCAACATACAGATACAAGCCTGATTACTGCATTTGAGGGAAAGCTATTTTTGACAATTTAACCTCTTTGAGTGATGCAATTTTAACCACATTATCTTTGTGGAGCCCACTTTGGAAGGTGCTGTTGATACCAAAATAGCTGTGGCTGGTGTGCTGGTTGCCTAGCTGTACTTAGAGCAGCATGGGCTCTTTTTCCTATGTAAGTGGAGCAAATCATGTTATACAGCTAGAGAATCTTATTCTGGGCTGGGTATCTACCCAGAGAACAGAAAAATCATGCTGAGAAAGTAAATAAGGCAGTAACTGTTTAACCTCAGCTCTCTTTGCATAGCAGAGGAACTAGATATTGAACTATCCTTCTCCAGTCTTGTTTCCAACATGTAAAATGTTGAACTGAAGTGTTGGGCTGGGAGATTTACTATCCCAAAGTTGTCTGGCCAATTAAAGATATCAAGCAGTGGAGTAGACTTCTTAAGGGAAATGGCTGATATGTCAGTAAAAGAAAAGATCCAGACTTAGTTCAGAGTTAGGATTAAAAATAAAGACAGGAAAGCTTATCAAAGCATTTGGAGGCATCCATGACAACCATTTAACTTCTTTTTCGTTCAATTACATTATCATTTAAAACATTCTAGGCTTTTGACTCAGATTATATGAAATAGAGTTCTAAAAATTATTTTTCCTTTCCAGAAAAATTACATTTTGTTCTATGTTCTCACTTCCTTGCCTTCATGTGAAGGCAAATATAAGCACTGTTTTCCACTGACTGAATTATTTCCCTATGAGATCTTCTATTTTGAAGAGAGAAGCTCTCTTTTTTTATTCATGGAGCTTAAAAGAAATGAATGCCAATTCCTACTCAGAGATTATTTTGCATTTTGTTACAGGATTCATGTATCAAACATCAGTGCAGCTTAAGAATACTCTGCCTGCTAGATTCCTACTTAAATGTTTCCAAGCTGTTACAAGGCATGTGAAATACAGATCTAATTTAAAGGGTTTTGTGCAACCATGCATCACAAATATAATACCTAGGTGAATCATAGATATTTATTTACAGGCCTAAAAATACATTTAATACTTGCCTTATGATTAAAATACACTGGTTGCCTGGAAAGCTCCAGACCTTGAGCTGTACAGCTTTGACTATAGGATCCATTGTAATTTGTGATACAACCTTACTTTATGAAAAAATGAGGTCTGGAGGACTGCAGCTGAACTTTATAGTCTTAGTAATTTCTAATATGCAAAAAATCAATGAATTCTGAGTTTTGAGAACTGCTGTCAGTTCTGAGTTCCACATTTGGCAGTCCCACTCAAAGCTAAGTGAATTAAAATAATGGTTTAGACAGTAATGCATCACTAGTTAAACTAAAGCATGCCAGTATTATTTGCAAATGGTTTTAAAAGAAAAGCATAACTTAATACCTATGACTCTCACGTGGATATTAAATTGTATTTTAGCATCAGCTAATGTAATAGAAGTTTAATAGATAATAAAGCCTGTTAAGATTAATTTAGTAGTAAATTAAACATTTGTCTATGAATACTATATGAAATTTATTCTTCAAGGACCTTTTTCAGAAGCAGACCTCGAGTCTGATATAGAAGTGTTACTGGATCAGTTTAAGATACTTTTTAAATGAGTAGTGTGCTCTAGTGCAAGCAGCATTTGCTTACACTTCATTACACATTTCATGGTGTGATGTGCCATCTAGTGTCACATTCTCCAAAAGGAGGAAAACGCTTCAAAACCCTTCATCAACAGTACACTTGGAGAGTTAGGGGATTTTCTGAAATCTTGGGTGTTCAGGAATAAACTGAACATAAACAGTAAAGAACTCATGTTTACATATGTTTTTACTGACTTTAATATTTTCCATGTAGTGCTCTGTTCAATAACTCTTGTTGTCTATGGATACACATCTATTAAAAAACTCTTTTTCCAGCTACAGCCATCTCATCTGAAATGGGAACTATTTAAAGTACTAGCCAGACAAATACAACTTTATCTGCCTTGTAGTTGAGGAAGGGAAATGGCTTATAGAGACTAATTTTTCTATGATGGTGAACTTCAGAATCACTGTATTTCTGAGTTAGCAGCAGGTGAAGTAGTAGACTATAAGTGGAAAAGATTAAATGGTACATCTTACAAAAATGCAACACACTTTTATTTGAAAATTAATGTCAGTTGAAATACAGTAGAAAACCGCAGATCTTGGTGTTTTTAATGAATTGAATACCTTAAGTGTAAAGATGGTAACTCGAAATCTCTTGTGGTTATGTATGTATAAGCCAATTATACCACTACTCTTGTTGCATGTTAAGTTTTGTAAAAGCTTATGTTGAGTCTTCTGTTTCTGTGACAAAAAAAGCCAAAGCCAAAAGTGATTCATACAATTCACATAATTCACTATCACTCAAGGAAATTGGGCTATACATCTTTCAGTGCATGTTCATATAGACATGCGACTCATACTCACAGTTTTTAAAACTTTATTAAGTATGCATATGAATTTAGGGTTATGTGACTAACATTTTGATTGACTGGGATATAAAAATGTTACCTCACAAAATTAGTTTTTGTGGGAATCATAATTAGAATCATAGTAAGAGTGTGAAAGAGCAAATTGTTCTGTTCATTAGAAAGTCTGCCTGCAGAATTCTAATTTCACAATATTTATTGGCAGTGGTGGTATAAGCATTGTGTGTAGCAGAAGGAGCTCAGCTTGACTGTTCAAATCCCAGATGGAACTTGGGCTGCTGGTCGTTGAAAAATTCTATATTTGAATTACAAATTCCTGCAAATGTTGGTGCAGAAGAATAATCATAGAACGGGAAGAAATCAGAAAGCTGGAAAAGCAGAACTGATCTGAATATCTTACCTTCCACTTGGGATGACGTTTTCCTGACACCGCCGGTGTCTGACTAACAGCTCAAAATGTCACATGGAGCTCAGTATGGCTCCTCTACCCCAGGGCAGGATGCTTGTCAGGCAAGCTATTAGTCCTGAGAGTTCCTCAATGCATACTAACTCAAATTAAGACATGAAATACCGTCTTTTATGTCAAGACCTACAAAAATCTTTAATAACATTTTCATGGGCATTTAAAAAGAAGGAATTGATGCAACAGATTTCTGGAATATTGCTACACTTGCATGGTCTTTATCTGTTCTTCAGCTGGCTGCCTATGTTACCTTTCATTTATAAAGCTTTGGGGATGTAAGCTTTTGGAACTTTCTACTAGGATGTAAAGGTTGTATCATCAGTTTACAGAAAACATCATACCTGCTTCTTTGTGCAGTAGGAAATAAACTCTGAAAAATTGATTTATTGAGAGATTTTGAAAGAACAAATGGAAGTGTATGTCATTTTGCCATAGTTCCTTTAATACATAAAGCAAAAAGCAGAAATGACTCCTCCTCTTATGTTATCCTTTGAGGAGGTGGGAGGAGGAAATACATGTTCCATTTTGTTGAATGAAAAATGCCACTCTAGGTATTGTTACAGTGGCTCTGGGTGTCCGCTGGCCTTCGAGTCAGAGCAAATGCTGAGTGTTTTGTCTGGGGTTAATGCTGTGAGTAAAGGGAGACTGCAAAATACACCAGAGGGTTCCAAATCTGGAGAAAAATAGAGACACAGAGAGAGAGAGAGTGAAAAAAGAAAGAAACAGGTATATAATGGGCAGGAAGAATGAATGGGTAAATGAGCATTATGAATATGTTTAGGGAAAAACAAAATAAAAGGGAAGGACCTGATAGGAAATTATGAATTAAATATAAAGATGAGGAAAAAGAGTTCTTACACACCTGGAAACAAGTAGTGCTTTGCAGAATCCTTAAAAAAATACAATGCAAAATTATCAATAGAATCTCATTGTAGATCAGGGCATATAAGACTTTAAGTTAGCCTTTACTTTGATATGCTTCCTATCCACCCTGGCAAAATACATACAAAGAACATCCAAAAATGTGCTGCCTGTCATGTGTGATCTACTTTTTTGAAAACCTGTTCCCATAGCAACATTGCTATTGCATGCTAGCCTAGGTAAGTATAGCAAATAAAACTTAAAGTTTTATGTGTGCACATGCTTTTTCTTGCCTGAATAAACACACACACACACACTGTGACATTGTGTGGGTGCTCAGATGGCATAGTGTGTGTTTTGGAGCCCAGGACACTTGGTTGGGATCTTTTCTCGCCAAGGTACAAATGTATAGTAGAACTTGATTATTTCAATCATTCCACACACTCTGAGGCTAGAAAACCTAAAACTATAGATTAAGTTCATAATTAACTCTATATTTTTAAAGGTTTCAAAACATATTTTTGAAAAGGAAGAAATATTCTGTGGAAGTAGATTATTAACTGCAAACCTGAATTTCTCTCTGTTCTAAAGATTAACATTTAAATTGTGTGTTTATGTTACATCTTGAATTAGGAATGTTGTGATAACCCAGTTGGAGCTTGATTGATTAAAAATGTATCAAGGCTCTAAACCACAGCATAGTGGAGTGAAAACCAGGCCTAGCAATCTTTGTGGTGAATTCCCAGAACAAGATGAAATGTGCAACATTGGCTGAGCGATTTTATTATTGCTATTTTTTCTTTTAATCAGGTAATGATGAAAATATAAATGGCAGCATATGTAATAATAATAAATACAGTAATAACTCATCCAGAGCTGCAAAACAGTATTTCTCATGCCAGCTTTATATGTAAACTCGCACAAATCACTTATCTCTGCACCCCTACCTTGCTTAATCCACCTATGCATGATGACAATGGAACTTGAGTATGTAGGTGAAAAGTGAACAAACATTTTTCTACAAAGACTGGAAGGGGGAAGGATTCTCTGTTGACTCCAAAGGGAAAAGGATGATATCCAGTGTTTGTGTACTATTATTTAAATGGCAAACAGAGGGAAAGCCCTGCAAGGAGCAGCTGAGGGCACTTGGCTTGCTCCGCCTGGAGAAGAGATTGAGGATAGAGCTCATCGTGGGCTGCAGCTTCCTCGGGAGGGGCAGCTCCGATCTCTTCTTGCTGTGACAGGACTCAAGGGAACCGCTGCAGTTGTGCCGGGGAGGAATTAGGTTGGATATTAGGAAAAGGTTCTTCACCCAGAGCGTGCTTGAGCACCGGGCAGGCTCCCCGGGGCAGTGATCACAGCACCGAGCCTGGCAGAAGCCGAGGAGTATCTGGGTGATGCTCTCAGGCACAGGGTGGGTGTGGTAGCGGCCACAGAGAGCAACAGAGTTTCTCAGGCATCGTCCTGGGAAAAGCTGTGAGAAGCTCAGAGAAAGAATGATAAACAATAGTTATCTTAACTTGCTGCACCTGGTATTGTGAACATGTGGAAGTGTTATGGAGATTTGTTTATTGAAGGGTGGTTTCTTAATTAGCCAATGGTGATGGTGTTTTAATTAGAGGACCAATTAGGTCTACCTGTATTGTAACTGTCTATAAAAGTAATGGGTTTCTTAATAAAGAGAGATTGATGGATCAGCCTTCTGTGAATCATGGAGTCAATGCTAATTATGACCCAGCCAGGGGCCTGCTGCAACAACAGCTGGGATTTTTGGGGTGTCCTGTGCAGGGCCAGGAGTTGGACTCTATGATCCTTGTGGATCCCTTCCAGCTCAGCATAATCTATGATTCTACTTTCATTTATAATTTTCTGCATGAAAACCTGTCACCTGAATAATCTACTTCTGTTTCTAGCCGTATTAAGCACTTCAAAATTCTGGTTTATTGAAAAGTAAGTCTCACAGATTCAGGTCAGATGGGTTGAGATGTTTGTCTCGTATTGTATAACAATGTTACTTACTAAAAGTAAAAAGAAATCCTAGTGAATTCTAGAGTTGCATATCTAAGGGTTGGCAGATTTCTGCACAGAGGCTCCTGCATCAATTCAGCCCTGATCTGACAAGCATGTGTTGCTATGGCAATGGAGATTATTGAGTGTGAACATGCTGCTGCAGCTGGGTAGCAAAGATGAAGTCTAATTTTTAAATTAATTTCTATTTTAAAATTAAGGGGGAAATTTTGTCCGTCAGTCTTAGGAACCATATGTAAAATTCTAGAGTAAATTAGAATGTTACTAACAACTTTATAACTTTGCTTTCTATTCTGCAGCTGATGTGCTTGAGGAGCATGTTCACTCTAACAGAGAAAATGGAACATACACCTTTCCTGGTTTAGTTTCCAGCTGCAGAAGAAAATAGTAGCAGTTAAGTATAGAAAATAATTTTTAAAGCAAACATCAGTTTGTGTAAATACATTATTTCCTGCGTATTCTAGCCATGTTCATCAATGCATTAGCTCTGCCAGATCATCTTCTGGCAGTTATGTAAGGAAAATTAGCTTGAAAAGGAATACCTTAGTTTCCATGGAGCTCCTCTAGTTTTCATGGCCATGTTTGTAGGTTGGAACTTTGCTGTGGGTAGAAAAAGCACTGAAATAAATGGAGGACAGAAAGGTAATGTAAAAAGATATTGAAGAAGAAAGAAATTACACAGTAAAAAATAATCAATATTAAGAACTACATAGGTAAGTCCTTCTACAAGTTATCAGATCACCCTGACAGGTACAGAAATACTTTTCTCTTCTTAACATCTCTGGATTTCAAAGAGTCAAAGACATTGCTTACTATTAGCAACATAGAAATGAAACATTAGGAATTGCTGTAATGTCTGGTTTGTAGATTTGTGCTTAGTTGGTGCTGTGCCCCATTATTTCTGGACTGGCCATCAGGTGTACATTAAGAAAGTTACTATAGGATTGTGGACTCATACATCCATTCCAACTTCAAGGAGTAAATAAAATTCATCTTAAAATCTGATTTAAACCTACTCTCAGTCAGAAATCATTCTCCCTTATCCTTGGGCTAAGCACCTCAGTGAATGAGATACCACTTTCCCCCTCCCCCACACCAAATCCCCAATATCCACAAATACTGTAGAGCTCAGCTCTACAGGAACACAACTGAGAGTCAGCTTGACTGAAAAACAAAAATCACAAATCTTTCCTCTAGCAGAGAATCACCATTTTTATTGTGGAATATGCAAAGCAGCAGTATTTTCATTAGCTTTGCAGAGTACGAAGTACCAGTTCTCAGTGATCAGTGATCTTTGTCAAAAGGCAATTGTGTCTGACTGGACTTTCCAGTGGATTGACTGTCTCAGCCAGCACCATGCACCCAGCTGTGTTTGAACTGAGTGTCCTCTGTAAATCTAATTATAAATATAAACAATATCTTCAAGGGCTCATTAAGAGGGTAATTACTAGTTTTGGAAACATCTCTAATGAAACCCTGCCAGTCTAGAACTGGATTTAAAAGTCACAAGCTAATTTTAAAGCACGATATAACAAGTCTCTGGACTAAATGTAGGTTTTTGAGGCAGAAGCTTTGCAAATTACCAGAAATAGAGAATTCAATAATGAATTAGATGTGCTTTCTTCCATAGCTGACTTTCCAGTGCAAGTCTAACTTAGAGAGCAGAGTGATGGTAAAGCTGAGGAGAGTTTCAAATGCAATAAATTCAGGTTTGAATTCTCTGTAAAAGGAGAAATGCATAAACGCACAAATTTAGAATCAAGTGTGACCACATAAAAATGCAGTCTTTGGTCAAAGGTATAACTACTGTCTGTCCAAGCAGCTGGCCCTAAAGCTTTTTGCTGCTCTAGAATCTCGCAGACACCCACCTATTGTCCCTGTCCCAGTGTTAGAATTCAAACACTGCTATTTTTCTAGGAGAGCTTCTTAACCAATGAACATTTTGTTTGCCAACTCTGGAGCAGTTCTAACACCTGGATGAACCAAAAACAGAAGTTGCATTTCTTGATGCATCTAATGAATGTTTGTATTGCAATATGTGCCATATATCTCCCCTGTTTTATGTAAACAGTAACACAACAGGACTCATTTAACTACAAAATATAAACGTCTTTAAATTCAAGTGTAGCAGAATTGTGGTACATCTTTGGGAATCCTGGATAATAACTGATGACTGCAAGCTAGGTTTGGAAGTTCCATTGGGAGTTGGTTCATCATGTTTCAGTAAAAATTTGCATGTCAAATTTAAAAAGGGGAAGTGGGAGTAAAGACAGGTTTGCA
The DNA here is from genome assembly GCA_013397155.1 of Irena cyanogastra. NCBI lineage: Eukaryota > Metazoa > Chordata > Aves > Passeriformes > Irenidae > Irena > Irena cyanogastra. Next base: position 884,676 of record VWZV01011716.1, read on the forward strand.
TCAAGAATGTGGCACTTCTATTCAGCCTTGAAATAACCATATAAAATAAGAGTGCTTAGGAGGTAAAAACTGGGACAAGTAATTGAATACATAAATAAAGAGTAAGGAGAAATTCTCAAGTGATTCACTACCTTCTTCTGTTCTGAAGTTTGCCCACCCACTCCTACATACCACCTCATGTGGTGCAGGATGTTTTAATGTAATGTGGGTGTTTAGCATACAAATTCCTACTGACTGCATTTGTGCCTAGCTTCCCACACACCTTTTGAAATAGGGTGCCTTATTTAGAGAAGTAAATGAGTCTTATAGCTATGTCCCAAACTACAAGTGCAGTGGGTTGAAAATTACCCATTGCATCCATTTTGAATTAATAGGCATTTCATATTTTTTTACTTTGCTACTGAGACAAGTTTGTGCACCAGCTCTGAGCAGTTGGTAACGCAGAGAACGGTGGGGACTGGAAAGCTGCAGCTGCAGCATCTTGAAACAATGACCTTGCAGAGGGTTAAACCACAATACCACTGAAGTCAAATTTGCTCTGGTGTTGACTCACTGCTTACCTTGATGACACACGCAGAGAGCTTGGGAGAAAATAAGTTCTTTCTCTGCAACCAATTCATAACAGAATTATAGTAAGGACGACATGGCAACAGCAAAGGAGTAATTAACAGCTTATCAGTAAAAGTTTGTGACAAGTCTCAGGAGCTTTCAAGATGTGCTCTGGGCTGTTTCAGTCAGTTTTGTGTCTTACAGGAACAACCACAGCTTGCTCCTATTTGCTGAAGGCAGCCGGATCTTCCCAGTCTGGTTTGGTGTTGGTTCCTGGTTGCAACTGGAACTCAGAGCTGTTGTAGTAAAACAGATGGAATGTAAGGTCAGATCTAAACCCTACTTCTCCTACTATTTATCACAAGTTGATTCATTTCGGCAGGGAAAAATATGGCATTTCCTGTTTTCAACCTGCCGCTTCTTTGTAAATGAAAGTATTTTTATGGATCATTTGTCTGTACATTTCTGAAATGTACTTTTCTATTGACCTTTCTATTCACTTTCTATTCATTAGTGAAACCAGACAAATCAGTTTAATTTCTCAATTTACTAATTGGAGTACAGGAAATAGAAACAAACAACAACAAATTAAATTGTTTACTGTATTGACCTGAAACATTCAGGGAAAAATACTGATTTAGCATACACTTAGCATTTACAAAAGCCTTTCTGAAAGGAGTAAGTGCATGGTATCTTACTCTATTCCATTAATGGATCTTGCTTCTTAAGGGCATGATGCTCAGTATTTATTCCCAAGAACAGCCTTACATTAAGTATAAGATGACATTTTCATGTAGATTTGATCCCAAATCCTGGCTGCTTCATTGTACAGAAATAAGGTGATGTTAAGCCTTTAGTATTACAAAAACTATTTAGCTGAAAAACTAAATAAAACTTTGAAAATGTAAATATTTAAGAGGCTAGAAGCAAAGAATCACAGCAGCAGTATTTCTTCTTGTGCACCTCACTGTTTCATGCTTCTGAAAAAAACACTTGCTAGTAGTTGGACACACTTGGGCATACATCCAACAGGTCATTATTACATTGACAAAATGGATTTAATTTATGGATTACCAAAATCTGAAAATTTTAAAAAATAAATTAGGCAAAGCTCTAACTTTTGCTATGGGCCAAACTATTTCCTTACCTAAATCCTATGAGATGTTACCACAAAAGTATAAATTTTACTTTACAAATGGAATCTTTCTAGACTGATCATAAACATATGAATTAGGTAATAAAACTTGTCTTGTTCTACTGTTAAGCTCCAACAGAGAGAAATTCTTGTGTGAATTAGGTGATACTCCTCTTTTAGAGATGTATAGTACTGTCTTGTGTGTTTATGTCCTTGTCTCAGTGGTAATAAATAAGTGATCCTCCTCAGAAAGTTAGTAACAAAAACAGCTGGAAAAGGAATAACATGATGACCTTGAATTTATTGCACGGGCTTGTCTGAACAGGGAGATGAACTTGGTCTGTGTTCTTAAAATGGAAGACATGAAAAAATGGCAAAATACAGTGAAACTTGCGGTCCTTAGGTGAGTCTCAGCTCCTTAGCTAGGAGGTGAGACATCCTCAGAGCTGAAGCCTAGAGACCAGAGCTGGGCAAGTCATGATGAGCATTTAGTGAGATCTCCTATATTGTCATCTTGCCTTTTGTTGTTAGTACAGGTACAAAGGCTCTGCTAGCACAGCTAAGATAACAGCAGTGTTCCTGGCTAATCTTAACCTGCTTAGACCTGGACTAGAATCCTTCTTTGACTACCTCAGACATAACACAATCTCAAAAACACTCATAGTGATGAAAATACTTAATCTGTTGGCACAGTATTTTCATGCAGTCAAATTTACCATCTGTTTTGATGATTTTACTCACATAAGGTAACATTTTTAGTTATACATGGACTTGCAGCTTGGTCAATAAATCTGCCTTCCCAAAAAGGTTACTAGGAGTGAGTCAGTGGTTACAAGCAAAGTGAAAACTTTGAGGTACAAGATTTATCCATTATTCAGCAGTGCAGTAAGAAAACAGAGCTGACAGCATTTGCAGCACTTTTTTTTTAAATACATGATCTGTTTTGTATGTCATAGTACTACACACCAATCCACTCCATGTAGTTGTAATGTCCAATTTGTGCTTTAATCTGAGCATGTAAATAGGAGTGCATATCTAATTCACACCTTAGATTGTTTTACTCGCATTTGAATCGAGCTGAGGTTTCTTGCTTTTTACATCAGATAGAAAAATGTTCCTCCAGTAGCAGTCTGCATATGTACAATTGCTTCTGGACAGGAAACATTTTATAGATATCAAACTTAGGTCTTCATTTCCCTGCAATCTTGTATCTCTCAGGTGAAATTAACACAGATGCCATTCAACATCATCTAAAAACCCTCTGTAACTTATATACTACTGCCCTCTACTGCATATATCTATATATACACACACAAACCATTATAACAAATTTAACATCACTATTTTTAGTAAAACACTGCATATTAATTTCTTGCATTTCCTGGGCTCATACTACATTCTCGTTTTGCCTAAAGGATGCTGATTTAGGAGCTAAATATTCCACTTAACTCATCTGTTGATCTGAATGACCACAAAGGATATTAATCTTAAACCAAAGCAAACTATTAACTTAGACCTTTAGAGGAAAGCAACAACTCAAGCAAGAGAAAGTCAAAATCATTTCTGAAAACTGCAATCCCATCATTAATGAAATCATTTAAGATGGCACTAGGATTAGACAATCTGCAACTGGAATTTTGTTCTTTGAAGGTTGCACAAGCCATGCTAACTCCCGCCTTAGAGGTCTGTACTCCCACATCAGACTCCAGACATGTCTCTCTCAGGGCTTTGCATCACTCTACCAGGCCTATTATCATCCTGTCCTCCTCTTCCCTGTGCTCTCAGCCTTCCCAGCTTCTTGCAAGAACTGGCTTTAGTGGCTTTAGTGCAGGACCTTCCCCATATTAATAGGGAGTTTGAAGAAGGCCACATGCCCCTTTTTCCAGCAATCATATGGGACCATGAACCTTGAGGCAGGCATGAACGAGATCTGTACTCACGTTAGAAAACCCCCAGATGCTCACAGAAACACTGTTGAGCATTACAGTTTCTTAAGAGCCACAATGCACTATTTCTAATTGGAAAAAGATTGTTTTTTTAAAACTGTAAGATCATCATCCATGGGTTTGTGGATCAGTTTGGAAACCAACAGTATAAAGGCATTTAAAACACTTCATGACTGAGGAACTAATTTCAAAATAATTACCTGAGCAGAATTATAAGGCATCCTGAGAACTTTTTTTAAACACAAGACAAGCAAGTAAGACGCAAGCAAAAAGAAATTGAGTACACACATCCCACACCTCCATCAATTCAAGAACAATTAACAGTGAACTCCAAATGTACCACAAGACAGTAGGTGCATTTGAGAGATTAAGTAAGAAGTAATTACTGTGAGAGACACCAATCATCTTCAGGGAAGAAAAACAGCATCAAATTTTCATTTCCTCTGAAAACTGAGACACCACATTATTCACAACAGGAGACAATCTGTATTAGATCAACTTTATTATATTATCAAATTTGACAATAAAATATTCAAAATCTATTGAACACATTCATACACAAGAACATATAAAATGCCAGGCCTCAGTATATGTTCTGTACAAAATACTGGTTAGTGTAGAGCAGCAAAGACACTGCCAAACATTCCCTGAATTTAAGAGGGCCTTGAACACACGGTGCTCCAAGAACTACCTTAATACCAAACATTCCTTCCTTTGGTCTGCAAATCCTTTGCAATTATTGCTAGTTATTGAAGCTTTCTGCTTTTATACAATTCACATAGTGACTCTGAATGTCTTCAGAAGTACTACAATGACAGCTGAAAGCTTCTTCAGCATTTTCTATACAAGTTGCCAAAAATAAGAAACACGTTTGGTCCTCAAGACTAGTTTCGGTTTCTGAAAACATCCTGGAAAAACAAAACTAAGTAAAAATTATGGAAAGAGACACATAATTAATGCTTTAGGTATAACAAAGATACATTAGTGAATTCAGACATTTCAGCTGTGCAGTGTGGCAAAGCACCTGAGTTAATCCTCTTATCAAAGTGCCACATTCTCCTTAAAGGTTTTTTTTTCCAGACCTCCCTCCCCACAGGAGTTGGGACAGCTCAGTGGCCGTGGCTGCAGCAGGGCTGTGACAGTAATGCTCAGTGCTGCCACACGCACAGTGCAGGGGGTCCACTTCAGCAACTGGAATAATGCATTCACTTTTCAATGAGAACTGCATCCTAACACACAGGAAACTGCAAATGAAAGGGCTGGTGATCATTTGGTAGGGGGAAAAAAACCCAAAACAACCCCACACTTTCTGGACATAAAGCTACAGCCTGCAGATGCACCACAGGCAATCAAAGAACACCAGAGGTGCTGTGCTTGCTCTCACACAGTACTTAGGACTCAGGTACACACATTTCTTTACAACAGTACAACAAGGCTTTATAGTGACAAACAACAGAACAAACAAATAAAAGCCTTGAAAAACCTTCTGCTTCATTTTACCACATTAATTATCACAAATTTAAGGAGACATTCCAGGGCTTGCCTACTAACAGAAAACTGGTTTAGAAATCTTTAGGTTATAAGATACAGCCAACTAATCTCAGAAACACAGTACTAGTTGCCAAAATTAGAAAAGAATAAAAAAGTTGTGCTTTTTTTCTTCTTTTGGGTCACAAAAAGAAGAAAAGTTCATTTAAAAAGTACTAAAGAAAAAAAGTGGAAAAAGAATAAGCATTTTTGAATCATGTATTTTGGAACTTCAAATCACAAATGAACCCTGCAGCTAAATTCTTGCTGTAAGACTGAAAATGCTACTGATTAATGGTTAAGGATCCAAATGAATCTTTCAAACATTCTCCAGATCAGGTTAAGAATTGTTTACCTACGTTATTTTCTCATTTTTTAGCCCTTGATGTTTTTGTTGGTATCCTGCAATACAGCCTCCAGCTCCACTCAATCCAGCGCTTATTAACAGGCATTCTCCTCCAGCAGTAAATACAGATTGTGGCTAGCTTTTTTCTGTAATTTATTCAAATAGCCATTTATGCAAAAATTGAGTCAGACCAAGGAAGAGCTTTATCATCTTCAAGCAGTCTTGGAACACAAGCCTGAAGCTAATCCAGCCGACAAGCCCTGCGTAAAATAGATCACTTGACTAAAGGGCACTTCTCTGTGGTGACTTTTAGGAGGTGGGTTGGGATTTTTTTTCCCTCCTCCTTGTTGTTGTAGGGTTTCTTCTTTTGTTTAGGTTGTGGGTTGTTTTCTTCTTCCCCCATTTCAGCAGTTACACATTACAAAGGCTGTGGAGAGCTGAGTACTTACTCTGGAAAAGTCTAGGCAATATTGCTGCTGGACTGTAGTGTCCTGGGCAAGTGAGGACAACATTAATGATCCATTTTAAAAATCAGGAAAATGTCTACACTCCCTCAACATAAGCTCTAGGAAAAAATCCAGAGGGGGAAATAAAGCTACATAAGGAAGATAAAACCTAGTTAAGAATTAGCTTGTTAATGACCCTAGTTCAAATTGTTTTGAATTAACAAGAGATTTCTGAATTAAAACTAAAGTCTTAAAACTACCTCCTGGTTCCATTCTACAACAGCAAAAGTTCAAGCCCATCAGTTCAACACATCTTATTGATATGTCCAGTGCAGAAAACATTTTAGGCATCCTACCAAAATAGTTAAAACTTTAACCTCTAGACAAATTCAGTTTCTTAAGTAATGAATCCTTAATAGTTTGATAAGTTTCTGAAACTCTTAAAATATTTTTCTTGGAGAACCTAGCATTTTGAAAGCATTCAAAGTTGTGTTTTTAGAAAACTAAGTGTAGTCTAACTGGGTGACTGGTTTTAAAGCAAGCAAGAGAGAATTTTTGAGTATAACTATTTCTCCAACAGGACTTCTGTAATCAAGGTGGTAAACATGATGGCCTTTAGGCCAGCACTTCTGTGGAGGTCAGAGTTGAAATTACTATTTTAACATTGAGTAGAATAACACTGCAGGAAATTACAGAATTGCATGTTCAGCAATTTATAGAAACATTTAAGGAATCACATGTCCCAACCTCTTCAAACAGCAAAACTGAAACTTGTAATCTATGGGAAATTACTTTTAGTCCTAAAGCAAAAAAAAATTCTTTTCAGTAGAATGCAATGTTGATCTAATCACTGCTTAGTCAGGTAACTGGATCACAGCCAAAGTATTTGACTGAGGACAAGGTTTATACTCCATACGCCATCATAACTGGCTTCCATTCCCCACTTCATTTCAGAAGTTCACTTTTCTTTAAATACTGCCCACCATCCATTATCATTTCCACTCCAGGAGCTTGTTTTCCACCCAGAAATGCCATTCTATACCTTATAGATTGTTTGCCAGTATTCAGTTAGCTTTGACTGACATGCTAGTCCACACTGCTACAGTTATTACAAGCACCTACCACAGTTTAGCTTCATTCTCTCATTGAGAAATAAAGCACAGGCTGAGAATTCCTCAGACTCCAGACTGTATGCAATCAGGGATTCTAGAAGTTGATGAACAAACAATTTCCTCTTTCCAAAATAACCCAGTAGGGCACCTGATAAGGAAGCTTCAAGTAATTCACACATCTATCCTTTTTCCCCCCCAAGCTGTAATAAATAAAAGTCTGGATTACAACAATGGTAGCACAGCTCCAGGCAGACCTCTTCCCTATTTTACCTAGTAGATATGCACATTTGCAAACTAATCCACTGGGAACTGTGGATCAGAATATGCAAGACCCTTTAAAATGCTCACTGTGTTTCCCAAACTGTTGATACCATTCCCTTGGGCATCCAAAATTGCCATCCTTCCTAGCCTTCCACTCCTAACCTGCAAAGACCACACAAAGGAACTCTGGGATTCTATGACTCCATGTGATATGTGCAAGGGGCAGCACAACCTTCAAATGAAAGTCTGTATGACCACTGGACACAACACCAGAGGCACCAAAATTCATATTTGACAAAATTTTCAGAATGTGAAAATACCATGAAGCATCATGAACACAAATCAGAGATAAATGATCATTTAGAACACCAAGCAACTTGAACACAACCCTTTAAAAAAGCAAAATAAATAATTCAAATATCTAAATATCAAGGGATTAAAAGGCATTTCCCCATAATTAAGGGAAGGCATCACAGGTGAGGAAAATAACTAACTATCAACACAAGATTATCACAAATCAAAGAGCAGCTTCTTCACGTAAGAGATAGTAGTATCATTGGACAGCATTTCAATGTGCTCATTTCCTGAAAGCTCAAACATCACCACTTCCTGTTTTTGCATGTCCACCCACTTTCTACATTGCAAGGCACTCTGTAAGTTCACTGTACCATCCCCATCGCTGTAGAAAATCTTGGGCTCTTTGTCAGGAAAGCTTTCATAATGGAAGGAGTCAGGGGTTTCCACGCCGGTGCCATAGAGGCAGTGGATGCGCACCCCGGGCGGGGTCATGCTGTACACCAGGTGCTCCGTGTCCTGCCTCATGAGCCAGCCATCCTCAAAGTTAATGTCCCTGTAGAACTTCCAGTAATCCCGCAGGGTGTAGTTAGCTGTGGGTGTGCTGACAAAGACTTTGTCTGGAGGCCACGTGTAGTTGTAGGGGAGCATCCAATTTGTGGAAACTGCAGATCTCTGCTGGTCTCTGATCTTGAGTGAACTGATAACAGGGATTCTGTTGTTGTCACCTTAGGGAAAAAAGTGGAATTTCATTATCCATAAAGCAAGACATCAATCAGCAGCAATTGCTAGCACTCATGGTGATAGCATGAATAAGTTTGTTCCCCTGGCTTATAGCAACAAGTAGAAAAGTTTTCCCTCATTTATGATTGTCTCATAAATTAACTTCTGTAAACTGACTTTTAATAACTTCCAAAACTTAAATATGAGTTGATGAATGACTGAAACAAATGGCTTAAACTAACACAGGACTAAGTGATAATTTATATGCACCTTTCTGCATATTTTAACATTGTTCTTCCATCTTTACAAAATTAAAAGCTCCTTAATAAATACAGTGATTACTTTAAAAAAACCCAAAACCCTGAGACAGACACAAGTTTATTTGTTTGTTTTCATTATCATAGGGGTTGTCACACCTCAATTCGTCTGTCAGCTGAACTTTGAATTTTATTTTCCATTATTAGGTCCAGGTGGTTACAGCATGTAGTGGTCCAGGGCAACCATACCATAAAAATTGAAATGCTGGCACTGAAACCACTATTCCTGAAAAATATACTCTGGTACTACTTCAAATCCATGGGGTGGCACTATTGCTTCAGCAAGGAGACACAAAGCACACTATTGCCATCTTCAGGAGGACTATATGGAGACACTGCTAGTCTGAAAGATAAAGAAAACTCAAATGCACAGCAAGAATCACAAAGGTCCTGAAAAATGGGTCTCACGATACTGTGTGGTGTAACCACTTCACTGTGCACTCTCAGCACCAAGCTACTGAACACTGCTTGGCGAACACTGTTTTCACCAAAGAAAGCCCAAGTTCTGAACTGAACAATGAAAGGAATGTGTACAAGATTTATTTCCAGTAGAATAATCACAGAACCTGACTATCCCAGCCTTCTCTTACAGAACTGTCACAAATTGCTTCTCAAATCCTTTACTTTTCTCATAAGTGAAGAAGTACAGGATGGCCAACACCACATTTAAGTCAGCAGACACATCAGCCACAACAACATTAGGTGTAAGGAAGTCACTGCTAACATTTCAACCTTTCAACATGTTAAAACTAGAAACAATTCACTGTGAGCTTTGTGTCTCTGCCCACTGTAGTGGGATCCAGCAAAGCTCATGTACAAGTAGCTGAAAGTATCACAGAAATCTCCAGAAAACAATTCCACCTGTGTACTGTTTACCACGTCGATAATACAGCTGTGGATTTGACATGAAGTTCCTGGCATCACATATTATAAACAGGAATGGGAGCAGAAAGAATGCATTCATAGAATGCCTTGTCTCTCCTGCTGAAATGCAGTATTTTTCTTTTAAGCAACAATTCTTTGGCATACTAACTCTGATAATTTTAGAAGCTCTTAAATAGACTAATAACAGTGCAAGGGCTGATGGTGATGCTTTACTACAGATATTTGAGACAGAAACAGCTTAAAACTGTACATTCTGATATTATGTAACTTTCCCACGATTATTTTTTCTGCTCAGAAACATGCACAAGAGATACACAGATTAAAACATGACTGACTACATTTTAGTAGAAATTTAGCTATTCATTATGCATTAGTAGAATTAGCCTCTTCGCATGAGATGCATTATAAAGTGTAGACAAGGTATGAAGCACAGAATTTTAATTCAACAGAGATATGGGACTATGGAATTTTATACAATCATGTGATTTATGAAGGTGATATTAACATCATTCACTTCTAGCCATTTCTGTAGAAATCAAATATGTCAGAAAAAGCCTGTGGGAAAAGGGAAATAAATTTTTACAGTGGCATTTCAACAGCTTTAACAATGTGTAAATTGGATGTTTGTATTGAGTCAAGTTTTCTAATTAGTAATGGAGTAGTGCACTACTGTTCAGAATCAAATGCCTTTGCTAAGCATTCTTTGCTCTGTCCATGCATGGCTGGCTCTTGCTGTGTGTTTTGCATTTTGATGAAGTCCAATTTTTGATGTCAGCTTTGATTAGGAAGAAGATAGCGAATATCCAAAGCTAACAAGTCAGAAACAAGCTACAAAACCAAGCCAGAAACATCAAGAACTAAATGTCAAAGCATGTCATGTAATTATGGTATCACATGATGGGGTAAGTGAACATTTTCTATCAGCCATTTTCAGTTACTAAGTCAAGTACATTATGCTGCTTTATTCAATTTTTTTGTTTTTTAGTCTCTGGCATATCCAGTGTGCTAAACCCAAGACCTCAGATTCACTTTCCTAATCTGTAGAGTTATAATTTTCACCTGACATTTACACCGTGGACACCAGTTCCCCACCATCTCTACAAACTTCCTTTAATGTTAACCTCAAGCAGCTGTGTGATCTTTAATCAAAGGAAACTGCTGAATGCTCTGGAGTCCTTGATAGCTTTGCAATACTGAACAGAGAGCAATCAGGCTGGTGGCAGAAGGGACAAAAAGAGAAGGCATCAGGCCAAACAGCAGACAACACAACAATCTGCTGAAAAGAGGTCAGGAGAGGTCAAGAAGGGAGAAAGCTCCAGGTTACAGGATGTGAGAAATCTCAGTCCACCCCCACAAATACGAAAGATAACAGTTGGGTTGCAAGGCTTGAAGCATCAAGCTGTTGTCACTTACAAAAAAGTATTTTTCCCTTCATGGTACCTTAAACTCTCATCCTGCAGTCCCACAGTCAACAGTCTCATTAGTATTGTGCACTACACACAAAACACAGAGCAAAGCCTCAAATTACCCACCTGAAGCCAGCACACGGAGAGTTTTAGCCACTCCTCCCCATGGAGCACCCAATGACACATAATCCTTGATGTACTTGTCCTTCCAGTCCTGGGGCTGGCGGTTGAGGAAGTAGAGGGTGTACATATTGCCCATACTGTGGGCAATCAGGACAACAGGGCTCCCATATTGCTCATACAGTGACTCTATCATCTTGCGAAGTGCCACAAAATAGTCTTCATTCTCATCTAAAATGTATGGATTACACAGTGATAATTAGTAATTGTGGATGCTGAGCTTTAAAAAAAAATAAGCTTTTAAATAACGGTGTTGAACTGTCTGCAGAATTAATAATGCAGACCTTAGAAATTCCAATATCAAATGGGAGGGGTGGGAGTTTTGTGTGCACATGCTCTAGTGAAATGGGTTTTTTCTGTTGTTTTTGCCCTGGTTTTAAGCAAGTTCAAAGTAGCAAGTCGTTTAAAGAAGAAAAAAATGAAACCACAACACTGAGCTTGCATTTGCATCCAGGAGTACCCAGGCCCCAAGAACTAAACAATTGTAAAGGATGCAAGAAGAGATTCAATACATTATTTGCTGGCTAGGATAGTCAAAATTCTGTTAAAGTAACAATATATTATTTACTTGGTGCCTTTCTCCAGTCATAAGGTGCTCCTCTTACATCTTCATCACGTTTGTAGCCCCAATCTACTAAACTCTGCACCAACATATAAAAGTAACTTCCTGTAAATATCAGATAAGAGAGAAACAGAAGAGCAACGAGGTTAATGTGAGAAGCAGATGTCAGACACTACTGCAAAACAAAGTTCCAGAGGCAGTATCTCTGACACCATATGTACACATTAAACCTGCAGTTTGCCTTTAACAATCTAGAAAGTTGCATGCATATTAAACAAAATGAGTTATGCTCACTATCCCCCAAAATTGAGAGAATATAATTATTAAAACTTTTTACCCGGTGGCTGACCTCTCAAACATTTTGGCAGCCAAATGTAGTATATGCAAAGAGGATAAATTTCACTCAGCAGAGGAAAGCTTACCCTTAAACTGCAACATAATAATTTCTGAGGAGTTTTATCAGACTCACAGCTTTTGTTGATTGCAAACTAACAACAGGTAGGGAGTAACAATTGGCCTGGACTTCACCAACATTTATTCTTGGAAACAAATGCTTCTTATGTACCCCAGGGCAGAACTCTGGAAATTACCCCAAAACTATTTTTTATTCTCTGGGGTAGTGGACTAAGACTTAAGTAACTGAACATAAAGCTTTAATAGCAAAAAGGGAAACAGATGCAGACTGCATATTGACAGATGTTACTTAATACAAGGTTTGACACATAGGATTTATGTATTACCAGGACTAAATGTAACAGTGTCATAACAGTCTACTGAACATCAGAGTCATACTTAAGTCTTGAGCAAACCTTACTTGTTATTCTTGAATGTTTATCACACAGTGCCTCAAGTGGAGAATCCAACCATAGCCCTGTTCTAGGTGTAAGAGTGACCTAATGCAGATCATGAAGCACAGCACTGCCCTTAAAGAACAGACCCATGTTATGCAGCATGTGAAGCTCAGTGTATTACTGACTATTCAACTCCTCCAGTCTTCAGCCACAGCAAACAACTCACAAAAGCTTATCAAACTCAAGTGTTTTCTGAAACATGACTGCTACTAATGCACCAAACAAAAAACTCTGCAAATACATTAATGAAGAAATCTTTTGCAGCACAAATGCAATTATATAATTATTCTGACACCAGTAAAATACAAGGAGCTACACATTGTGGTACCATATCTCCCAATCCAATTAACCCATTCCTAAGGCCAAAGAACATCTTACTCAGAACTTGTGCTTTTATTTCAGTTTTGCTTGTCAAGCTTCTGTCACAGAATTTTCTACTCAACTCATCTCATTTTCAGAAAGCATCTGTCCTCAATATGCCTACTCAGATTTCATCCACCAAATTTAGATTTGACACAACACTAAATAACATAGAATCTTCTTGTTTCAATCTATCAGGCCACTCAACAAAAAAACCAGCACAATGCAATGAAGACTCTTAAAAGCCAAGTGAGCTCACAGAACTGTAATTTGAAATCACATTTCAGAAGCTTGTTGCATAAAGACCAACTAGAAAAACCCTCCAAGTGACAAAGTACTCCAGACACAGCTTATACATACCAACACTCCTTTTACTTGGGTCAAGAAATTCCAAGGAAAACGTCTGCCCAAATCCTGGGACTCTGATATCCACTCCATCTGGTGGTTCTGTCACCTTACTTGTTCGATTATATACCAGCCTAGGGAGGAGGGGAAGAAAAACAATGAAAAAAAACCATGAAACATGTTTTATTGCCACATGACAACCCTCAGCTACACTGGGTCTTACATTCTGAGTGCAGTACAAGAGCTTTAAGTGCTGTTACTCAGAAGGAGGAAAAAAACCCCAACCCAAGCAGACATGATGAGAGTACTCTCATGGCTAAGAGATTACACAATGCAAACAATTACTTTAATTACTTTAATGCTTTGTGTGCAGAATCTAAGACTTTCCGTCTCTGTAAAACTGAGTATACGGAAGTGTGACGGAACTTCATCTCTAAAACATAAAATATACTTTATGTAGTTCTACACCATTTGGCTTTGCATCAAGCCACAAAACAGAAAAAACGTATAAAGAGCATGGGAATGCGGCAGTAGGACAGAAAACACCTATTAAACCAGACATCAAAAATATTAACCTACCTAAAAATAATTAATTTCTGTTTAACTAGAAACACCCATACCAGCATAAGGGAATACTTTATTTCCTGGTTAATAACAACTGGCACCTCAGGAAACATATTGAGGTATTGAGTGTTGTGCAAATACTTTTCAAATCTGGAGCATTGAGTCAGGAGTTTATTTCTTTAATCATCCCTATTATTATAGTTGGGGGTTGGTTTGTTTTTAGTACCATATCAATACAATTGCCATTTCTGAATGCAAGTTTTTGCCCCTAGATGGAGTCTAAGAATCTAAACCAACGCACAAATCTCTGAACAAAAATCTCTCTAATCCATATGGCACAGGGCAAGACAAAGCAGACTGCTTTACAACAGCTCAGTACATTAGTAAAAGAGCAACATGCCAACACAATAGTTATTAACTGCACCAAAAAATTACTTCATGTTTTCATACAAATATT
>VWZV01011717.1:0-122927 GCA_013397155.1 Irena cyanogastra
TTCCTGAGAGGCACCCGCTGACTTGGACCTTTGCCTGTTTGCAAATCTAGGTTACAGTCCTGAGTAAAATCATGCAGGTAACACTCCACAGACCCTTTACCTTTCTTTCCCTGTCCTGTGTGCTCTCCTTTCCACCTGCAAGGAAGTGTCTGGCTTCCCCCATGCCTTTGAGGGGGGACAGTAGATGTCTGCTTTAGTTTAGGCCACAATGTCCTGGATGAAGTGATGAGCAGTAATTTCACAGCCAGTATAACTCAGTGGCAAAGGTAAGCTAACCTGTTGGGCCAGCACTGTTGGGACCCAGGCTTTAGGAGCAAAATTCCAGGTTGATGCAAACACAGCCCCATGATTAGAGAAGGAAGGGCTGGAAACAGAACTACTACAGGAATGTGACCTCAAAATTGATGGGCCCTGACAGCGTCTAAGGGTGTTAAGAGAGTGATTGCTGTCATTGTGAACCAACTTGTGAGTTCTCCATAATCTTTGAGAAGTAATGAAGGGGTAAAGAAGGAAACTGTTGTTGCTTTATTGCCACACTCCATACAGACATTCATGCAGAGACAAATACTGTCTTATTGACTTCAGTAGCCACAGGACAGCTTAAGACACTGAAGAAAACAGTTTTAGTAAGGCAGGAGCAATGGGTCCAGAGGGAAAAAGGGTTGAAATACAATCCTCAGTTTTTGCTCAGCTACAGCTGCACTTTCTTGTAGCTGAGCCACAAGGTGTATGTGAAATATTGACAGACAGCAGGAGAGTGTGTGTGCATAGGCAGCTAATGTGGAAGATCTTGGCATGTAAGATTGTGTTGATAGATAACCATCAAGAGGTGGAAGGCAAAAATTCCCACTAACATAATAGGGACAGTTAATTAAGAACAGAAAAAAGGGAAATAGTGTAGGGAAAGAAGAAAAAATTCAAAAGAAAGAAAACAGGCATATTAATCCATGCCCAGCCTGTAACAAACAGAAGGAACCCCATCAAAAAAGTTGAACTTCAGTGGGAAAAACAACCCAAAACCAGCCAACTTAAAATAGAAGTTTAAAAAGGAAGAAGCAGAAAAGAAATGGCAATTTCACCTTCAGATGAAAGCTACTAAGAGAAAAAGAAAGTACAGAATGTAAAAGAGTATTTTCTTTAAAAAAATATTTTACATATTTCAATTCTTGTGTTCCCCTTGGGGTTTGCATATTTCAGTCACACAGTTATCCAATTAAAATGAAAACTCTGCATTATCCTTTAGGCGAGGACAGCTGCCAGCTGCTAAGTTTTATAAAGTCTTTAATCTTGTCCATAAATATTTAACAAGAATTGGTTGGTACACAAGCCAAAGTGAAGTAAGAAATCAAAGGCATGAGCTCTGCAATAACCTCTGTATTGTCTGAATGGAGATGAACTACTTGAACAAAATTACGACTTTTCCCTTTTTATGTTAAAATTATTATCAAAATGTATTCAGGCAACTTTTCTGATCATTTTCCCATTTTCTCCTCCTCGTGTAATGTAAAAAAGAGAAACGAAGAACTAAACATTTCAAAACTGAGATAAATCTGTCTTCTCCAAAGAGTGTTTACAGCGCAGCAAAGCACCAATCTCTGCCATTTTATCCCATATGCTTTAGGTGTTCATCAGTTGTTTCTCAAGCACAGCTTTCAATAAAGGGTAACACCTTCTCATGGTGCAGGTGCAATGAGGCTGCAGGTGCAGCCCACTCCAGGTCCTTGCCTTGTCAGCACCAGCACTCCCTGGCATGTGGGATGCTGTGTAAAGCCAGTAGTGCTCACGGCTTTCTCATTTCCATGGATATTTACTAGTTTGACTGCCAGGCTGGCAGCCTAAGTCACACCCAGGAGCAAGGAGGAGCCCTGTGGTCTCTGTGTTTCCATGGATTATGTGCATAGGAATGTACCTGGGAGGAGGGACCCTCCAAAGGCACATGTTTGAGGAGAACAATGATGCAGCAGCCCCATGCCAAGCCAGGGAAAATTGGCAGCTCTTGCTTGGACGTAGAATATTCCAGCAAGTGCTGAGCTGAGAGACTTGTACATTTACATTTCTAAGGCTGCATGCCTTACATAGCCTCATTTTCCCAAGAAGCAGAGGAATATTCCTGATGGCCACAAGGAAATGGTGTCCAGTGTTCCCTGGCAGGCTCAGCCTCCAGACATCCTTGCCATGGCCTGGACTATCAGCTCTCCAGGATTTTACACCTATGGGACTAGGGAGAACAGACAACATCATAAGGAACAAGGATGAAACAGCACCTTCCAAGTCCTCTCTACCATGGGTGGACAATCCATGCCCAAGACAGAGAATAACAGCTGCTGACTCACACTTGTAGATCTCTTTTTTCCAAATATTTGCAAACAGAGTAACATATTTTTGTGTCTAAGCGGATTTAGCCTGATTTCACCTTCACCTCAAGGAATTATTGTTAGTTGAATTTTTGGTTGGATTAAATATATACTGCTAAGCATAATCAAACTGAGAAAAGCTCCTTTATCATAGCCTCCAAAAAAATAACCATTAGAGTGACCAATTCCTTGCCCATTCAACCATTGCACCTGTAGAAATTCAGAACGGAGAAACAGCACAGTGAGCAGTCTCAGCCTAATAGAATATACAACAGCAAGCACTGCTCCTAATCCTATTGGTTTGAGAGTAGCTCTTCAAATATCACACTATTTCGATGGGCAGAATATTGAAAACTGTCAGCACAAGCTCTCCAAGCACAGGCTACTGAAGGAGAGGGTCACCCCGGTGACCTTATGGCTCTATCTCTGTACCAAAAGCAGGTGTCTGTCAGCTGTACCCAGCTCAGGTGAGTCAGAGAGATGCTCTTACTGACTGGTTTTTACCAAGGCAGCTGCAGCAGATATTAAAAAAAAAGAATTTTAATTTCCATATAGACTGTATCACTTATAAAAAAATAAAATAACCCTCTGTGTCAAAAAGTCACCCTTGATGTAAACAGTTAGATATTGGAACTTCACTCAGGAAACCACACCTGCGTATGCTATAAATTGGTTATAAGGCACTCCCTGGCACCATGGAGCAGAGCAGGCACTAGAGCTTAATCTTCCTGCTTTCAGAATCAATAGAAATATTCTTCTCAATTTAGCAGGATGGGATGAAAACACTAGACTCAGCTTCACAGAACTGGCAGAGTGAATTGTGAGGAATGCTGGAGATGAAATTAAATGAAAGGGGTCATTGCCAGGACCTCTATGAGTGACAGGTGCTTTTCAGAACTTTGCATTTTCGGTTTTAATCTGAAACCTGGAAATAAAGAAGCCTGACTTTTCAAAACAAGATCTTTGACCACGTTATTTAGGTGGGAGGCTGGAAGGAAGACAGGCAAAAAGAAAAGGTTTCTTGTGAGTTTTCTGGAAATTAAAGCCTTGAAATATTCAAAATCACCAGTCATTAATGAAAAAATATGACTCATTCTCCCACCTCTGTCACTGATGAGTCAAGAAAGCCTGAAAAATTATGGTTGGAAGTACAGGTCTCTCTGAAGTTAATGAAAGCTGCAGAGACTAAGCACAGTGGGAAAAGTCAGGTTATTAATATCCTTGCACTAAAATTTCACATATTTAGAAGTAATTCTGAGGCAGTATTGACTTACCTTCTTTGAGTAATTAAAATCAAAACACGTCCATGAAAAAAAATGCTTTAATTCTTCTGAAGACAGACTCAAAGTACAAAGCCTATGGCATATCCCACCCAATCTGTGATTAAAATGCTATTTGAACTTTTGAGTCCTTCACAGGACTGTGAATTATTGAACAAAGGAATTCACTGCTATGGTCAAGGTGAGCAGAACTTGATAAATATTTTCATGGAGGAACTTATCCTCCTAAGAAAATTTCATAGCAGAGATTTCATAGCAGAGATTCTCTGACATGTATTAATTATAGATGAGGGAGCTCAATGCTAGGTTGGGTAGGTATCAGGAAAGACTCAGAAAATTTGCACTTAGCCTATCGAGCAAACCCACCCTGGTCAATGCAGAGCTCCTCAGGCTCACAAGCCCTTAGGGCAGAGCTAATTATAAAGTTCAGACAGAGCAGCAAGAAGTTATGAGCTTGACAATTCCTCTGATAGAGAGAACAATCCAGGGGATACCCATGGAAGGATGAACATAATCAACCTGAAGTGAAACGTATCAAAACTGAGGAAGGCCATATGAAAATCACTGATATCTGGGTGAAAAGAGCTGGGCTAAGCAGGAGGCAGTCCCATACTTTGCACTGAGGGGCAGATAAGAGCAGGAAGTTACTTCTTTTTCTCTATTCAGTGAAAACTTTTCCTCAGCAAAAGCACAGTCTGTGTGCAGAAGGGCAGCGTGACTAACTGAGCCTGGATTACTGCACAGAGCAATAAATACTGTGGGTGAAGCCATGGCTCTGACAGCAGTGCTGTGAGCTGATGAAAACATGTACAGTTCAGCTGTAGAGGCTGCCAGGGACACAGGGTGGCTGCGAGCTGAAAGGGAGGAGACAGGGAGCATTTCCCCTCCAAGGTGCTGAACTGTCCAGCGCAGCAATATTTGTCTGCCAGAAGAGAGGCACAGACACCCCTCTCCCATTTTGAATCTCCCCTGTAGACACTACAGATAAGACATTGTACAAGACATGAGCAACTTGAAGTGCAGGACATACTGCAATTCTATTTTTACCTGATGCTACATCAGAAAGGATTGCAATTAAGCAAATAGGAACTTCCAAAGCAGCACCAACTCCCTTTAACTGATACTATTACTTTAACTGATTCCTTCAGCAAATAGCCAGCAATTGCCTTTATTTTCTAGCTTCCTTCCCCATGACAGTAATCGAATCCTTGTTAACAATTTTCAGGAGGAAATCTGAACAAACTAATCTCCGATGAAGCGCCTCTGCTCACAGCTGTGCAAGCTAACGTGTTTCTGAGAGAGAGACATATTAAGCCTTGAAATTCTTCCATTTACTATCCTCATGCCAATGAGAAAATGGAACATTTTAATTGACTTTTGAAAGAGTGTTTGCAAACTGCTGACCTAGAAGAAAAGCCCTGCAAATCATTTGCCATAGATTTCTTACACGACTAGCAAGAAATCTGTCAGGAAGCAAAACAGCCACAGCCACAGCGAGTGAGTAGTGCATAAAGAGCAAGGTAAACACTGTTTTTCATAAGCCTCAGCCAGAGCTAAATGTAGCTTTGATTCAGGAGCAACTGAAGCATTTTGCACCACAGTGTCATGCACACCATTTAAGCTTTCCTTGAAAAGGGAAAACCCAGGAAAATCCAGGGAAGTAGGAAAATATAAACAGATACAGATGATCAGGTTTATAGTGTTTGCCTCTCAGGTAGAAATTCAGGTTGCTTAAGCAACTATCTGTTTGTTCTCTAATTTGGAGGAACTTTACACAAATTATCACAAAACTTAGGAATAGAGTGGATACTCTCATCTCATTCTGATAAGAACTGATTCAGCACAATTCAACTGCCTTGAACAGACCAGTGCAGCACACCACCATTAGGCAGCACATGCAGATCTACTCTAATGTGACCTTTCTGTAATAAATTATTTGGATTTCATTCTTAAACTACATTTCTGATAATGAAATGTGCTACTAAGCTCAGAGATGCTTACAGCTGCAGAGAAGCACACACCAGAGTTACTAGTAAGGAAAAGCATGGAATGATACAAGAAACTCTCTTGCACTTCCAGACCAGGAGATTACATTTTGGGTTATCTTGACAGGCTGGATAGCAATACTTTATATTTTGGGCAGAGCATACTTGTGGCTTATACTGATGGTTCCCTTCTACTCAGCCCTGATGAGACACATCTGGAGTGCTGTGTCCAGCTCTGGGTTCTCCAGACTCACACATGTGATGCTCTGACTCTGTGATATGGTGATCCAGCAAATCAACAAGGACTAATAAGGGCTTTTAGATACAAGTGGAAGCTGAGAGAGCTGAGGCTGCTCAGGCTGGAGAAAGGAGTGCTTAGGGTGGTCTCAGCAATGCATAATAATACCTGATGGGAGAGTAAAGAAAATGGACTCAGACTCTTCTCAGCAGTGCCCAGTGATCAGACAAGAGGCAATGTCCCCAAACTGAAATACAAATATATGTGTAAATAAGAGAAAGCTTTTTCACTCACAGGGTTCTCATACTCTGGAACAGGCTTCCCAGAGAGGCTGTGAAGTGTCCATCCTTGGAGCTATTCCAAACCTCACTGGACAGGATCCTGAGCAATCTGCTTTAGCTGCCTCTGCTTTCAGAAGGGCAGCTGGATTGGATTATTTCCTGAGTTGCCTTCCACCATCAATCATTCTGGGATTATGGAATTTACCATTTTGGTTCATTGTCTACATATCTTTCAGTGAAGTAGTTCAACAAAATTGTGAGAAGTCTATTATTTAATTTAAGAAATGTGTCTATGCCACTAGGCAGGACACATTTGATGCTGTGTTTGACAGCTGCAGTCAGGGAAATGGTTTTGAAGTACACTTTATAGTGCAGTGCATTAGTGTGACTGCTCCTACTGTCTAGGGACTGTTATTAGACAGAAGTACCTGAAAAAATGGATCCTATTGCTCTTTCCAAAGTGATGTGTCTAGGAAAGAGTTCGGCCTCTTTGGTAATGCACAAAAAAATGTAACTCATATTTTATATATTTTAAAGCTTCCATAATTCAAAGATACCAGCACTTACATGTTATTGATTATACTTACAGCTTCTAAGTTCTGGGACTCATTTCTCAGAGCCAAGGATCACCTTTTTTCCCTCTAATACATCCATATTTTTCATTGAAGAGCTGCTTCATCCACAGGCAAACACTTGTATTCAGTTGCTGCTTAACAGCAACCACTGGCTCTCTGTTTTTCCTCTTAGCTTTAGTATGATCTCAACAGCAATTTTGTACTGATTGATCTTACTTAAATGTAGTATATATATGTCTCAAATAGCACAAATATTGAATTACAAAATGCCGCCTACCATTCTGGTATTTCTCTGCCTTGGTTCCCTTTCTGAATCTGCTAGTCTCATCTATAAACTTTTCTGGATCAAGAAGCATTTCAACTAAAGCACGCAGGTGGACAGAAATAGTAGGAAATATGACCAATAAATCTCTCTCACTGCATGCTGAAAGAAGGTCTTGGCTTCTCTCTGCATGTGCACCTTCAGAAAACAGACTGAGATGATTGAACACAAGAAGACTTTGCCATAGTGAGGAGGGAATATAATCAGGTAGGACTTGAATAAATATATTAAAAAACAAACTAAAATGAAACAAAGTCCCATTTTCTCTAGAAAATTCAATATCATGGCTAGCCTTCTCCATCGATCTCCTCCCTGTCAGAAGTATTAAATGCTGGTATGGAGCCAGCTTATCTGGTCAATAGTGAGTGGCTGGGCTTGGGCTTGGTGTGGTCTCATCAGCATTCAGTAGAACTACAGCATTCTGCAGCAGGGATGAGACAGGAAGGGGGAGGGAGAGAAGACAGAAGGAAAAAAGGATTAGGACAAATATTATTTCTTAAATTACACGGTAGGTTTTCTGTTAATGGATATCCCCTTGCAGACTTCATGCTAACTAAAGAAATTGGCTTAGAAAATACCAAAGACACAAGCATGATTATTTTTGGTGGTTATGCTTTGGCAGGAATTTTGGCAGCCTTATTCCACACAGACATGTAAACATATCCTTCACTCTGTAAGCAAGCCTCCATTAGAGCCAGAACAACTTCTACTGTTGTTCTCTTCTCTCTCTGCTCCTCAGACAACACCAGCTTTCCTTGAGCAAAGAACACAATCCAAGGTCTTAACAGCACCCCAGAGCCAGACCTTTCTTTTTGGTGCTATCAGATCTTTTATTTATAATTGTATTATGGGGTTTTTTTGAGGATTATATGTATTTATTTTCACCCTTAAAGCTTTTTCAGTTGGGCCAAAAATTTGGTAGTTTATGCCTTTAATGAAACACTGAGCTTTTCAAGCAAAAATCCACCTAGCTTAGCACGATGCCTGGACTGTTGCCATGAAAAATCCCATATGGAACTGTCAACCTATTTCCTTCTGCTCTTCTGACATTCCTATTATCTAGAGCCTTCCCAGTCCCACCCTAACCAGCTGTGTTGGCTGCTGGAGTAGAATGCAGTCACAATCCTTGTTTCACCTCTACAGATTCACACAAAATTTGGTAGGTGGGATTAACAGTACAATTTCTTCTTAAGGATTTATGGGAAGTGCATTCACTGCAGAAGAAAGCAGAGAGATGGAACTGTGATGAAAATATTGATTTAGATAAAGTTTCAACTTGTAGTTTCACAAGGTGCTACTGTGACAAGAAAAATCATTTCCATGTAAGCCTTCTCTCTCACTAATATGGCTGGATATATCAAGAGATTTCACTTTCAGATTTTGTCACTTAGCAATTTATAGACACATCTAGAGCTGGTTCTGATTAATTACTTCTACCTGTTTCAAACCCTCTACCTGAAATTTTATAAAATATAATGTCAGCAATTTACTGCAGATCAATTAAGAGAGACCATAGATTTCGGATTCACATTTGATTTGAAAATCAATAACTAGGCATAAGACAAGAGATTTGCTATTAAAATGGAAGGTCAGGAGCCCACAAATCTAGGTTATATTTCTGGGTTGAGTCTAGGTGCCTGTGGGTCCAAGTATATAATTTCAATTTTTTTGTATCTAACTGCCTTTGTAAAATGAAGAATTTAATTTGCAGAAGGCTTGCAAAGGTTATCATTTATGAAGGTCTTGAAGTCTTAGGGTGGAGGGGCAGTCTGGTGTCACCAGACTAGCAATAGGTGGCTGATAAGCTGAATAAAAAACAAGTGAAATGGGAAATATTAGGAACAAAGTTGGGCACAAGGCAATTAGTCAAGGCCAGTTCAGTTGCCCTGATTCCTTTCCCTTTTTGAACACTGCATAAGGCAGGTACCCTGTAAAGAAATAAAATAGGATGTTGTAATTAAAGAGACTGGACATACATAGTTAATGTTGCATGGACAACCATAAATCTGGAATTTTCAGCCTCAAAATACTTGATTTTGCAGCCTAAGCAACTGTCTTAATGAATGTCATTGCTCCAAATAAAAGTAGGCTGTTAATATAGACAAGCATCATTCTGAAATGGGAATAAATTTAAATAACATACCTTATATTTAATTTTTACCTGTGCCAAGCTTACATCCCCAAAGTCATTTGTTAGCCATTCTGTGAACACTGCCTGTGTTTGCCTGAAGTTACTTCTGAATGTAGAAGGTATCACTGAGCCCTGAAAGACTCCCAACCCATGGGTCAAACAAGCATGTACCAAAGGGATAAAATGGATATAACGCCTCTTTACCTTCCCCACGTTCTGCCTTTGTGTCATCCCTGACTTTGCTTCTCCCTGAGAAACACCAATCCTGGCATCCACATCCTGTGCCACACCCCAGCCATCAGCACCTGGAAAATCCCAGAGACTGCATTCAATTCTTCTGTGAACTGAACCATGCCTTTCTGTGAAAGAACAGTCTTGCTATGTAGAAAGGCAGAGAGATCTAAAGCTTACACTGGCTTGCTCTTTCTTGTGCCACGCTCCCGTGGAGGGGGAGGCTGCGGAGGTGGCAGGAGGTGCCCGGGTTCCCCGGTGTAACACCCTGGCTGTCGGTGTGTTTGCACAGCTGTGACTTAGCAAATGGGTCTGATGCTAAAGAGAGGCAAGGAAAGAAGTGTTTTTCTCTGTGGTATTGGCTGAGCAAACCTCACAGGCACTGTGCTAACAGTGAAAAATCATTCGGAGGTGTCTCCTGTCACACTAGCCAGTGACTATTGTATATAAGTGTAGCCTTGTTGAGAAGGAAGAGGCAATCATTACATGGATACTTTTTGATCTAGAGTGCATTTTGAGGTAGAACTGTGTATTTGAAAGTGAGAACACAAAGACTAGTCAGAGAAGAAATGCTGCTTTGTCTGGAATGAAACCAGCAATGGCAAAAAACAAAGACTATAATGAAATACTTTCTTTTTCAGCATGAACAACCAGCTTCAGCACATGTCCTTCACAAAGCCTTGATGGCTGACCCAGACCCTACAGAAATGAACAGCAGATTTCCATACAGAATGTTGCTAGTTTCATCCTGCTGTGACTGCAGGATATATTTATACATTTCTTGCAACAGGCACAGTATTTTGTACCCACTGACAATCAGCCACTGTCATTACCCAGCCCGTGGGAGGCTGACTGCCTTCCATTACATATGCAAAATATGTAGAACTAACTAGGCTGTGATCTGGCTGCTTTCACCTACTTGTTTACCCTTGTGGAAGTGCTGTATGATTGACAGCAGACAAACAACAGGGTAGGATCCTTCCTAAGTGTGCTTTTTGCCATTGCAATGGTGCAGCTGGACTACATATGGCCCACAAAAAAATATGTGTATGAATGTCCCCATAGCTTCTCCAGAATGGGCTGTACCCAGCCTTGTCTCTTGGATTCACTTTTAGATGTTAAAATAAGCATTTCAGCTTATTCTGGAGAGTTGCAGCAATCAGACAGGTGTCCCTCCTGAAGCAGCAGGAGTGAGTGGCATAAAGCCTTTTTAACCTCTGTTGGCATTATATATATTCTCTCTGGAATACAATGTAGAAACTAAATACATGTCTGGAAAAGTACAGCTGCACTGAGCAGAACAAATGGACCTTCATTCCCCACAGTTGTGCTCCCAGTCCAGCCCAGGCTCATCTCCCCAGTGTCAAGGACAAACAGCACTGGAGTTTCTATCTGTAAAGTGCAATTTTGCAGTGCACCAAAAGCAGATACACGGACAACACACTCAACGTGTGGAAAGATACTACCAGCTGCTAATTCAGTTCATAGCTGCATTAGTAGTTTGCAGAATTTTGCCTCCAAAAACCTGGCATATTTTGAAGTTGTCTCTAGAAATATAGAGGTAGAACAGAATCACACTGAGAAAAAAAAAAAAGGTAATTTCAGCTATTAAAAAAAAAGTTTGGGATTCAAAAAAGTAGATTCAACACTAAAATGAACTGAAAATCTTTGCAACTATTTACATGATTTTTGCAAAACTGTACTAGTTAATCCTTTATTTTATTCTTTTTTTTTACAAGAAGCAATTGATATGCGCCAAAATTTCCATGCCAAGAGAGGGAGCATTTCATTTGTCATTTCAGTGCTTTCATTGTGGGGATTTTAGCTGGTGGCACTTCAATGAAACATACTTCTTTACAAGACAAATACTGCTGTCAGATGGACACTCATCAATCAAAGCACCAACTAGCTCCTTCCTTTCTGTGGAAAGCCTGAGTCACTCCTTTTTATATCAGAACTGAGCTACAGGAAAGTGGCTGTGTCAGCTGCCCCACTCTAAGAAAATGTTTGATTTATTACAAAAAGTACTTGAAATGATGAGAACCCACTGTCCATGACAGGCAGATGAAGGATGAAGGCACAGCAAGGGGAGAGATGCACTCTGCTGTGCCCCATGCTTTCTGACTGTACAGTAAAAATCTGTAGGGGTGCTCAGGCTGCCTCTGCAGACTCTAGGGTCTAAGTCAAAAATCGCTTCTTAAGTTTGTTTCTGCAAATACAGACAAATCTAAGGGGGGATCAACAGACTACCTGCTTCAGAAATTGGTTTTTTTCCTATTTAAAAAGCAATGCATATTCAACATAAATATGAAGCCAGAGGGGGCTCTTTTTATTTACAATATTCTGGTGAAGATTGGTTTCTATAGCAGCAGAAAGGAAGGGGTTTGTTTTTTTTTTTACCATACACACCCTCCCAAAGGAATTGTTCAGCTATTGAATTTAGGAAGAATTATTTAGCTTATTAAAAATATTTTTTATTCTTTGATAATATGCAAAAGGTGATAAAAAATCAGCTACTTATTATCATATCTTGCTTTTAACATTTTCTTCAATATGTCTGCAACTATACTTTCTTATTGTTGTTCTGTGTTTCAAAAGAGGTGTTTGGAAATACAGCAAGGGCATTTGATTATCCAGCACCAGCCTAGGTCAGAAAATTACACTGAATAATGATACTAAGCTGAGCAGAGACACAAAATTAATTATAATTTACATCAGACCTTCAGAAGCAGGTAGCTCTAGGTTGATAAGGATGACATTAGGGTTTGGATAAACAGCTATATAACTGAAGATAATTTCTCCAATTAAAGGCATATGCCTTTACAATTTCTACTTTTGTGTCTGATGGCAAGAGCTATAATCACCAATTTATGTTGCAGATAAGGAAAGTTACATTCTAACACATTCAGATTAGGTAAAAAGTTGCAGACAAAAGAAATAGAGTCCCCTTTAATTTTCCACCTTACGGCCAGGCATTAGCGGGCAAGTTCAAAGGCTCAAAGACTGTGTGATCTCTTTACATTAGAAGACCAATATATTCTCACTTGGCACAATATGTAGATCCATGGTAAAAAAGAAATACAGCCTGGCAATCAGCCGTGGTGAAGTACTACAAGGGCAGGTTTAGGATAGCAGCTCAGGATTATTCACTGTTAGGCACTTGGAGATTGATCTTATTTCCACTGAAGTGAACAATTATGTTTCTCTTCACGTCCATGGTAGAGATTTGACACTTTGACTAAATAGTTTCCCTGTTGTTTGACAGTCTTTTACAATAAAATGCCTCAAGCTGCACAGCTTCCCAGCACCAGAGGTGTGTCTATTTATAACCAACATCTGCTCAAACTTGTGCTCAGTCCAAACCACTACCGCGTCCGCATGGTGTGGACACAATTTGGGTTTAAATCTGCATAATACCTTGATGTGTGCTGAAAGAAGACAGTGGGAAAAGCTGGATCCCTGGTGTCCCTTAGCACAAGTCCAACTGCATCAATATCCAGTGTTGATAGGACAGGTATGCTACATTTAAGCTGTCTGTTGCCACAGATCCCACTTGTTCTTGGAGCAGTGGCTGAGCTCAAAACTTCTTATCTACAAGGTCTCTTCTGAGACCCTTTTCTGTGCACATGGACAAATACTGCAAGGACTCCTGCAAGTGCAGGCTATAGGCAACAATTTACACATAAACCATATGTACAGCTCAATATTTACCTTCCTCTCATGGCAGAATTCCTTAAATTCATAGGAGAAGCAGCTATGATGCAGTGAATATTATCTATGAATATTCATCCCACGCTTTGCAGGACTAGACTAACATCTGGAACAGAACAAGTAAAAAAAAGATTGTAATATCTTTGGTGCTTTTAGGGGGATTGAGTCACATGAAAATATTAGGATTAGCATGGTCTTGAGTCAAAGAACATTGTTATATGGACCTCACACCCTGTATTCATAATTCTTTGCAAACCTGGCCTTACAACCTTCAGTTCTGATGCCACAAATATTTACACAGATAAGGAGTTTCTGAGATAATCGAGTTTCGCTCAAAATGCAAAATCCCACATTTGAAACACAGTTCAGCTATCTATACATGTGTGTGAAAAGTGCAGCTCAGTTTGGGGCACTGCCTTTATCACACCAATGCACTAAAAACATAACATTTCCTTTTATTCCAGGATCTCTTGTTGAGATGTGCTCTGAGAAACTCTACTGGACAAACGTCCTGTGAAGCCTTTCAGTTCTTGCTTTATTGCAAGGCTCTCCAGGCACAAAGAAGAGTGGCACCTCATCCAATTGACTGCACTGTGAATTACACTTCATTCCTTTACAAGCCTCTCTCCTCCTCCTCTGAGATGGAAACTGTTCCATCTCTGCTGGGAAGAGAAGAAAAAACCTGGATTAAAAAGGGAGCAAAGTATATGGTGATTTGCCTTTTTCCCTGCCTACTGAGAACTATCCCAGAGATGTTCTCCTAAAGTCAGATGAAATGGAATAATATATTTTAATATCACTGAAGGCTAAGTTTGACCTTTAAATATTAATATTTAAATATTAATGAAATAGCAGAAGAAAGCAGACTGACAGGTGTAATACAAGTCAGACAAAATAGCACAGTAAAATTATATCATGCATTGAAATTCTCATTAGTGATAATGAGAAATGCACCTATAATCTCTGATCTGAAAATGTACTCCAGAAAATCCTAGTAGAATAAATGATCAGAAAAATTTGCTTGAAGTAATTATTCTTATTTTATAACTTAGGGGGAAATTCTGAAAGAGAGGAAAAGTCAAAAAACTGTACTTATCCATGTAAGTGGACTTTCTCTTTAAATTGGACCCTACTGGATTTGTTTCCTGAAATATTTTACTCAAGGGTCTATTTCCATTCCTTTAACAAAGAAAAATCTTAATCTTTCTACAGTTCTTCACATTAGTTCACTAGACTGTTCTTTACTGATGAAAGTGTATCTCTCAAACACAGCCTGAGTACTGCTTATATCATTAAATCTGTCTGAGAACAGCAGAAAATGACATGCTGAAATTATAAACATTTTCCCATTAAGTGCAATATAACAAGAGGGAAGCAGAATTTTAAAGCAGGATCAGTTCTTCATTCTGCACTTTCACTGTTACATAGAAAGGCAATATCAGAGAAGTCAGATGAAGACACTGGGAGCTTTCAAATCACACTTAAAACCATGTGTGTTAATCTACTAGACGATTTGAGTATGAAACTCACAGAATCTGTCTTAAAATCAATGAAAATAACAATATTAATGATGGAAAGATTAACAGATCCACACCTGCTGTCTCACAGGTCTGTGTGTCTGCTAAAGCTGTGCTGTTTAAAGGAAAGATAATATGATGTTGGAAATTATGTAATTAAAAATCAGTTACAATTAGTTAGTTTATTCTTCTTAAAGACAGCTAAATATCTAGAAGGTGTAAAGTTGCAAAAGGTGTAAATGTGTAGAAGTGCATGGTGGAGGTGAGGTTTAATTTCCCTGGAGGAAGTAAATACTCTGCACTAAAGTGGTGCTGGCCAGGGAATTCAATTTGATCTGTCTCCCAGTGTCTCTCAGCATCACCTCCCGTGCCAGACTTATTCAATGCCTTATCTTCTGTCACACCAATAAAGTAAGTAGCACTATTTCTGTGGCACAAACAAAATGTCTTTACTTTAGCAGATAAATTCCTATCCCAAGTAATCAGACTGTGGAGAAAGCCTCATAGTGACCAACAAATAGCTGTACAACATCAGCCAGAGTCAGAGTACTGCAAAATCATGTACATAGAACACAACTGAAAATGGTGTTTTCAAAGGGGATGTCTGTTCTGAGGAGGCCAAGATCTGTATGTGCCCTAAGTCTGAACTGCCAAAACAGATCCCTGAGAGGCCAAAGGCTTAGCAGAAGGACATAGGAAAGCCTCCAGACAGTGTCTCTAATAGTGTCCAGGATTGCCTGCATGCCCTGGACCCCAGTCAAGGACTGATCATTTCATGGATAAGCAAGCAGAATGCTTACTGAACTCTATCCAAATTGCATGAGTGACACTCTAGGGCAGTGCAGCATTTCAACCCAGCCAGGTGAAACTCACAACCTACAAACCCAGATAAACAACCAGCATGATTTCCCAAACTGCTCAGAGCCTGTTCATTCCATACTCCCAACAGCTGATGAAGAGACACAGGCACACTGTGAGGCTCAAGTGACATTGGAACTGCCTGAAGTGAGGGCTTTACCACAGGGCCTCTGATTTATTCCAATCATGCAAGATCTCTGTGGTAAAGGCAGAAGCTCCACATGTGTTTTCTGAGTTCCAGTCCTACAGCCAACACAGAAGTAATTTGGTTATATTATTAATGTTGTTTCTTTACACTTATCAATTTACAGGAGAATGTTTTGAGCTGTCAGAGAATGGAGGAGTGTAGAATCTAGTCTGTACACCATGACTTTCTTCTTTAATTTATGAATATGCTCCAATAAGACTCTGTAATTCTAATACCTGGTGTGTTCTTGCACACCCAGTAAATGACCTGTGTTTTATCACTGGAAGTAAAAATGGAACATCTCTCTTTGAATGACTCAATGATTTAATAATTATTAATGAGACATTATTCTTTTAAACATTTCTGGCAAATGATTAAGTTAAATGTTTGACATGGCTTTTAAAGGCCTGTAGCATGATGCTGCCTAGCAACTGAAATGTCATATACTCTTTCTGATATTTTGTGACGCAGATAAAATAACAAGGTTTGGTAAATACACTCAGTGTCATTCATACATCAAGGAGTTTTGCCATACCAAAGACTTTTACACTTCCAGTGTATCCAAACTTTCAGTACTCCAAACCTGTACCCAGATACTCTTTACCATGTACACAATTCTCACCTGCAGAATCCTGGCAACTCCAGACATTTGCATTCTAGATGTGAACAGATCATCTTCCTGCATGCCAAGTTAAAAATAGGGCTCTGCTGGGAGAACCAGTCATCTGCAGGATCTCTACAGGCATGGATGCTCAGGAAAACAGTGCCAAGACATTGAGTAACGTGCACCAAGCTGAACAAGGTGAGCTGCAGGAGAAAGGTTAAGGACCTTTACACAAAAACATGACCTGGAGGTCTGTTATCACTAACTTGAAAAACCAAAATCTTTCCCTTACACTACTGACAAATATGATGAGTAAGAATATAGCTGGACATTTGGAGCAATGTATTGCTTTCCCTCTGGTTCTGCAACAAGTTCAGGTCACAATTAGAATACTTAATAAACATTAGCTAAGTTCTATATCTGCTCCCCTTATTTAACACTGTCTAAATAATGTATTCATTTTATTATTCTACTGTTTCTATTAGTCAGTTATGTGTTTTTTAAGAGAATTTGAACTATTTTTAAAGTGCAAAGCAAGAATTTGCCCCAGTGAAATACAAAGTGTTGGTCCACCTCACAAGTCAGCCTGATGTGGTTATGAATATTTACTGCTCTTGGTCTTTCCACACTTGCCATTCCCATGCATCTCACTGCAATTTAAGGGAAGCAGTGGTAATGCTGAGAGGCAGCTTTGGGAGTCCAAAGGCCATGATGACTGGGGAGATACAAGATTATTAGCTTGTTAGAATTAAATCTATCACAGGTTCTAGTAAATAATTGAAGGCAGATCATGGTTTTCCTAAGCTCTGTTTGAGTTGCACTGTGTCAATAAAGACAAAGACTTAATTTAAGCCACGTTTGTGCTCTCATGTGCCACTTTCTGATGCTTACTCTGCAGAGAGATATATAGAAAGGTAAGAAGTTCCTGTTCATGCTTGCAGCCAACAGCTCAAAATAACCTGATTTCTAATACTGCCATGAAATAATTATTTCTGTAGTAAGAACAATCACACACAAGAACAGTGTTATCCCATTGGGTTATAAACAGACGTGACACTGCCTTTTGTCACATTACACAACAGAGATCAAAAGCACCACAGCCACTTAACACCATCTTGATCCCCTGAGGAGGCACTGAGTTGTCCAAGAATGGTGACACATAAATTGAGGGACAAGTTAATAGTGAGACAGAGTGGGTCATACAGTCTCTGGGTTACCATGCTTTTGCTGATTAAACATACATGAATGAACTGAGTTTTGTTTCTAAGCTGGTTTTCTGTGAAATGGCCTGCCTTCAGATCAAGGGCACAGCCTCAGCAAGGTTGGCTACTCACACTGACTTCTCCTGTGTGTCACCAGGGAACACAGAACTGTAATTCAGGTATGCTGAAATAGCCAGGTAAGAAAACTCCACTAAGGCCAATATGAACCACAGTTCCCCCTGGATTTATATGACAGTTCAAGACCTCATAACTGAAAGAAAAGCCTCTGGAAGATACCACGGGATGCAATGGTTTCCTGTGCCAACGAGACAAGAAATGTGGCCCTTCCTTAACCTCATTTTAAATTTTTTGCGTATCCTGAGGCACAAGAACAGAAACTTAGTCACCAACAGATTAAACTGTGATCCATTAAGAAAGACTGCCATCTCCTGGTTTTTTCCACAACAGTCTTCCTTGGGAAAAAAGAATCGGTTTAGTTAAAGCTTATGGTTGATCATAAAGTCATGCTTGCTCTGAACCTTTAAGGGAAAATGTCACAGTTAATAAAGGACAGGCAAGTGAAAGCTGAAAAGGCTAATGCATTATGACTGCACGATATAGGTTAAGCCAACATGTGCAATAATTATAACTATCACAGCTTGACACAGTTTATAAAGGCCTGAACCATAAAAGCTCAGAGCCCAGCAATACAAACTACTTAAACATTCTCTTCTGGAGTGCTGACTCTCCAATCTTCTGCTGACTTTCAATCAGAAAAAACAATATTCCATAATGGTTGATAAGAACCAATCATTCTCATTCTCAGAGATATTAAATCTCCTTTAAAAGCCAATCTGAAAGAGTCTTACAAGTAGAAGTGACTTACACTGGCTTTAAGGACATGCAGAATTATGCAGAGCAGAAGACTATTGTAAAACTATGGATGTACAAGCACAATAATGATATTGGGCAAGGGAGGGGTGAGCCACTCCAAGGAAAATGTGAGAATGAACCCTTTTGATATTTTCTTGAAGTTGTTCAAGAATGGGCTAACATGACAGTGAGCTGGAGGCATCACAGATTATTTGATGTGGTCTGTGTTCCCTGTTCAGTCTTCTCCTCTGTCCAGGTTGATGAGAATTCATTCCCACTAGATGTATGCAATAAAATAGTATTTTACTATCACTTGTACATTTAAATTTTGGTGGTTAAGAATAACATACTTTTGTTAATCAATATTGCAATAATGCCCAGAGCTCTCTGATACACATGGGCCTTCTCTGTCCAATACAGGCTCTGTCTAAGTCCCATGCAAATACCTGTTTTAAAATAGTTCTTTCTTCAAGGCCTTGCAATCTAAACACAAACAAGCAGTGGGAGTGAAGAAGTATGTCTATCCTCACCTTACTGATGAAGATATTCCACTGTGTGGATGACATAAATGAAATGACAATGACCACTTAAAGTAACGGGAGCATCTACAACTCAACAAGACATTGAGGTGTCCTCACAAGTCCCACACTTGGGATGTCTTCAAGGAAACAAACATTTGAAGCATAAATGTCACTTTGAACCTAGGCACGCTGTCTGCATTACTGAATTCAGAGGCCTGAGCTCAAGGAGTTAAATTATTATTAGAAGAATGCCAATACCATTGTTTAATCAATTTTTTGTTTAATTCAAGATTTTAAACCCCGTCTTCCTCAAAGCAAGAATTTTGTCTTGTTTAGAATAAAGGTAAAGGGAATTTCAAACTGTTACATACAGAAAATATTACTCTTCAGCACAAAAAGGTTTACACATTTTAGGAAGAAATGTGACAATTCAGCTCATGATGTTATCTGAAAATTTTTCACAATAGTTACGATTCCATTCCTCTATAAGCTTTAAGACTTCCAGGTAAATGTACGAAAATTAATGTTACTGAAGAAAACTCAGAAATACATGGCACTTTGTTCTCATCATCATCTTCTTCGCTAACGGTATAAGAAACATAGGGTTACTACTCAAGGAAGTAAAATCTGATTCCAAATTTCAGAACCTACTTTTAAAAAGCAATTTTAAAAATGATAAATGGCACGAGAGAATTTTCTTACAAATACTCAGCAAGGTGGAGAAAATTTTGCAGTGAAACAGTGTTCCAGGATAGGTAAATGAAGGAGTACATGTGATGGAGAACTTTAAAAAAAAAAAAACAACTAGCCTCAATCCTTCATTCTCTTTCTTCTTCAACTAAAGGCTCGAGTTTTGGAGCTCTCTCACAGCGAGGGTGACATCTTGTGTTCATTCCAGCCACAAACTGCCACTAATCAGCCTCCATCCAGCTGCTATGAGCCCGGAATATCTCTCCCCTTCAAATTTTATCTTCAAAAGAGCTGCAAAGAATTTTAGCTGACCCTATATATTTCCCTTCCTGTATCAGATTTCATACTCTCTTTGAGTTTAATCATGACTTTATATCGTTTGAACAGAGCTATTTTCAATGAAGATCTGTAAATGATAAAGCAATATAAAAGACACACTCCTTCTGAATAGGAGACAGTAATATATTTACTAGGATTCTTTAAATTAATGAGGGCACTGTAAAAGGGATGCCTTTTATGCCTGAGAAAATTATTATTTTAAGGGTTATGAACCTGTCCGTCTGTAAGTTATAAACTAGTTGCTACATCTGCAGTTTGATTAGTCTGCTAATAAATCACTTGATCCTACTTGTAGCTTTTGCAGCATTTTAAGAAACCTTCACTAAGTTTTTTAAAAACAGGAAAATGTTAAAAATTGGATCGCTGTAGGCAAAAAAAGAATATTGTGAATTTACATGCTGTCTTATTAAAAGCAGCTGTAGTTTACTGTCATGTGCAAAACAAGCTATTTATCAACACCTGCTAGGGTTTGTGGAACAGAGGAAGCAAACCTGTAAACAGCCTCCTGAAATAGAACAGAAAATGTTTGATTATTATTTCATCTGATTCAGAAAAGCAGCTTCTGAGGACCCCAAAAATATTTTGTAAGTTTAAATTGCAAATGTCAGAAACAAGCTTTAAATAAAAATAAATTTAATAAATAAAATAAAATAGAATCTAAACTCTTCAGCTTTGTGCCATGCCTAATTTTCCACTCCAGTTATCCTCATGGTACCCTCCTGCCTGCCAGTGGTACATTACAAACTGTGCACTGCTCTTGCATTATGTATTTTTTGTTCTCTCATTGCCTCTGTGAGGATAAAAATGTGTATAGCACCTTGTTTTCCTGAAGACATTTTGTTTGCAGTGTGTAGGTGATAAACACAAAATAATCTCTTACTGCAGAGAAGAACTGTAGCATTTCATACAAGGTGGCATTTCCTGGACTTTGGTCCTCTGTGTGCCAAAGAGGAGATCACGCATTAAAACACTTGCAGTGCTTTCAGTTCCAACCGTAAAATATGGGCTGAATGAGAAATTTCCTTTAAAAGTCACAGAGATGATGTGAATCCAGCTCTATTGCCATGTCCACAAAGTGCTGCTGCTGCTGTCAGCTATAACTGAGACCAGACTGCACACAGCACAAGGGAGACATTAGCTGAAAGCAGTATCAAACAAAACCCCTAAAAAGGTGTGATTGTGATGGCCTACCTTGCTTTTTCCAAACTTGGATGCCTTATTCTCCTTGTAAGCCATACTTTGAATTCCCTCACAGGTTCAGAGATAGTCAGTGATAGGCTACAAAGACATGATTTGTACCAGCAATTTCTCACTCACATTAACATTGACATGTTCTATAAATCAAGTCATCTATTCTCTGTGTGATGTATCTGAATAAATCTGTATCTATGCCATTTATATCAGTTCAGGTTTGTGT
This sequence comes from Irena cyanogastra, assembly GCA_013397155.1. NCBI lineage: Eukaryota > Metazoa > Chordata > Aves > Passeriformes > Irenidae > Irena > Irena cyanogastra. Next base: position 21,317 of record VWZV01011717.1, read on the forward strand.
AACTTTTCTCTGTCAAAGTCCACATTTCAGAATCATATATCTCCAATTAGAAAATTAATTATTTCTGCAGATATCTTTGTAACCATCATTTGCATATGTACACAGATTGGTAAGGTAGATACATTTGAAAAAAAAATCTGATTTTAAACCAAGTCCCTTTGTATTACTGTCTGACAGATAAATTTGCTCTATCATGCAAAATAATAATCTGCTAAAAATGAAAAGACCGCTCTGAACAGTTTTCCAGTTTGTGGCTGCAAGCAATAAAAGCTTTAGTTTTCTAGTTCAGAACTTTTAGCTGAATGGTGCAGATGTTCATAAATTACATCAGTGTTGATTTTCTTCATGTCCAACCTAAGACATCAAAACCACATTTCTCCAGAAATTCTGATTTTTGAAAATAAAACTTGTCTTCTTTAATTCAGTTCTGTACCCAAAATCCTGTATTAAAAAATGACTACACACTTTTGTTTCATGATCTTTTCTAGACGGGATTTTGGCACCTTTTGTATAAATTACACCTTCTACTTGAAATGATACAACTGAAATCAATAACTACTTCTGTGTTACATTTTAATCAACACAAGTTATTTTATGGTAAGTAGGCACAAATATTCTGAATTTGGCTATAAGGATGAATTATAGCCAAAGGAGATAAAATACTGACCGTGGCAGCCCATTAAAAATATTCACCTTCAGAAACAAATTCAGAGCATCTCATATGGATTTATTCAGCTCTATAAGGGTTTACTCACACAAAACATGTTTCCCTACAAACCTTCCTGCAAGATCATGTGCAGAAAATTTGGGACATTTTGACAACAATTCAATAACCATTTGAGAAAATCCTATTGTTAGTAATGATTGCCTGATAACTCTAGCAATTAGGAATGAATGTATTGGACAAAAATGACACTTGTTCTAGAGGGGATTCATATGCTATCTAAGAAATGCCAAAATTCAGAGAAAAACTAGTAACAGGTGTTAGTGGTTTAAATTACTGTCTAGACCTGTCACAATAATATTATCATTATTATCTTCTGAGTAATCTTTTTTTTGTGACTTTTCACAATAACAGCTTGAAGAAAAACAAATAGATGCTAAAAGAAGGAATCTCAAAAGCACGTTTTGAAATTTCCAGAGAAGCACATTTGTTTGTTAACTCTAAGTAACATGTTTTACAAGATATTGAGAGAAAGCAATTTTGGAGCTCATGATAATTTTCCACCTTAAAAAAATCTGTAATTTCCGAATTCTTATACCGAATGCCCTGACACCTGTGTACACAGATGCAAGACCATATTTTGCCTATAAAGTTTTCCTTGTGTGCCATGCTGCTTGTAGCCAACAGACATAGCAGGTCAGTGGGATCTGACATAACTTTTCAGGACAGTTTATCAGTGTGGGCCTTGTGCCTCACTAATGTGATTTCACAATGACTTGCCAAGTCAGCCAGAACCCAGCATGGACACTGAGGTGAGTTCTTTATAAAGGCTTTTACCTGACCAGAGTTTCCAGGTGCTAATTCTCGGCAGAGCTGGGGGTGTGATGATGTGAGTGAAAGCAAAAATAGTGATGACTCTGGCACTACTGGTTAAGATGGGAACATGAAGACCATGCCAGGCCCAAAGGACATAACTTTGTCCTCCCTCAGGGTATTAGTGTCAGCTCCCTGCTGTCCAGATCTTTATCCATTTTATCTGCACAATGATCACATTCCAGAAAGAAGCACTGCCTGGGTTAAATCTGGATCCAACCTAGTCACATCCATAAAACCAGTACAGACTAGAAAGAGCAAACCTATGTCTACCTAAAAATACATCCTGAAAATGCAATATAAGGCAGCCAGGGAGAAAATATGCACAGAATCTAAATTACACTGAGCTGCAGTATGGAACTTTCACCTGCTTAAAATTAAGCAGATAAAACTGAGTTCCTTTGGATCTGTACCAAAAGCTTTTCTTGCTGAGGATGTATCAGTTCAGTTTCAAATGCAGCTGATAGAAATAAGCAATAATCCATTCAATTTATTAAAGCAGTGGCCAGACATGTTATCCAGTCTGTGAAAGTCTGGACAGAATGGCATGGTTCACAGTCTGAAGCTCTGGTAAGACAAATTTAATTCTCATCCTGGTGATCTAAACGACCCATGGAAGACAATAATGACAGATAGTGAAAAATTACTTTCGTTGCTTAATATAGAATTAGTTCCGCAGTTTGTTCTGTGTTACAGCAAGGCTGAACCTCAATTTTTAGTCTCGGGTCTCTCGAAGGCACTGGTTTCTGGTTTCACGTGGCCAAGCTGCGGCACATCCCTGTGCTGTCTGTGCCCTCTGCTGTCAGGCAGCAGCCGCCCGTCAGCCTTCGGGAACCACTCTGGAAGGAGCCGGGAAGTGACTCTCCTCTGTATTTGGCACTGGTGATGGCGCAGCTCGAGTGCTGTGCCCAGGTCTGGGGCCCTCGTTCCAGGCACCGAGGGGCTGGAGAGAGTGCAGAGTAAGGCAGTGAGGCTGGAGCAGGAGCACGATGTGATGAGCAGCGCTGGCGGAGCTGGGGGTGTTTAGCCTGGCACAAAGGAGGCTCGGGGGCCCTCCTGCCCTCCACAGCTCCCTGACAGGAGGGGCAGCCAGGGGTGGGGGTGGTCGGGCTCTGCTCCCGGGGTACAGTAACAGGACAAGAGCACATGGCCTCAAGCTGCACCAGGGGAGGTTTAGGTTGGGTATTAGTAGGAATTTCTTCACAAATTGTGATTAAACATTGTAATGAACTGCCCGGGGAGGTGGTGGAGTCACCATCCCTGGAGGCGTTTAAGGAAAGCGTAGGCGTGGCGTTCATTGCCACGGTGTCGTTGACATGGTGATTGACACGGTCGCAGGCTGGACTCGATCTCAGAGTTCTTTTCCACCCTAACTGATTCTTTACTTCTGTCTCTTTCTCCCGTTGACCACATGTAATCATGGGTGGACGCAGCACCACCGGGCAGACGGCTGTTGTGAAGCTGGGGGGATCTGTGTGGGACACGGGGAGCCCCCTTCTCAGGCAAACCCGGAGCGTGTTCCGCCTCGGCGGCTGAGGAGCGGGACTGGGAGCGGAGCGGGGAGCAGGGCCGGCAGTGGGGCGGGAATCGAGGCCGGGAGCAGGGCAGGGACCGGGTCCGGGATCCGGGATCCGGGCAGGGATCGAGCCCGGGCCCCGCGCGGCGCTATCTCCGCCGGGCCCCCAGAGGGCGCTGCCCGGTGCCCGTGAGGCCCCGCGGGCGGAGGTTCCGGCGGGTCCGGACGCGGCCTCCCCACGTGTGCCGGGAGTGCGGGGTTCCCGCTGCCACTGCCGCTGCCGCGATGTCGGTACCGGCTGCTGCCAGCAACCTGCCCATGCGGCTGCTCCGCAGGAAGATCCACAAGCGCAACCTGAAGCTGCGGCAGCGCAACCTGAAGCTGCGAGCGGCCCAGGGGGCAGGTACGGGCGGGCGGCGCTGCGAAGCCTCTCCCCGGCTGAGCGCCGGCGGAGCCGTGACTAACTTTGTGTTCTCTCCCCTCTCTCTCTCTCCTCCTTCTGTCTAAGTCTCCGCCGTGCAGTGCCCTCCCCGAGCGAGGAGGCTTCTCAGGGACCCCCGGAGGAGGAGAAGGCGGAGGAGGCGGTGGAGGAGGCGGCGGTGCCAGAAGTGGATGCCGCGGCCGAGGAGGGTGCGGAGCCTGCGGACGCAGCCGGACCCCGCAGCGGGGAGAAGAAGAAAAAGAAGAAGAAAAAGAGAAAAGCGGTGGCCAATGGAGGAGATGGTGGGTGTTCTTAGCAAAGACAGCTTGTCTCCTAGGGCTAAGTTAGTCTGGGAGACCCCACAAGCGCCTCCTAAGGGTTCCCGTCGCGTCGGGGAAAGTTTGAAATGCCATGTGCCGGTCAGGTGTGCATTTTAAAGTCCCTGAGGTCTAAAGATTTACCCTTTTCATTCCAGCTGCGATGTTTGAATTCTTAATTCATACTAGTATCAAATTTATGTGTTCCATAGGACTGTGCTTTGTAACGTTGACTGTGTGTTTTGCTTGTTTATTATTCAAATAACCTGTGTTTCAGGGCTTGGTAGATGAGTGCTTTCTGTACTTGGCTGTGCAGCCAGTACAGCTTTTTAGCAATATGTCCAGCCTTTGGCAACATTTATATATTATGAAAATGAAGTATACTGGAAAACTACCAAAAAACCACTATACAAATACTGCTAAGTTTGCATATGTTTTTATATGTATAGGTTTATAGATACATATATAGACTTACATGAGGAATAGTAGCTTTCAAAATGTATTTGATTTTTGGAACGTCTGTCATGGTTATGCCAATGAAGATGTGCTTTCATCTCTGAAGATTCAGGTACCTAAAATGCAACTTCTCACATATCCTGAGCACAAACGGTGTGGGAAGTTTGGTGTCTGCATTGCAGGTTGGGAAGAATTTTTTAACTGGTTTAAGGACAATTTATCTTGCTTCCACACCAGATGTCATATGATGTACATCAAACTACATTGTTTCACTATGCAAAGTGGGCTGTGTGGAATATCTTGGGGGTTTTTTGCTCCATGCCTCAGAAAATTCCATAGAAACCTTGTCTCTCCTCCAGCCCCCTTCCACCCCATGGAAAGCTGTGATCTTTGTACATGGTTTACAGACTAAAGGAAATTCAGTCTGTGGAACAGCTTTTCATGATAACTATGACCTTTGTATTTCTAACTGATTTGTCTTCTGTAAAAATAACACTCCAGATACAGAAACCAAAAAAGCAAAAACTGAAGAAGATGAATCTGCAGAGGTAGAAGATGGAGATAAGCAGGACTCTGGAGAGAAAGAAGTGGAAGAGGAGGAGGAGGATGAAGTGCCCAGTTTGCCACTAGGTGTAACAGGTATTTTGTGTTCTCTTTTTCATGCACGGGTGAAATCCCAAGGTCTAACACTTTCCTTCCAGAGCAAGTTGCAGTTTTCAGGTGAGCTTTGCCAGTCAGGTGTTTGAATATGTGATATGACACTGGCAGCTGTACAGCTCTCACCCACCTACTGTTCTTTGAAATTTGCATTATATACACAACTGTTGGTCCTACAATTACTAGTGAAAGTGTTTTTTAAACTTATATACACATATGCTTACTGTAAAGGAAGAAGTCCACGAAGAGCAAGCTGGAGGTGTATAACTAGTAAGTCTGCCAGAAGAAGCAGTGCATTCATTTTTATTAACTCTGTGTAGTTTTCTTATGAACTCATTAATACAGAGTAGTTTGCCAGTGTCGTTGGATTTTGTGGTAGAATGCAATAAGAAGTTCTTTGATTTTTTTTATATAGGTCAATTCGAACTGGTTAATCTCAGATGGCAGAGGAAATAGAAGAAATAAGTTTAAATATTTTTCATTTTGCCCCTCACTTCAGGTGCTTTTGAAGACAATTCCTTTGCTTCCCTGGCTGGTTCTGTCAGTGAGAATACATTGAAAGGCATAAATGACATGGGCTTTACACACATGACAGAAATTCAACATAAAAGTATTAAGCCTCTTCTGGAAGGCAGGTAAGAAGTAGGGCTTTTTAGTTACTCTAATGACCTCAGATGTTTTGTAAACTTTGCTGTCAAGCCACATACATGCATTATAAAATAAAATTATGGAATCATTAAAGTTGGAAAAGACCTCCACGATCATCAAGTCCAGCCTTTCACTCACACACTTTTGCTGTGACCTGCCTCTGCCAGCAAGCTCCTAGTACCAGCTCCACTGGTCTTCTTTAAGCCATGTTAGGTTTTTACATTGTCAGCATGGATCAGAGTGAGATTGCCTTTCTCTCTATATGGTCTACTAAATACTTCTTTTTCTAACATTGCTGCTTACAGGGATATTTTAGCAGCTGCAAAAACAGGCAGTGGAAAAACACTTGCGTTTCTCATTCCTGCAGTAGAGCTTATCTACAAGCTGAAATTCATGCCTAGGAATGGTAAGGCTCTTCATTTCACAGCTGAATTTTACTGCAAAGCAGCCATTTAGGGGGTTGGATGAGTTGTAACTGACTCCTGTCTGATTGATGTATCTTTTAGGAACGGGTGTTATTATTCTTTCTCCTACTCGAGAGCTGGCTATGCAAACCTACGGAGTTCTTAAAGAACTTATGAATCATCATGTTCATACCTATGGTCTGATAATGGGGGGCAGTAACAGATCAGCAGAAGCACAGAAGCTTGGAAATGGAATCAACATCATTGTAGCAACACCAGGAAGACTGCTGGATCATATGCAGGTAGATATAATGTTGATGTCTAATCTGGTTATTGAAACATAATAAAACTCCTTTCCCTGTCTGACTGTTTGTTAATCTTCTAGAACACTCCAGGTTTCATGTACAAGAACTTGCAGTGTTTAGTAATTGATGAGGCAGATCGAATCTTGGAGGTTGGATTTGAAGAAGAGATGAAACAGATCATAAAACTTTTACCAAGTAAGAAAAAAAAATCTTTCTTTTCTGGAAGTCACTTGACTAACATTATATCTTCTTTCTGACTCAATTATTATCAGACAAGTTACTAATTTTTATAATTCTGTAAATGAACTTCATAGTGGTTTTCTTATTTGTCCTTTTTTTCTGCTAGCCAGTATATATTACTTATTCACCATCATTTACCTGAAAAACAGAGTTTTCAAATGCTCTTCAGAGATATAATTCTGTTCATATAAAATCCTTTTAGTTTAATGTCTCTGTTTTCTCATTCATCTTCCTCTGCCTGTTTATTTCCTGCAATTTGTTATTTCTTAATAAGGTTTAAATTCAAGGAAAAAGGGCTTCTGACTTGCAGTTCAATCTTTTTTGATACCTCAAAGACCAGTATCTTGAAGAACTTTAAGTATTTATTAAATTTTTCCTTGTAATTGATGTATTAAACACAATTTGAATTGTTTTTATAAACAAAAATATTGTAGTATTCATGGAAATTAATTTAGAATTAGAAGATTGATCTTGGTTTCGTTTTGTGTCGAAATTGGGTTGCAAATGATTATTAACATTTTTACAGAGAAAGAACATTGTGTTTTGATAGCAGTTAGGATTTTGGGGGTGAGGACAGCTGAAATAAACATGATGTACATCCCATAATACAACTACACCTCTTTGTTTGTCAGTAGCAGTATGTTTGAATTAGAATTTAATTGGAAGGTTTGCCCAGGGAAGTTTGCAGTTAGATGTTTTAGGGAATTGCTATTTGAATTCTTCTTTAAAAAGTGAGGCTATCTTTCAAATATTTTCCAGAGCGCAGGCAGACGATGCTTTTCTCTGCCACACAAACTAGAAAGGTTGAAGATCTGGCAAAGATCTCTCTGAAGAAAGAGCCACTGTATGTTGGGGTTGATGATAACAAGGAGACAGCAACGGTAGATGGTCTGGAACAGGTACGACAAACATTAGTGGGAGGGTTGAGATCTCTGAACACACCAAGCCCTGTGGTTTTTTTTACTTTGGGCTTCAAATGTATAACTATTTGGTGAGGTTTTTTTCACAAAGTAACCCTTCTCTGATATAATTGTGTTACTAAAACACAAGTTTTCTCCTTACTACTTTCATTTAACAATGTTTAAAATTTTTGCAGGGTTATGTGGTCTGTCCATCTGAAAAAAGATTCCTTTTGCTCTTCACATTTCTCAAGAAGAACCGGAAGAAGAAACTGATGGTATTTTTTTCTTCATGTATGTCAGTGAAGTACCACTATGAATTACTCAACTACATTGATCTGCCTGTTTTGGCCATTCATGTAAGTATCTTACTCACTGATTTGTTTTTAATTATTCTGATAACACGTCTAAGCTGTTACTGGCTTTACATTTGCCTGGTTTGTTTCAGTCCCGTTTCTAATAAACAGCCTGCTCACAAAACTGATGATGGTCTTGATTACTCTGTAGAGGAAGGAGATAAAGCAAAGATTATGTAATAACACTTCAGTAATCAGACTTGCTATTTTTTGAACCAGTGCTGAACACTGATATTAATTTATGCTCTCTGTGTAGCAACATTTCTGTTTTTCTTCCAAGAAGTTACCTTTCACAAGCACTAAAATTCAATATGTGGAGCGAATTTCTTGTCAGAGGAATCCAGAGTCTGATGCCTGAAGTGTTTGATGCTTTTTCTAAGGTGGGGGTGATGTTTGGATGCCAATGCCAATTCTTACCATTTGGATGAGTATTGTAAATTTTTTTGTCAAAACCACCAAATGCACAGTTCAGAACAAAGAATTGACTGAAAGTCTATGAAACAGTTACAGCTAATCACAAATGTCCTTTTTTATTTTGTTTTGAGGGGAAATTTCTTGCTATTCTTTGATAGAACTGTGACAAGTGTCGGTTTTGTTTGGTTGTTTGCTTTTATAACCTATAATCTGTCTAACATTGCTAGACTTGCGAATGTCCTTTTTCTGAACTTGAAACATGCATGTTGTGCTCATGAGAAGAATGTTTATGCAATAGTTAATGTTTTGGGAGATACATTGTAACCTCTGAGAGATGTCACTTCTTGTAACCCTGTGCAGTTTATTTTTTTGTTTCTTCACTGCAAAATGGTCCTGCTTGGTCTGTACAAATCCACGATTTGGAAAGATGTCTCCAATTATTTTTTTAGTTGATATTTCATCCCCAGTGTGTTTGTTTCCTTTCAGGGCAAGCAGAAACAGACCAAACGTACTACAACGTTTTTCCAGTTCTGTAATGCAGAGTCTGGAATACTGCTGTGCACTGATGTGGCTGCCAGAGGACTGGACATTCCTGAGGTTGACTGGATTGTCCAGTATGACCCTCCAGATGATCCAAAGGTAAATTAAGGAAGTAGACGAGTGTCACAGCAAGAAATCAAATTCTGACTACAAACTTATTGCAGAGAAGTGCTGAAACTGCTGCTTGACAGAGGGCAGGATTCAGTCATGGTCATATCCAGCTGCTGGTTTCTTTCACTGCTCTTCTCCAGCTCCTAGGAAGTGCTGCTCCTAGCCAAGACCTTGGTTGCCTTCTTAAGAATTGCATTTTAAAATACTGTTTGTGCTGTGAAATTAAAATCTAATCAGCTAAACAACCAAACACTTCTCAAGAGGAGTGCAAGTTTACGTGTGCATCCCTGAGCTTTTCCAGTTGAAATTTGCTTTTTGTTGAAAGATAATATTCTTACTTGAATAAAAGTCTGTTGTAAACAAGGGAAATTCAAAAATCTCTAAAATCAAGGTTTAATTTTCAGTTACTGCAGACAAAGATTTTTTTTCTTCAGTGAAAGAAAATGCTTTAGTCAGGGGCTCTTTCTCAGCCTGATGCTGCTTTGCACCTTCAGCACTTGTTTTCCCTTATCCATGTATCAGTGCCAAGAAAAAGTCTTACCAATAGTGAATGATACATTACATTATATTGAGGTTAACTTTGGTGTATTTTTTGTTGATTATTAAGACTGCCTGACCTTGTTGCTTGTTATTCTTCCCAAAAGGAATATATCCATCGTGTTGGTAGGACTGCCAGAGGAATAAATGGTAGAGGACATGCTCTGCTCATTTTACGACCAGAAGAACTGGGCTTCCTTCGTTATCTGAAACAAGCCAGGGTAAACTTCTGTCCAGTTTTTAAAGGCAAAACCTGTTGGTTTGGTTTGGTTTGTTTTTTCAAAGATCAGTTTCATTTTGTTTAATTCCAAAAGAAGCACAGTGTTCTTTTAAAGGTAATAATTTTAACAGAACTGCACAGAGCTTCTTGGTTGCTCTCCTTATGGACTTGTTTTGTGACTTCTAACTAAAGTGATTTAACTTCTAAAGCAAAAGTGGTGAAAAATGGTGTCATACTGAGTGTCTCTATTACTCTGGCTTAAAGGAAGTGATAATACTGTCATAGTGATATAAAGGCACTTTACAGATACAGCTGTGGTATTAAAAAAATCTGTTATCTAGCAGATTGTTTTCTATTTCTCCTTGGTCTTAAAAACGTTCACTATATTTACACAGTGTAAATAATGTTGATACTTAATTTATTCTTTTTTTTTTTTAAGGTACCACTAAGTGAATTTGAATTTTCTTGGTCAAAAATCTCAGACATCCAGTCTCAGGTATTACATGTTTTTATACTTCAGCTATTTTGAATATCTTTATTATAATTTGCATGGAGAATGTTGCAGTCTATAATGACTGCAACTCAAAAATATGTGTGCTTCTTTAGGAATGTTAGTATTTAAGCCCATGTGTATTTTTTAATTAGCTGGTGTTAATAAAGCCCAACATCAGCTAAACTTTTGTGCTCCTGTGCTACAAAAATAGCCAACGAACACAGAGTTGAGTGTAATAGCATAAATAGTTCTTAAGATGTGAATTTCTATTATTGATTATTTCTGTGAATCATTCTTTTGATAAGAGTTCTGTAAAGTTTCTTTGCTGTAACTTGAATTTAAAATAACAAATACAGGAAGCAGTGAAGACAGTCCTTAGAGAGAGGTTCCTAGTTAAACATAATCAGGAAGGAGTGGTGCCTAATGTAGCTTATTTTTAGAATGCTGAATTAATGTGTGTTAAACATCAGATGAAACACTGGGATCTAATGAGATTGGGAACTTGACCCACATCAAATAAAATGTCTTAGTCTACCCTTGTGTATCTCTGGTTTTGGTTTAGAGTTAATACTGCTGATTTTACAATGCATTGGCACCATAATAGACCAGACTGTGCATGGAATTGCATGGAATCACACAGTTCAGATGTCAGGCTGGCAGTTCTCATACACATGGTTTCATGATGTGGCTGCAGGTGTAGCGTCCTTGATTAACTTGCTTGGGACAACCCAATTTAACATTTCTATAAATTTTCATATTGCTGAGGCTTTTTTTGTACTGTAAGTCAGCTTCAGGATTTTTTGTCCCTCTGCTTGTTTATAAAAGCATTTTTACACATGTATGTGCATTTTGATGTCACAGGGCAGTTTTGCTGAAGTGAGGAGTGAATGTCATTGCCACTCATACAGTAAAAAATGTCTGAATACAATGTATAGACTTTTAAGAGCTATAATTGTTTATGTCTCTTATGGTTTTATTTTCCCCTCACCAGCTGGAAAAACTGATAGAGAAGAACTACTTCCTTCACAAGTCAGCCCAGGAGGCTTACAAAGCTTACATCAGAGCTTACGACTCCCATTCTCTGAAGCAGATCTATGATGTCAATAATTTGGATCTTCCCAAAGTCAGCCTTTCGTTTGGTTTCAAAGTCCCTCCATTTGTTGATCTCAGTATCCTTTTACTGCAGTGTTTCAAAGCTGAATTTCTGCATTATAAATGTTCAGTGAAACTTGCTGAATTCCTATGGTACCTCAAGTTCTGCTGTTTTGTTTTTGGGGTTGGAGTTTTTCTGCTAATAATCATAAAAATGCATCATGCTCCATCAGTACTTTATCAAAGAAAATGTAAATATTTCAAATAATATAACTGCAAAAATGCCTACAAACATCTCTTTTAGCACATGTCCATGCTGTACAGGCTACAGATTCTGGAATGCATCCATGTTCCAAAGTATTGCTCTCCTTTATGCAAAATTATTTTCATTGAAATGTGCTTGCTTAAGTTTCATAGTCATGGAATATTGACATAGAGGGGGAAGAGCAGGAACTACAAGACTGTATCTAAATTACTGTCAAACCTGACTGTGGAAGGAATTTGAAGTAGTAGTACATTGGACAGTTTAATTGGACAGCTGGAGGAATATTTAGAACCACAGGCACCAAGTTCTGGGTTTCTCTGTAATTTGGTAGCTCAGCTTTTTCTCTGTTTTTTCTCACATCAATAACCCTTAGTAAACCCAAAATGCAATATTTCAAATTACTCCTTTTAAGTTCTTTAACCAATGAAATTTCAGATGTGAACAGCAACCATGGCAGAAGACTACAGAAAAGAGGTGGAGGTGGGGGATTTGGCTACCAGAAATCAAAGAATGTCCACAAAGCAAAAATCTTCAAACACATCAGCAAGAAATCTGACAATCGGCAGTTTTCTCGTTAAATTCTGGTCATTAAAATGCCTTGGGGCCTTGGAGTAGCCTACCTTGATCAAAACCATCTGGCAGTTACTTCCAGTTTAAACAGTTCCTTTCCCATTTTTAAGTCTCTTTAAGGATTTTTTTCTTTTCTGGGAACATCTTTTATTTTTCACTTAAGGAAGACTCTCCAGAACTGAGGCTAAAGGAGAATATGTCCCAACGAATTTTGCCATACTGGTTGTAAGGAAGAAGATCATTTAAATTACATGAAGTCAATACTACAGAGATTTTTATTAAAGAAAGGGAGAATACTTTTAGGTTTTATAGAAGAATTTGCTTTACATTTGCCCTTCTTTCTGTGCATACCTCTGAAAATTGTTAGAGTGAACAACATAAGGACATTATGAGATACAAACGTTTTGCTCACATGAATCATTGCAAGGCATTTTAATGCTACAGAATTCTGCTTTGGCCAAATATGCTGAAGAATATAGGAAGATTCCTTCAGAACTGAACCATGGATCAATAATTAAGGCTGTAGGAGCTTGTGAATAATTTCAGACATGGTATCTGTATAACAAGTACAGCGTCCAAAATAAAACCAATCTCTTACATCAATTCTTGTACATGATTAATACTGGTTTAATGTGATATAATGGTAACACTATACTGAAATATTTGGTTTTCCTTCATGTTCAGTTTAAATCTGAATTTATTAATCTGGTGATGTGTGGTGTACTCTGCAAAGAGTTAAGGAAAGCAGATTACATAAATTAAAGCACTCATCCCAGGTATTTTTTTAAGATGTTTCATAACCTTGATGCAGTGAGAAGTTCTGCAGTTGTGTCTTGTGAATTACGAAAGCAAATTGCTTTCAAGTCATAGTACATCAGATCAGCAATGAGCAAAGTCAAAGATACTGCCACAGGACTGGGGGTGGAGAGATTCAATAAGTGAAAAAGTAAAATGGGGTGCAAATATACTAGAAGGGTATTTTGAAGGAGGAATATAAAAAACTGAAATGGAAGAGGGTGGAATACACATCGCAGACAGGAAAAAATGTGGAGGCTTCAGTACAAGAATACACAATTTGGGTAAAAGAGTAATTGTATTGCACATATTATTTCCATCTCTCTGCCATTGTAGCAGCAGGTAACTGCTCTTAGGAGGCTACAGTGGTGGTGAGAACTGTTTAAGAAGTGTTCATGTGTCAAGGGAAGACTAAAATGTCACAAAATCCAGAAATGTGGGCCATCTGTGATTACAGTAAAACAGCTTTTCATTTACATTTAAAATGTAACCCAGGAGCAGTTACAAATACAAAAGCATAAGTAGTTATTCCAATATAAATTGGACTGTTATTTCTTAGGTCTTCTGATGCCAGATTTAAAACTGATACATGCATTTAAGTATTTTTTAAAAATTCAGTGGACTTTTTCATCCTTGGGGAAAGCAGATGGAGATAAATAATAGGACCATTCTGTTTCTAGTGCTTCCACCATTCAGAAATGAGCATTGTCTGGTTTTCCCTCTTACAAAATGGCTGACTTTAGACCCTAATGGGCTTTTAAGATTTTTAATGTCAAAATAATTTTGTTACTAGAATTTGAATATCTTGTGCTTCTAAGCTTGCAATGAAATAGCAAAATCTTCTCTGAAGCATAAGCAGAGCTAAATACGATGCCTGTCTCATTGAGTTCTAATCTTTGATTCTGGGTTTTCTTAAAAATTTATAAATAATAGATGTCAAATTTTCATGTCTTTATTAATAGCACATCTTAGGAGTTCTCTCTGAGATCTACATCATCATACAGTTTAAGGCTTCTGTTTATACCTGCCAGCTGTGTACTTAGTGTGTGGGAATTAACTTTCATTAAAGCAAAAGAAACGCTGAGGGACTCATTAGATGAACTGCAAAATTACTTACTGGGAAAGACATGTAAGCAGAGCTGCAGTAAACCACTGTGAAGATCAGAGTGTGGTTATGTGGGCACAAGCAGTGGCTGCAGTAGTGTGGAGTGTTGGTTTGGAACAGGAAAAGAGCTGGAATATGGGGTCAGTGACCACCTGTCTGACCACATGCTCATGCCCAGAACTGGTTGGGCTTAAAAGTGCATCAAAATACCTGCCACTTCTAGAGTCTGGCACATGAAATACTGACATAGAGCCTGCACAACTCCTCCCTGTGATACTTGGGTTGTATTTTCCTAAATTTCTAATACAAAGAAATCTTTGAAACCAACTTCTGTAGGAGATGGAAGGACTGGATGGTATTGCTCTAGAGTAATAGTAGCTTACACTGAAGAAAAAAAAAGTTAACACTGTTACTTAAACATAGACGTGTAATTGCTCCACCCTGCTTGTAGTAGCTACATAGTCAGCTCTCATTTCCTGATGAAGCAGAAGAGAAATTAATGAGATGAGACTAAGTGAGAATTAAAAGCTTCCTGTCTTGTGCAGACACAATTACCTTTTGCTTTGTTTATGAAATTGTAAATGACAAATAGTGTCTGATGGAATATCTGTGTACTGGGCAGCATCTATTCCACCATGGTAGTGCAAGAAGTGCAAAAGATTGTCAGACTGGAAATCTAAGGTTTCCTTTGCAGCTTCCCCTGTTATCAATCTTGTGAGCAGTTAATAGACCTCAGCCATCGGGCTCTCAAGGCTTGTCTCATAACAGTGACCAATCGCCTGGGGATTGATACTGTGTGCCTTGAGAAATTGCTTTCTTCCTCTGAGAACCTTGACAAAGAAATTGGACTTTTAAACCACTTAAGGGGGTGATCAAAACTGTCCTGCTTGAACTGGAAGGTGTTTTTGACAGTTCTTGGAACAGGCCCATAAAGGAGCACTCTGCCACTGAGTTACTGCTCGTAATTGTGAAAAATCTTGTCACGATCCGAGCTTCCTGTGCCATAAAGCTGCCGAGGTACAGACAAGCACAACACTGGTCAGAAAGTGCTGCCATCAAATTTTTCAGGGTGAATGTCACAGGTAGAAGGCACCTTTATTGACACTGTAGAGCAAGAGTAGTTGAGAACTGTAAGATATAGTCTATTGAGGTCTGCTGTAAACAAGAAGTATGTTTATATTTTGGCAGGAATCAGCCTTTCTGTTTGATGTATGACTTGAGGACTCAATTTAAGTAAGCTACCAAAGCTCTAATGATTTGCTTTCAAACCAGTGACTTGAGGCTCAGAGAAAGCAAGTCACAGAAAGGGTGAAAAGGACTATGTGATTTTAAAAAATAATATTTTAGTAGAGGTCCCACTGTGAAGGAAGACATGGTGCTGACAGGGATACTGCACAGGTCTGTGACTTCTGGTTTTAGTTCTAGCACTGCCCTGCTTAGGAGATCATTGTCCAGTCACTTCAAATTCCCAAAACTTAGAAGGGATTTTACAGAGCCCTGAAAACAGCCAGAGAAGAGCCAGTTATTAGCCCTTGAAAGGTGGGTTAGTTGTTGGGTTTTAAAATTTTTTTTCAAATTAAAGTAATGCTGAAAGAAGCCTATAATCAAGGGGCTAAGCATACAGAATAAAGTCTATCACTGCTCCTGGCTTTTGCTCTGTTAGCTTGATTTTCTTAGGATTTTAGCTGACAGGAGAATTCATGCAATGCTTACTGAGGCTTTTGTTTGTCTGATACTTTTAGATTTATAGAAGATGTTGAGCCCTGACAAAAAGAATCCAGCCTCTTGAGCTGAAATGCTCTTAGCTGCTAAAAAATCTGCTGGATTGCATCGAAGTCATAAATACAATGATGTTGCTTCTGTCAAATCTCTTTATTGCACAGCCACGTGGGGAAGAGATTACTTTTTTTTTCTCCTCTTATCCACCACAATAAACTTCTGATGTGGAGTTGTGAGGAAAGGTAGAGGAAAGATGCCATTAAAAGAAGGGAAGACAAATGGAAAATCAGGCTCCTGTCTAGAAACACATTCACTTTGCTATATCGGTGTCATCCAGCTTAAGAACTGCATTCACTTTTCAAAAAAACCCCAAAACCTTAGCATACTCTTCAATAGCAGTCCATCTTCCCAGACACTTTTGTAAGCTGCAACACTGAAAAACATAACCATCTACTATTTTTCCCAGTTGGTCAGAATTTAAAGAAAAAAAGGAAAATTGTAGGCTCTGCAAAATCTTGTATAAAACTTCCAAAGTCTCCTCTCTATTTTGACTGTCAGCTAAAGATGTTGAGACACCCAGGGTTTTCTAGGCTCCTCTATGAGTGGTTGCAATCACCTATGAATATTTTTTATTAATAAAATCAATACTACCTTGTATCTATGTGACATCTAGGTTCTCCATCACATTTTCAATTGTAAAAGTATGGAACCAGCTGTCAAAGGACTTTGGAAGGTTTGTTTTTTGTCTTGAGCTGAAATTTTCTATATATTTCTCAATTTAATTGCAGGATTTATATAACTGACTTTTCTTAAAAAATGCTTTAGAATGGAGGCTGATTTTCTGTTAAAGAGGATGGAAGAAAACTGCATCTGCTAGCAGCTTTTTCAGTAGCAATTTTGAATCTAAAACAAAAAATGGAAAATATGTAAAGAGTCAAGTTCAGTGTAGTCTCTTTATAATGGTCTAAAAATAATCTGCCTCTAATGGATAAAAACAAACTTCTGGAAAATGTAACATTAAATTTTATATATTTGCTATAAAAATATGGCATCACTTCACAAGATGGGCTAGAATTCTGTTATATCTGGATGAATCATCACCCTCCAGAGGTGTTAATAATCTGCGTGCTGTCCTTGGAAGTGCTTGGGAATGGTGCTGTGACAAAGCTGGCCTGGGCAGCTGCTCCCTGGGGAGGACAGACACCTCCTCAGCACAGCTGAGCAAAGGGAAGCTTGGACACCAATTACAAGGATGCAGGGAGGGTTAAGCCAAGTTAAGAACTTTCAGACTGGCAGAAAGAAATATTATGACAAGACTGAGTCCGAAAAGATTTAGTTAAAGAGAGTCCTGAAGTGATGTTTGGTAAAGTGATGAGGGCTAGGAAATACGTTTTGCAATTCCTCACCTCTGTCACAAGTCCTTTTCTCACCAATTCTCAGGTCAACAGGGAAAAGTGAGAACAGATGCAAAGGAAGATGTAAAGTATTTACACCTAAAAGAGATTGATATTTTCCACCCTTTTGTGTTTTGCATCCCTCGGACTTCCCAAAAGCACCACAAAGCACCAAACATTCAGATGGAAAGATGACGTTCCCTTGTATTCACTGTTAATTCTATTGTCCGTGTCCAAGCCCTTGGTCACATATTTGATTGCTTATTTTAAGAGCAATGAAATGGTTGGTGGGAGCACTGAGGGAAAGCGGCAGGAAAGGGCTGTGAAGAGGAGGGTGTCCTGTAGCTTGATGGAGTCTGTGGGGAGAAGGGGATGTCTCATCACCACCTGGGTCTGTGGGGACACGGACTGTTGCTGTCCACTCGGCCCTGGTGAGGCCTGGAGCACTGTGTCCAAATCGGGGCTCCTCCTCTGTACAAGAAAGGCCAGGAGCTACTGGAAAAGGTCCAGCAGACGCCACAAAGATAATGAGGGGTCTGGAGCATCTCTCTTATGAGGAGAGACTGCGAGAGCTGGGCCTGTTTAGTCTGGAGAAGACAAGACTGACACAGGATCTCATTAATGCGCATTAAGATCTCAAAGGCGGGTGCCAAGAGGACGGTGCCAGGCTCTTTTCAGTAAAGCCCAGCGACAGGACAGGGAGTAATGGCCATAAACTAAAACACAAGAATCTTAACCTCAACATGAGGAAGAACTTCTTTACACTGAGGGTGGCAGCGCAATAAAAGCTGCCCAGGGAGGGCGTGGAGTCTCCCTCTCCGGAGACATTCCAAACCCACCTGGACGTGTTCCTGTGTCACCTGCCCGACGTGGCCCTGCCTGGGCAGGGTGGTGGGACAGAATGATCTCCAGAGGTCCCTTCCAGCCCCGGCAGTTCGCAGATTCCGCGAGCAGCGAGTTTCGCCCCTCACGGGGCCGCGGGCAGCAGCCGGGGAGGCGGCGCCTTCCGCCGCCCCACGCGGCCCGGCCGCGCAGCCGCCCCCGAGGCGGCCGCCTGGGCGGGGCAGCAGCGGCGGTGCCGCCCGCGCTGGAGCCTCGCCGCGGTCCCGCCGCACCTCCCTCCCTTCTCCAACCTTCCTCCCTTCACCAGCCGCCCGGGATGGGCGTGCGGAGCGGCGGGCGCGGGCGGGAGTCGCGGGCAGCGCTGGGGCGCCGGCACATGGCGGGCGGCCGCTGAGCGGAGGCGCGTCCCGGTGTGGGGCTCCCGCTCGCCGGCAGCGGGGCTGGGGACAGTGCCGGCGGCCTGGGAAGGGGCAGCGGTGAGGGGTCGAGCCCTGGTCCCGGGCATGGCGGAGACCCTGAGCCCCTGCTCCCCACGGGGCCAGTGCCAGCCCAGCATGGGCGCCAATACCTCGTCTGCCAACGTGGACGCCAACGCCTCCTCCTCGGTGGTGGGCGGCAGCGCGTGGAGGGGCCGGGAGCCCTTCTCCATCTTCACCGTCCTCATCCTGACCCTGCTGGTGCTCCTGACCGTGGCCACCTTCCTCTGGAACCTGCTGGTGCTGGCGACCATCCTGCGAGTGAAGGCCTTCCACCGGGTGCCCCACAACCTGGTGGCCTCCACGGCGGTGTCGGACGTGCTGGTGGCGGCCCTGGTGATGCCGCTGAGCTTGGTGAAGGAGCTGTCGGCGGGGCGGCGGTGGCGGCTGGGCCGGGAGCTGTGCCTCGTGTGGGTGTGCTTCGACGTGCTGTGCTGCACGGCCAGCATCTGGAACGTGACGGCCATCGCCCTGGACCGCTACTGGTCCATCACCCGGCAGCTGCAGTACACGCTGCTCGCCCGCCGCCGCATCTCCAACGTGATGATCGCTCTCACCTGGCTGCTGTCCGCCGCCATCTCCCTGGCCCCGCTCCTGGGCTGGGGGGAGACCTACAGCCCCGAGCAGGAGCGCTGCCAGCTCAGCCAGGACCCGTCCTACACCATCGTCTCCACGGGCGGCGCGTTCTACCTGCCCCTCTGCGTGGTGCTCTTCGTCTACTGGAAGATCTACAAAGCGTCCAAGTTCCACATGGGGGCCCGCAGGAGGAACGCCGTGGTGCCCCTGCCCGAGGCTGCCCAGGTAAGGCTGGGCAAGGGGAGGGAGCCCCGCTGCTCCCCCAGGCACTGCGGTCCTGCTTCTCTTCAGCTCCCGGCCCTCACCCCTGCGAGGGTGGGTTCGGCCCTGGGGCTCCCATGTGAGTTTGATTTGCCACAGACTGGACGTGAGCAGTAATTAGCCAAAAAGTGCAGCTCCTGGAGAAGAACTTTATTCTCGTTTTTTCTTTGTGGGTTATAAGAGTAAGGGACAGGTGCATTCACTGCCAGTGAGGAGAGACATTTGAAAATTGTCTCTTTGTTCTGAATTTGCCATTCCTTGGTTGTTTTTTTTTTTTTCCTCTTTATGTTTTTTTTTATAGTGTTGGTGGGGTAAAAAAAGACATAAACAGATCCCGAGTTCCTGTACCGAGATAAATGTGCATTTATCTCCCAGCACAGAGTTTGTGTGTCTGAATAGATTTTGGTAAGCAAATTATGCACTATACAATATATATATATACTGATGTGCTTGGGATATTTTTCCTTGAATACTGCTCACTGCATAGTGTTGAAGCAATGAGCAATCGTTTCTGGTTTATAATTACCTGCTGGCTTCAAAACCACGTTCTCCTTATCCCAAAGATTGTCTGAAATCCTGCAGTGCCCTAGCTATTTGGGAGGTCACGTTCATTTTGGGGATACACCTTGCTGACAGGAAAGCTGTGTCCCTTCAGAAGGGTTGGGGTTGGCTCCTTGTGCTGCATAAGTCAGGCTCTCTGCATGATGCTGCTGTCACCCATTCCTGCCTCCACCGTGCTTGGCTGTGCTCTCTGTAAACTTTCCCTGCTTTCTGTCACATACTCTTACTCTCACTCCTACCAGTCTTTATGTTTTTGTGATTGCATGTTGCACTTCCTAAGCCCAGTCCCTTCCCAGTAGCCAAAGATGAGCTGTGTGGATGTTAGAGATACCTACAGAGAACATTTCTGTTCCATTGAGGTTAATCCTGCAGAGCCTCATTCCCCTGCAAAATCCTGTCTTTGATTTGGCGTCAAGGAAGCCCATTACAAGTAAGAGTCTGTAGGTTGTATCCCCAGATTCTTGCAAGAGATAACAGCACTGGCAATTATGTGTGATTAGACATGCAGATTTGGATCATAATGTGTTGAAGATAATATATATTGATTTATGAAGTTATCTTCTATGAAAAAGCAAAAAAAAATTGTTAGAAAAGTTGAGAATGTCTTTTCTAGTGGCATTTTTTCCTATGATCTTCAGCCCCTAGTTTGCACCAAATTTCTTTCAAATTGTTTTAAGTATGATGAAAGTATTGCTTGGAGTTAATGTATAATCTCTTCAAGCACAAAAGCCAGCTGATTATTTGTAGTGGTTTTGCATGCTCTATCTTCTACATACACACATACCCATACCGGACTGGTTGTTTGGAATCTAAAATTCTGGGAAGTGAAATAAGCTGAGGCGTTGCTGCTCAAGCCAGTGGAGAGACACATCACATGGCATTTTTTTAGCAAGACAGAGTCTGGGTGCCCATTGTCACAGTTGTGTCTGCAGGAGCCCTGCGTGGCCAGCATGGCTGCCAGGTGAGTGCTTTTTGCTGATGCAATATCTGGGGGCTGGCTTAGACTGCACTGACACAAGGGCTCTGTCACAGTGGGCTGCACTCCCATTCTAGAGGGGTTATTGCAATGCCAGCAAATGCTCAAGCCAGTAGGTCTTCTTTCTCATTGGTGTGATTGACACATTCACTTCTCCTAACAGGCATTCTTGAATCTGCAACTGGTAGTGGCAACTTCCTCCATTGTCCCAGCAGCATCGTTTGCTGACTTAAATTAAAATACTTCTGTGATTCAGATGCAAACTTTACTCCTCCCCTGAAGGAAGAGCTGATGCTGCACACGTGTATGTTAAATGAACTCGTGGAGCAAGTGAGCTGGCATTCAGGATGCATTTCTTGTTTTCTTTCTAAATTAAGATACTGAGATTTACTCACTGAGTGTTATCCTGATCCTTTTAAAGGTTGTGGTAGTAGGATCCATCCCTTTCACAGGAAGAGTAGCAGTTCCCCAGTGAATTCTGGAGGGGAATCTTCACACACATCACTACTGTTCCTTGGCAAAACCCTGTTGTTTTTTTAACATGCAAACACAGAGGTAACATTGCCAAGCTTTGCTTCTCATGCAGGGATGATCAGGCTGTCAGCATCAGCTCTGTCCTCTCTGATGGGGCAAATTCTGTTCTGCTTCTCGTGGTTTGCCCATCAGCTCATTCTGATCTTCCCTTTCTTTCTCCCGTGATGTCTCTCCTCCCTCTACTTTCTTCCATCTCCGTTCTCAGGAAATGCTCACTTGTCATGCTCACCCTGGCACCATTTTCCTTCTGTCACTGTGACTCTGGATGTGAATTCCCCTCTGCATCTATGTCAGTTCTCAGTCCAGGTGCCCTGCACCAGTTGATCTGAGGAATATTAGCGGGGTTTTATTGGCAGAAGATGCCAAGGGCTGGCAGTGCTTCCCAGTCTGGAGGTGAGCAGTAACAGCAGTGATCCCTGCTGGGAGAGATGTCTGTGTTGCACTCAGGAATGAGCTGTCAGGTACTGCTGGGCTGGAACTGCACAGCAGGGCTGCAGTTGGTGGCCTGAGGTACAACCAGCTGGTTAATTCTGGCAAGTCTAAGGACAGAAAAGGTCTGAGTCCATAGCACTCAGATGCCAGTAGGGATGTCTTGGAAAAATCAGTGCACCAAGTGGAGCAGTGAGGGTGGTACCTTGATGTTTGTCAGCCAACAGAGTCAGGCACCAAAGTGCTTTGCAGGTTGCATATATATATATATAATTATAATGGTTTAGTTTTTTTCACAGAGAAAGGGCATTCCTTTCAAACTGGGAGTTGGCATACATACCTTATCTTCCTACACTCTTACAGAGCTGCAGAATAGAATAGCTACAAAATAACTATTCAGAGTCATTCTTTAGTTAAAATTTTACTTGTGTTTTTCAAAAATACTTTTCCAAACCTTTGAAAAAATTCAGGTAGGGAGATGGATATGTAACATCTGAGATGCTTCAGGTTTTAATGAGAGCTTGGTTTTTGCTTTCCTTTGAAATAAAATAATTGCCAAATTGGGATCCTAAATTAAGCTGGTGCTTTTATAATTTTTTGTTTGCCAATTATGAAACTCCCCGAAAAGTGAATTCTGCAGGCAACACTGACGTGGGTGACCCTCATTAAAAACCTAGTGACATATCATCACTGACAGAGAGCTATGCTCTGTCACATCTGGTTGACAGCAGGCAATAATTCTCTCTCTAAACAGTCCAATTGAAATAAATGAGACTGCTTGAAAACCAGCAGATACTGCTGGATAGTGCCCTTTTAAATCAATGAAATCACTTGTAGCATAGGGATAGCCCAGCAAAACCAAGGATGCTGGGATCTGAATGTCTGCATTACTTACATGGAGCAATTGCAAAATCAGGTTTAAATTTTTATATGAGGAGTTAAAAATCAAGTTCTGTTGATGATTGGTGGAGGTTTTGTTGTTTTTTTTTAATTTCTCCCCTCTCAAAGTACTTATATAGTGTATAAAAACATTTGGAATGATCCAGACCTTAGAGTTTTGTGAGAGCCTTGTCAAATGAACTGTTTGTCTCAACAAGAGACAAGTGGAACATCCAAGACAGTGTAGACATTTCTATGTTTTGATGCTTTGTTGTACATTTAGCTTCTTGTGCTCTCGTTCAAAGAGCAAGAAGTGTGCCAGGGCTGCACTGAGGCAGTAATGACCTTTGCTGAACCACACTGTGGTAGGCAAAGCTCTAAATTTGTGGTACTAAGCCAGATTTGATTGATGTTTATCATCTTTACTGTTGTTTTGTTATTGCAGGCCCTGCAGGTGCAGGACAGACACACACAGAGCACCTGCCACGAAGGACCAGTAAAAACAATCATTAAAGCTATAAGGAACACTTTAAATCAAGGGATTTTGTCAGAAGCTCCTTGGTGGCATGTTTTCTATGACATTCTAGGAGCACAGGAATTGGGAACATACACCTCTGGGAACCATAGCCATCTAGGACTAGTAATTTACTGGGGACAGATGAACAAGAGAAGGGGCATTGAACTGTAATTGCTGATCAGTGTACAGTAGAATAAAGTCTGGAACTAAAACCAAACTCCTTTGTGACTGTAGAAGGATTTGTACTTGAGCTCATTTCCTTCATTTCCTTTCTATTATTCTCACAGAACAGCAGTCATCTCTGCACTTCTCACAGCCTAATGTCCTGGAAATAGCCGATTTCATGAGTTCTGAACCGAATTCTGGCCTCAGAGTAGCAGTCCTTTCATACTAGCTATTTCCCCAGTGCTCCTGACTCACAGCTCCTGGAGCAGTGCCTGGGCAGATGGAAGGGAATCTGTGCCTGAGGCAGAGTGAGAACAGTGTGCACCACTGCAGAGGTGGCTCCAGCATCACCCAAGACATCCCCATGAACTGCTCTAATTTACAGTCTGTGACCACCTCTTCTGCTGTCACAGCCTGCTTGCTAGTGCTCATCAGTAAGCCCAAAATGGGGGTAAAAGTTCTGTACTTGTCCCTTGTTCTGTGTGGTACAGGGATAAAGATCAGCTGTTGTGACTTAACATTGAAAACTGGAGTCATGAAAAGCCTCTGGGACTGGCACTGGGAACTGCAGATTTGATACAGTTATAGCTGCATTTAGTCCTAGCAAGTAATTTACAAAATGTACCATGATCTAGTTTCACTTGCTGTTGTGTTTTCAGAGGCCTGACCTAACAACCAGTGAGGTTTGTAAAAACTCCTCTTACTTCAGTAGAAGCTTGACCAGGCTGTAATGTGGAAAACACCTGAGGACTGAGGTATCTTCTAGCAAAGGAAACGAAATAACCTTTTCTTACAATATGTAATTAAGTGATAAAAGGGCCACTGCAGGTAAATTCTGCAGTCAGAAGTAGTGAGAAGGCTCTGATGATCTCATTTGATGATGGCACACAGCAAGCTCCATCTTCTGAGCAAGAGTTGAAGGTTAAACACAGTACCAAACTGTGCCTCGTGCTCGTGACGCAGTCCTTTGTATGGCTGTTCCCAAGAGGCACTTAGGTAACTGTTCCTCAGGGCTCAGGCATGATCTTTCAGGGCTGCTTGTCACAGATTTGTCCTCGTGTCATACATTTATCCCTTTTTGCAGTGTGATTAAGGACATGCAGAGCAAGTCCTTCTGCAGACAAATGGTGTGATCCTTGCTACATGAGGGGTGTCCCATTTTAATTGCCAGAACAGATGTGATTTTCATTTTCCTCCATTATTTGCCTGCGCCCATAATCTGCTGCTCTTACATTCTGCAGTCCAGTCTCGTGTCTGAGGGTGCAGACAGGGATGTCTGTCCTGAAGAGTGATTGTTCAGCCAGTGCCAGTGCTTTGTTGTCTGAATTGCTGTGCTCATACTGAGTACAGGCCCTCCTTCTATTACAAAGGTAGCATGTGCATGTGCTATATGTAGCTATGTCTTGCAGTGAATTATCACTCAGGCAAATTTTACAGCCTTAAACTGTTGCTTTTATTACACTTTCTTCATAAGAGTGCTTTTATACTCTCTTCATAACTGTAGCGCCTAGCAGAACTTTAATTCACAGACACTTCAATCTTCAGATTAAAATCACTAGGGAGTGTCTTCATCTGGTCAGACTCAAAGCACATTAATAACTTCTGCCCAGAAGCTGTTTGCCTCAGAGCACTGTGCTGTACTCACTGCAGAGGTGAATGTCTTGCCCTTAGTAAGAGGAGACAAGAAGCACTGTCGACAGCCTGGAGTCGCTGAAATTTTTTCCTTTCTTGTATAACTTTTACTGAAGCCAGAGTTTGAAATGGAGGTCAGTTGAAATGGTGTACAGAATCACAGAATGGAAGGGACCTCTGGAGATCATCTAGTCCAAGCCCTGCTGAAGCAGTTCACCTAGAGCGGGTCTAAAGGCCCTGTAGCAGCATGAGTCTGCTGCAGGTATAGGCAGCAGACACAGGCCTTTGTTAGCCTGCCTTAATAACCTGATTTCTCCCTAGGTATGAAGGCATCCAATACAATAAACTGAAAAAGAGTCCCACAACACACGTGGCACCAGGTACTCTTTATTTAGCTCTATTTGTCAGTTACACTTGGCAGCTTTTCCAGTGTAATGAGAAGCCTGATGAGTTTGGCACTCTGGGGCATTTTCTTTGTTTTAGCATGGAAGGAATGAAGTTCAGGCCTTTTGTCGTAGATGCACAGATGTTGTACTGTCATTTAAAAGTAATACTTCACTCAAACAAACTGTCTTGGTAAGAAACTGTGTTTGCTTTTGTTTGAGGTGAAGGAAGCTTCGCAGGAACCACAGATGGTGTTTACAGCTCGTCGTGCAGCTATCACTTTCCAGACAGATGGAGAAACATGGAGAGAACAGAAAGAGAAAAAGGCAGCTCTGATGGTTGGCATCTTAATTGGAGTTTTTGTACTGTGCTGGATCCCTTTCTTCATCACAGAATTAATAAGTCCCCTCTGTTCCTGCAACATCCCGCCCGTCTGGAAAAGCATCTTTCTTTGGCTTGGCTACTCAAATTCTTTCTTTAATCCTCTCATTTATACAGCATTTAACAAAAATTACAACAATGCCTTCAAGAACCTTTTTGTAAAGCAAAGATAAAAAGGGACACAGAGGAGAAAATGATTATTGCATAAGAGAGAGATTTCTTGAGGGAAACATGCCTGTGATATGTACAGTTTTCATGCACAAGAGCTACTTGAGGGGATTTAGGAAGAGTGAAAAAGAAGAAGGAAGCTGTCTGGATATAAACCTAGTGAGAGTTTACAGTTCCCCCTTAGAAATACATATGTGCTACGCCAGTGCTTGGCAAAGAAGGTGCAAGCAGGGAATGCCTCCCGTCTGCTCTTCAAACCATCACAGGCTGAGGTCTGGCACACTGTGTGTGTCCAGGGCCGCGGCTGTCCCACCCAACACGGCTGATCCTGCCCAACCAGCCCCGGGCCGCGCTGGAGCTCTCCTCATTAGCAAAGCACCGGTGGGAGCTGCTAATTGAGCAATGCTGACATGTTTGTGATACGGGCAGGATGCTGGCTTCGGGTTTGAGATTTGTTCAGAAGGGAATAAACATGCTGCAGTCAATCAGTCCTTGAGTTGAGGTGAAATTAAAGTGGATGACCAAGCAGCTCAGAAACACACCCTGCCAGGACTGCGAGGTTGTGTGCTCTGCAAGCAGCAGGGCTTCATGGGCAGGCTTGGTCAAACAGAGGTCAGCTGTGTCCCCTGGCGTTAACTGAAACTTAAGAGGCAAGTATAGAATTATTCAGAGCCCCTGAGAATGTGTTCTCACTGCTTGCACAGGATCTAGTGAAGATTTTTCACTTGTGTTGTCCTCTCTCACTCTGCCAGGCTCAGGCTCTCCCTGTTTTATGAAACCCAGGTGAGCTCAAGATAGACACCAACACCTGCAAGTGAATGGGGACTGTATGCATGGTTATTTCATGCTACCATAAAACTGAGCAGGCATCTGTGTTACAAACACCAAGCAGGATGTTCAGTCACACCAGCTGTGCTGGCAGCAACATGTGGCTGCTTGGCAGTGGTAGGTGAGTGCCTGCACTGTGTCTGGGGCCCTTGCACCATAAATGTGCTCATCACCCAACCTGGGTGAAGTCCACAATTTGTCAGCTGGCATCAACTTCCTCCTACTGTAACAAAGGGGTTGACGCCATCAGGTCTAAGTGACTCCCCAAAACCCAAAGAGACTCAAAACCAAGCCTTAAACTATTTTCCCAAGATCTGACAAACATCCCTGACCCAACAATATAAACACAAATAATCTATTTCTTTGCTTACTGCCAAGTCCATCTTGCTCCGTATTTGTTTCTCTGGTGGGTTTTACTTCCTCCCCTACTCTGAGTGGGAGAGCTGACAGCATCTCTGAGTATTTCTAGCATGGCAGCTTTTTACTGACACAGAAGGAAGCTTAAGGGAGCTTGGCTGCATCTCAGGAGCACAGTGTATGGTGAGGTCAGGCGGTGCTGTACCTCACACCTGCAGTGCTGTGACAGTCCAGTGTGACCTGCTGTGCCTACAGCCACCTGTGTGTCCTGCATTCCTGCAGAGGATACTTCTCTCAATGTCAGTGGGAATTCAGAAGCTTTAACAACCTAGAATTTCAAAGAGTTGTTAGACAGTGACTCAGACTTAAACGCCGATTTAAATAACTTTCCCTTGTGACTCTCAACTTGCCTGCATATGGAATAGCTACCATTCAAACCAGTGTTTGGAGGCTTAATTAAACCAGAAGGAAGGCACACATGTAAGAGAGTGAATGTTACTAAAACCTGCAGCCTCATTCAGAACCACTAATTTTTCAAGTCAACTGATTTTTTTCACGTAGAAGAGTCACTGCTCTAAAACATTTAAAATCCAAATAGATGATATGGAAGGAGGAAGTGCAGAGGTCATCTTGAGCTGGTGTTGAAAAGCATACAGATCTTCTGCATGTGGCACTGCTGAAGTTTCCAATAATCATGTTTTGGACAAATTTTAGTGCTGTACTCCCTCAGCCTGGCAAGCCAAGCCATTACTGTCACACGAATCCAATGCTGGAGCCCTGGCCCATCCCAGTCTGGCTGCAGGAGCTGCAGTGATCTCCAGCTGTACATTCCAACTGACTGGAGCAGTACTCAGCTCCAGTTCCAGAAGCAACACAGGCTGTGAAGGCACCTTCTGCCATGGCTTGGCCTCTGGAACTTGGGAGAGCACCACAGAGCTGCAAGGCCCCTGTGCAGTTCCTGCAGCTGCACACGTGCAGGGCATTGCTGCAGACACTGACCTGCAGTAGAGTGCCTTCAGCAAGCAGGAGAGCTGCAGCAGGGCACTGACACAGCTCTCCACCTCCTCCTCAAGGAGGAATTTAGCTCCCTTAGGAGGCAAGGCTGGGCCTCTGGAACTTTGTTCTGAAGATAAGCAGCCAGTGCTCTGCCCACTCAAGCATCTGTGCCAGCAGTGAGTGTTACAGTGAAGGGCTCACACAGCCAGCCTCCCTATGCACCCAGAGGCAGGAGAGGCAAGCAGAGCTTTCATTTCATTACAGTGGCTTTAGAAAGCTCTTAACAAAATCAGCTTCCCACACTGGCTCTGAATGCAGACTGCATTTGGAAGAGTGGCAGTATACATTTGGGATTTAAAATTCTGGTTTTTAATCACAGCTTACTGTGGGGCAAAGAAAATATGTTATCAGTGGTTGCTGCCTAACCTGCTGGATGCTCCCATATGAACTAAGATTAATGACACAGTATCTTGACTATCCAAACAGAAAAAAAAAGAAAAAATCAGATATTCTAAATTGATATCATTTGGCACAGCTTAGATGTTATGTATTTATTTCCCCAATAAGAGCTGCCAATTTGGAGTACACCAATCATTTCTGCTTGTAAGCAGTGACTACGAGTTTTAAACTTTATTTCCTGACACTGAATTTGCTCCTAGAAAAATGTAATGGAGCCTGTTGCTCAGCAGAAGGGCATTGTTGCATCCTGCAGCAGCTGCGCTCTGGGAGCCCAGGGCAAGACCTCTCTTTCAACAAGGAAATCCAGCAAAACTGAAGAAAAATTCTGAGGAAGTCTCTGTTTCTTACTTGCAACCAGCTGAGATGGAGAATTGAAGCAGAGTCTCCTTGCTGTTGGCTCTTCCCCAGGTACGAGGAGAAATGGCACCCAACACAGAGCCTGTGCTAGAAAGCAAGGAACAGTTGATGGAACTGTTTTCACACCCTCACCAGCCTCCTTTCTTCTCCCTTCCACATGGGCCTCACACCAAAGGTAGTGGTCATTGGCCCTGGGTTCCATCTACAACAGACAGTGAGTTATGATCTGGACTCTGATTTATCCTTTGTGAGCAACAACCACATCTTCACAAACCTCACATTTATATCTTAGTCAAAATCACAAGGTCCTAGTCAGAGCAACAGATCTCACATTTCTGTATTCCTTGTGGAAGTTTCCAGGTTACTGTGTTTGTAGCAGGTAAGCATAAATTTTAACATTATACTGAACAAATAATCATATCATTTATTCTACATGCAAATTCATTACTTACTCTACCTAGGAAATTTTGCTTGATGCTAAAAAGCAATTGTGATTAAAATGATAAGTTCTAAATTGAAATGCCCAGTCAAGTTATTTTGTTTTAGAGTTGCATAGCACACAAAGACTGCCCAGCTTGAATTCCCAAGCAGGTCTCTTTGGTGCCAAAGTTGAGTTATTCAATTTACAAACTAGAAGGAGCCTTACAGTTTTTATAGAGGGCAAAGTTTGTAGACAGAAATAATGCCTCCTAATATCAAAGCTGACTACAGAAAGTCTGCAAGCAGCACTCAATGCAGGTTTCCTTCTTTGAAGGAACGCTGAATGTAAATTTTTCCTTCTTTGAAGGGACTTGGAATCTCATTTTGCCTTCATTATTTTGCTAGCCCTAGGCAGACTGACTTTTTGAACAGACAGAAGAAGAGCAGCCCAGATCTATTCCCTCACTAACCAGTGCGGGGGAGCAAGGTTCCAGCTGGCTCAGTGGGAAGGTTTTCTTTCTGTTTGTGCTGAACATCACAAAACCATTTGACTATGGACACAATTCATCTTTTAAAATGCACTTGTAATTCAGGGGCCTGGGAAAGCTTCTAAGGCAAGTTCCACCTTAAAAACACAATATGAGAATGTCACTGGATTCCAAACATTCTTTATTTTATATTCGCTGCCATAGACAGTAATCGAACAGCGCTGTCATCAGACTCAGTGGGAAAAAGGAACATGGGTCTTCTCCTGAAGATGTCATGTACTTTAAGAAGTCAGTCCAAAATCCTGGTATTAAGTACAAAAAGCAACTGTTTGAATTATAAAATACTGTATATACAGATATAAAAATGTCTCAGAAAGTGTCCCACAAAGTTTCTGAACTTTCAAGAGCAAATCTTCAGCAGGGTAAGGAGGTTGTTGTCTTCAAAGGTAAGCATTAGAGTTCATTAGAGCAGAATGTCTCAATCTTTATCTTCCTATATTACAGGTGACAGACTTTGATTTCCATCCCAGCCAGGGATAACATGGTGATCCTAGTATTAAGGTGTTTTTTCCTGGAGCTATTAATTTAACAAGCACACTATATATAAAAATGAAATTTCAAAGAAATTTATACAACAGCTAGACTTTATAAAAATATAGATCTATAATTTTACACCAGGAATTATCCAAGGTAAGTTTTCATTTTCTTAGCCATTAGAAATTAATTGTTATCCTTTGGAATCCTATTGATGGCTAGAGTATAAACTAAAATAATGTGAAGTTATTAGCTAGAAAAGTGAGTTTGAAGAATCTCATTATGTGGGTTTTTTTGGGGCCAAAATTAACAAACTGCTGCATTCTGCAGTGCTCATCCTGTGAGGTGATGGATATACTACACAGTACATGTAAACTTATTCCAGAATTTTCACCTAATTCACTGTTAAAACCCAAATAAAAAACATTCCCACTGTCCTTACTGTAGGAAAAAAAAAAACCCAAACCCAAATAAATAAAATTAGACAGTATTTCTATTTTGCTGTACTGTGTTAACTCTTTAGTGTGTAGTGGAGGCAATAATGAATAATACAGCCATGTGATGAGGGAATGTAAACTGAAGACCTACTGGAAAAAACAGACTTTTACAGCTGTGTGTATATATATTTTTTATATATATCTATATATATATACATCTACATTGCAGTTATAACTGTCACCTCACAAAAGAGATTCAATGGACTGAACAATCTTCCATGAATTTCCCCAGCTGCAGTTCTTCAGGAAGAACTGGCTTTCAGCTTGGACAGCAGCATTTCATTCTTACGGCACTCCTGTCAACAGAGAGCAAACATGTCAGGAGGAATTGCTCTTAACTCTGCTACCTGTATCTCTGTTTTTCATCAACAGAACCAAAGCCTCTCTTTCATTTTGAAACATCTCCACAATCCAAAGCAGCCTGGAGTGAGTGATAAGTTGAAGATAATTCTGATTTATCCGTAATGTTATTTCAAAGGCAATATTCATTAAACTTTATGACATGGAAGCCAGAAGGAACACTGCTTGACCACGCATCTGAAGTTGTTACATGTAGCTAAAGCAAATTCAGCTTTTTACTTAGAATAAATCTGAAATGGAGATTACTTGTAGGTGATCTGGAACTTCACAGGACAGTTTGCAGCAGAGTCAGTGCTCAGGGAACAACTCTTGGTCAGGAAATATATTTACGTAAGTACACCTGTGTTCAGTACCACATCCATGACTTCTTTTATTTTTAAGGGTAGCAGAGTTGAGCAGAAATTCCCTCACATGGCAATGGAATAAAAATAGGTAAAAGAGCCTACAAATAAATCTACCTAAATTCTGCAAGTAGGATGTAAAATTCTGTATGTCAGACAAGTAGCTGAACAGGCCCTGTCATTCTGACAGAGTATGCTGTCTGAAACAGGAAGGAATTGTCTCAGAACAAAGCAGGAATAATTACACAAAGATGTTTTTCCTCGAACATATGAAGCCAAATGACAATTTTGCCTGCAGCATTCCTTTTCATTCATTCATTCTCATGGAGACAGCAAGTAATAGAAGCCCACAATGATTAACAGCTTGGGATAGGGTAAATCAATGAAGTGTCATACAGTGCTTCCACAGTCATTAGGCAACAAGGCTGATTCCTGAAGATTAATGACCAAGATCCTGCATTTCCTCCTTATTCACACACATTTCCACACCTCTCTCTGCTCCAATAACTAACTACTCACACATCTTCAAGAGATTCCACTTGAAAACCTAAATATACCACTTGCTTGATAACCTCTCCCTGTAACATGGAGAGATGCCAATCTAGCAGTGCAAGAACTCCCAGAATCAAATTCAGAGTTCAAGATTCACATGGAGAAAACCATGGAAAAAATGACCAAGACACATGGTGTGATAAGCATCATATCAGGAAATCTTGTGCATATATTAACGCACAAGTCACATCAAAATGGGTCACTGAACATGACAGTTGAACACAGCAAAAGTGTTCTTACCTCTTTAAATTCTTTCACTGTTTTGAAGTAAAGCCTCTGTTTCTCTAGAAGCTCTAAATATTCATCATTCAACTGGTCTCTTCTCATTTTGTTTTCTTGCTTCTTCTTTTCCATCTGTTGGTATGCAGGAAGGGTAAGAGATCATATGTATGGGATACATGGACATACTGCACAAGGAACAGTTCTCTATAACACACAAAGGGAGACAGATACTTCATAAATGATACCCTTGGCTTGTGCTTGAAATGCAGTGAACATTTAGATCAGCTCTTAAAAATTAAGAGCCTAATGCTGAAGTCTCAGTACCAGTGGCACTGTAGGTGCAACTGGGACAAGGGCATATGATAGTTGGGACTCTGAGGTGCTGCTGCTGACCCTCTTCAACAGCAGAAAGCAGCTTCAGTCAGCTCCCAGTCTGAGAAAGTGCCTGAGGGGCAGGTCTGACTGCACCCACACAGTCCAAATGGAAGAGTTCTCACTGATTTCAGTGGTATTCAGCTGTCTCAGGCATTTAAATTACTACACTTCTAGTAATGAAGTTGAGGAGAATAAGATTCCTGTCAGAACAGAGATGTTATAACACCTCTGTCATACTCTGTTCATTGACATTTAGTGGTGAGAAGTTTCTGACGAATGTGAAAAGAAATAATACTTTTTTGTTGCTTGCCTAATTTGCACCCCATGTAAGGGATAATAATTGTGCATAGAAAGATCCAAGAAGAAAATCTGAGATAATTCCCAGGTTCTAGCAAAGAAAGGGAGAGGAGTCAGACCTTCATTCGATTCTGTTTGATGCCTTCTACAATCTGCTCCATCTGCCGCAAAAACTGCTCCCGAGATCCGGATGATGCCATGGCTCTGGAAAGAAGAAAATGGAACACCTGACAGGGATGTGGGACACCTTGTCTAAGCTGCAGCTATCTTGCATGTCCACCCATGTCCAAAGTGCTCATTGCTTAGTGTTCTGGGTAAAAATTCATGCTTTTAATCACTGGTACCACTGACAGTGCAGCTCTTCAGCTGGTGTAAGCTACCAAAGAGGTGGGCACAGAGCCCATCACAGGTGTTCTCCTGTCAGCTCAAGTCTGTTCCTTGATCTCATGTGCTGTACAGAATCAACTGCTAATAACTAAATAAAACCATATATTTTTTAAGAAAAGCCTCCGTTGTTAATAGTAAGGTGAATAGAAGTCTAGGAGAACAGCAAATGTACAAAATAATTTCACACTGTAATAGGGAAAGCCTAGAAGTCATTTTAGACCTCAAAATCATTAGAGAAAAATAAAAACTGGCTGATTCACAGACTGTGAATTCACAGACTGATATTTGACCATGACCTTCCAAGGCAACCACAATTTTACATAAACCCCACAATATATAAAAATCTTCTAATACAGAGGTAGTTTATAATAAACATGTCTGTAATATGTTCCAGTTTAATGTTTTGTACATAATGTAATAACCACAACTCCACAAAAAGGAGGAAAAGATTTAAATTAACTTCAGGAAAATTATGACTGAATTTCCACATCTAAAGGTCAGATATTAAAAACATATGTTGGCTATAAAAGTTACATAATTCCAAGTCTGTGATTCCCCCAACTGGCTTAAACAGAGTTATTAAACTATTCTATAAATCAGTTTATGACTATAAAATCTTCTAAGAAAGTTTTAATTGCTATAACTGATGCCTACTCCCATTTGTCCAACCAACTTTACGACTCTTTGCAACTATTAAGAGGTAAAGAACTCTAACTTACTGGTGGAAGTTGTCATGGATAGAATTCAGTAAGTTAACCTGTGAGTTGGAAAAAAAAAAAAAGAAGAAAATACACATTTGTCTTTTCTGGTATGAACTTTCACAGACAATAAGATGAATTTTATTTTAAAAAATGTTACTATATAGATAATGCCTTCAAAAGCAGACAGATGTACAAAAATCACCATGAGTTTTCTTTCAGAAGATAAACCACAATCCTTTTGATTTAGTAAAATCTATCCCACTGGTTGAATGACAGAAGCAGAAGTGTCAGACCACAACTGATATTTTTAATTTTACTGGCACTCAATTATACCGCTGAGAGTTTTCCAGCATGATGCCTTCCCAAACTAAAGCAATAAAGCAAAATGGCCTGTACATGTGTTCAACATGTGTTGAAATTTGACATAAAAGCAGATGCTGGTCCAGTGTTCAACAGTGACTGTTGACATGTGCACAAGCACATCAGAAATAAACAGGAAAAAAATACTTTTGTCTTCAAGATGGGAACCACTCAACAGATTCTGAACTATTTCCACACAAGGCTCTGAAGACTCTCCAAGCAGTGCAGGAGCAGCAGGTGAATTCCTGCACTGCTTTCATTGTGCAGATGAGGTTTACAGATTCCCTACCAGCCATGTACCACTACTCACTCACTTTGCTTATGTGTATTTTACTGGATGCTAAAAGGTGAACTCCTAAAAAGTACAGAATGGCATTTCAGAGGTGTGGCTTCTCTTACAGAACAGTAACATTGCACTGAATGAAGACAAAAATAGACATTTATAACAGCATCCCAGGAATATTTTGCTGCTTGTATAAATTCCCCAACTAATAAAACGATATGGAATACATACTATGTAACTGCCTTTGATTTTTTTCCTGTTTTTTACATATTGCTGAGAGCATTAAAATTCAACTGGAAATGAATATGAACCTCTCTCAGCTTTGAATACATCTTGCAAGTCTCCTGTGGTTAAGCCTTCCATTCAGTTTCTCCTTTTGATGAGTACTTAGAGAGTTCTGCACTAAGCAAACACAATGGCTGCAAAACACAATCACCTGACCCACTACCACAGAAAGCTGAACTCATCTCTCCTAAATCTAAAATCCTCCACCTGAATGAGATAGCAATAAGCAGGCATGGCAGAATCTGCAGGTGTTCTTGACCTTCCCTTGGAAAATTCAAAAAAGTTCTGAACAGACTCCCAAGCAGCCAAGGTGCTTAAGAATTCCTGCAATTTACAGCAGTGATATTATTGCATTACTCATCAATATTTGCATGTTCACATCCCTGCATCAAGATACTTCCACTAAGCCTGTGCTTGAGAACATAACATACATACATACATACATATATATATATATATATGTACATACACATATACACACACACATACACATTCAAGCCAGGAAAAGTAACCCTGCACAGCAGTGCTGCACAACTATGGCATAGGGAGTGTGGATGTGTTAACTCTACAGTGAAATCAGCATACACACCCCAAAATTGAAAGACATTATGAAAAAAACTTACTTTTAAAGCCTTTTTTAAAAAATGCATCTTTCTCAAAGTAGGGTTAAATATGAGACATGTCACAGAGACCTTTCATGTCAGAACTAAAACCCTCATAGCCAAAATTCAACTGTACAACTCTTACTATTGTTGTTTTAGAGCAATGATATCAGTGTGTTTTACAAAAGGGCTGGTTTAGGGAGGAAAAAGGCGAAAAAATCTCCCCAAAACCCAGGAAAAAGACAAAGTGCAAGTATATTCCAGCAATCTTTGTGAGGCACAGATGCCAAAGACATTTTTTTATACAGTTAGATAATATTTACCTGCTGAAACCTTGGTCTAATATTAAAGGCATCTCAAGGAAATCTCAATAATATTATACATTTAACTAAGTTAAGATGGCATCAGAAGATATTCAGAATTCCCCCTGTGAACTCCCAAAAGGCATTGAATTATTTTGGTAAGAGTACTCTCAGTTTATACAACAGTGAAGTAAATCTGTTCTACAGTCTGTTTCTATATTCTCTGTAATCTGCTTGTTATGTCCCCATTTCAAAGCAGTCTCTATGATTTTTAAATTTTCAGATTTGCCCTCAAAAAAAACCAAAACAAAAATAAAACAAAACTCCCAAATAAATCAATCTGTATTAAATGCTAATGTAGGAGAGAAGTTAAAGTAATGTTAAGTAATATAGATTCTACTTCATGCATTTTTTAAATACAGTATATGACTTTGCTGAATGGAAAAAATGAAAACTACCTAACATGGATTAGAATCAGCTGCTTAAGGGAAGGAAACAGTTGCTCATGATCTCCAAAACAGGATGTGAAAGGACACTGAAAAAGTGTCTTTATATAGTCAGAAATTTGACCACTGTTTGTGTCACAAACTAAAGAAATATATCTAAATAATGGAAAACCTCACTGATCTGTTCTTATTTTATTAGAATAAACAGAGAAACCTGAGGTATCAAAACATTTTGTATTTTAAGAGTAAAGTCATAATTTTTGTTTCCTCTTGTTTCCTCCTATTTCTCCATCTTTACTGAAATCAGACACTTGTCAGTGCAAAAAAAAGAAGACTGAAATCACTCAGTTATGCCCAAGAAAGAAGTGAACTCTACATAGATGGGAAACAGGAGGGGAAAAAACCATTCTTTCATGAACACTACTCTTCTGACCAGTAAAATCACCAGCAAATTAAGTGTAGGCAGCTCAGACCCTGAGAACGAAATCTGATGTTGCTGACAGCAGCTTAAATTTCTCTCCAAAGTTACTGACTGTGGTCTGGATCCATAATAAAAGGTATTGACTAGAAAGAGAAAAAAGGGTAATTTGGTGCTATGATTACAGAGATATTTGCTGATCAAATGTTACTCATGTTTTGAGAGCACAGTGAGTGGTTTAAACATGCTGTACTAACAGCAATTATTTCACAACACAGACCACTTCCCCTCCAAGATCACAAATATTCTTATGAATCAGCTGTTCCATTTTTGTTGACAAAGACCAGTAACTCTGCTCTGATAGGACTGAATATGGTGAAAGGCAAGCAAAAACTTTTTATTTCCTTCCCCACAGACTGAATACTTAGAAAATAGTAATAACATTTTCTTACCTCCTTTTCCAAATATACTTTCTTATCATCCAGTGTATTATAAAGAGTAAAAAACTGCTTCGTTTCTTTGTGAGTTGCTGAGACTGCAAACAAAAAAAAAAAGGGGGTAGAATAATAAAAGAATATGAGGTAAAATGGAATCTGTAAAAATACTCCGTAGGCTTTACATAACATATTTTCCACTATCAATAATGGAACACAGTTGCTAATGTACATGCAGAGGGAACATCCTTCCAGAGTTTCTCTCAGCAGGGTTTCCAGCTACCATCTCTTGTAAGAACAACAGAGCTCAGTGTCTAAATTAAGCCCCAACTGCTGACAGCCCTTTCTGCCAACCCATGTTGGCACCATCAGCTGCCTGTTCGTGCTTCCTTCCCCAGCTTTACCCTGACACCACCCAGGCTGCTGTGCTGCTCACAGTGGCCTTGCCTGTGGTGTTGGAGGGGCACAGGCTCAGCAGGGACAGGGAAGAGCAGACAATCTTGGTTGACTGTGTGGAAAAAAGTGCATTAGACTATAAATGTG
Organism: Irena cyanogastra; assembly: GCA_013397155.1. Taxonomy (NCBI): domain Eukaryota; kingdom Metazoa; phylum Chordata; class Aves; order Passeriformes; family Irenidae; genus Irena; species Irena cyanogastra. The sequence continues at coordinate 58,954 of VWZV01011717.1, forward strand.
AAGCTACACATGTGCAAGATGCCCAACAAAGTTTTTGCTGTTTTAAAGTCTTTTTATCTTCTTATAATCTATGTGTGGTGACAGAATTAAATAATACTTTCTGGTTTAGGTGGTTACAGCTGATGTTGGTCAGAGCTCAGCTGGGAAGGCAAAGCTCAGACATGCCTCCCCTTTGGGCCTACAAGATGATAGTCAAATCTGCTGAGTGCTCCTCTAGTCTTTAGTTCTTCAATGCCTAAGGAAATCCAATATATTTGTCACTCCCAAGGAAAGAGTTCAACAGGCAGCAAAACTAATTCTACCTAAAACCAGAAGCTGGAAAAAAATATATGGGTTAAAAATGATGAACCTCAGTGAAATCTTGCTCATTAGTCTGGGATTTGCAGAACTGCTGCCAAATGAAAGAGGCCTTTCCCAAACCATTTCCTTCATGCAACTCCTTCTGCTCTTCCAGCAGCTCTGGTAGTCACAAGTCTTTCATGAGTGGGTTCCACAAAACAACTCAGAAAACCTTCCAAGATTTCACCATGTTGGAAAGTTGTGCCAACTTATGGAGCCTTATGGGCACACACCAGAACCCATCCAGGGTAAAACAAAGAGAGAAGAGGGAGAGAGAACCAATTGGCTGATTGATTTTCTTAAACATTTTCAATGGAAGAGGTTCAGTTAGGTCAAAACCAAAACACTGAATATTGTAATTGAAAAGGATTCTGGTACAAAAATCACAAAATCACTAAGGTTTGAAGTTAGTGCTGAAGATTGTCCTGTCTAACCCCTTCAAGCAAAGTTCAAAAAAACATGTTTTGGCAACTGCAGGTCATCTGAATGTGGCTAAATGAAAAGCCTCTAAGTATCTCTAAAAATACAACAATTCACGGAAAAATTGGCTAGAGATTTCCAGCTCATTTCTCTAGAAGCTTAGCCTGTACCACACAGGCTCCCAACCACAACTGAGCAGTATGTTATCCTGAGATACTACTCACACTTTGTACTTCAGAAAACAAAGTCCCATAAAATTCAAAGCACCTTAAATCTACACCCAAAGCTGCACAAGTCTCTTTGATGCTTGTCTCTCTGTACTTCAGATATAAAGGAAAATCCATCTTTTGAGCAGGTAGCTCTGACCAGACATGACAGAGAATTAGACATGACAGAGAATGAGCAGAAAATTTAAGGAAAAATGAGAAAGTTCTTTATAGCTGGACTTCATTAAATAAACTGCATGGCACAGCAAAGAGGGGGGAAGAAGTACTGGACTTGTACTCACATCTGTTCCATGTATTGAGTTAGACAATACACGTGGAGGACAGCACAGGACTGTGCCACTGGAGATGCCTCACCAGGGCAGGGGATTTGGATCACAGATAACCAGTTTGGAATTGCTCACCCTTCCAGAGCTTGCTTCACCCATATATTTAATAAATGCAGAATACCTCTGAATCATTAGCTAGGTTTTCGTATGCTAACACACAAGCTAGTTAAATATACACCAGCAAGCACACTGGTCTGTTGTCAGTTTAATGGAACAACTTTAAAATTTTATTCCATTTGCACCTTTTCCAACTTTATAATTTCTGACCATAAAAGCTAAAGACAATTTGTATTCTGTTCCTACCAAGATATGGCAGGATTGTGTTAATAAAAAATGAAGAAACCAATCCCCTCAAGAGACTGTTTTTACTTTGTAGCTCTTGACATAGTTTGGTTCAGAAACAGTTATGTCATGTCAGTGAAAACAATAAAACCAATCTAATGGTAAGGCAAATTAATTAAACACAATTCAAACTTACAGCAACCTCATTTGTAAATGGTGAATTAAGGACTTTGAGAACATACTGGTCATTAACCTAAATGACAGAACTTGCTGCAGATAGAATTTAATCCAGAGACCTTGCGCATTGAGTTTCACCCTCAGGAAAATTCTTAAAGCCCAGCTTATAAAACCTCAAAAATATGATGTCTAACATGAATACCAAAAACCTTTAAAATACCACTAAATCAGTAGGTGCTGTTGTTACATGCCATATGCTTAAAATACAACTGCCCTCCTTTCAGGGCTTTAGCCTTCAGCAGGATGGTCCTGCTTGATATACATACCCTGACTGTAAAGTTCAATAAATCTCTTCTGATACTGTGTGAGCTCAGCTCGGCTGGGTACTTCATCAATCTTGCGTTGTAAAATGGCTATTTCTCTGTTTCTTCGTGCCTGAATAGAAAGTTAGGAGGGGAGAAAACAAAGCCTCTTCTTGTTCTCTTCTTAAAATGGATGAAGCCCCCCCAGCAGTACTTTGTTATTAAATAATTGATTTTAAAAACAAAAAGCATTGGCTGAGGATCAATTTTTTTTTTTGCAATTGATTTGTGACAGAAACACTTGTTAAAATTAGGACAACAAAACAAAGTATTAGAAGTTACAAGATAAGACAAACATCAACAATTTTGTACAAGTAAGAACACAAAGAGTAACTCACCAGCAGCAGGCGGATCTTTTGAAGTTTCTCTTTCTCAGCTTTGTACTGCTGTTCTATAATCTTATTTGGCTCCTGGAAGTTGAGAACCCAAAACAATTGTGTATTACAGTAGAATATGAGAGCTGCAGTGCAAAAATGGGCAGATTGGGTTTGTTTTCTGGTTGTGCCTCTCTTTGGCTCCCACAACAACACCACCATTCATTGTTTGCAGGTTTTTTAAATAATAATTCATTATCTGTATTAAAAGCCTGACATAATTTACTCTAAACAAGGGCATTTAGATAGTTTTTAACTTTTTGATATTTTAGTTTTTAAGAGTTATCAATGGCTTTTGCACTGCTTTACAACAGTCACACTTTAAATGAAGATACAAATCCAAAGGTTGTCAGTACCCCTTGTCTGAGTGTTTATACTTTGATTCAGTGGTGGGATTAAGAATAAACAAGGCACCTGAACAGAACATAAGCCCTCTGACACGTGTTCTAGACTTCCTGCAGTGTGGACTTCAAGGTAACTTTTTCTTGCTAAAAAATTTAAGATTTCAGTTTGCACTTTAATTTTTTCCTGCTGTGTTGAGGAGAACAGCAGCATCATGGAAGTTGTAATCTGCCTTGATCCAGAGGCATGAATGCATCAAATGTTTACCCACTGAAAATAAAGTCATTGGAGCTTTTCCTTTTCTGTTCATTCATTATTCATTGCTATCAGTCTGGATGCATTTGTGTTAAAGTCTAACTTCTGACAGCTGCTCACTGCATGCAGTGCACCGAGCCACTGAAAGCTCGTGCCTTCATCCTTCAGATAACCCCACTTTTAAGAAAAAAAACAACCAACCCAGACATTTTTCTGAGGAAGACCTGTTTCTGTCAGAGATATGCACAGCTTTTAGCACAACACCCAGAGAATCTTCTCTGGTACTACAAAGAGAGAAGTAAGAGGTACAAAAGCATCTATAAGCAGAGCTCCATGGATTCTGCGAAAATAACAGATAATGCTGTTGCTGTTTTTAGACTCTTGTATTTCTAGGATTATTAGCCTGAACTGTGGCTTTACAGAGCTTTTTAGATATGCCAGCAGATACTTTAATGCGTACAAGAATGTCCCAGAAGTCAGAAAGACTTCAGCAAACATTCCAAAATGCAATTTGAAAATAAGAACTTAGACTTTTGATATTACCTGTTCCTCCCCATTTTCCGCTGCTTCAGCTTTCAAATTCTCAATATTTTGTTGTAGTCTCTCCATTTCTTCCTTTAAAACAAACAAAAGTTAATTATTTTTTTAACTGAGACCTCTTCTCCTAAGAGGGGAGGGAAGAATCTTGACAACACAACTTCTAACAAAATTTCAGAGGTGACTACACACATAATATTTAAACTTGGAAGATTAAACAGCATTCCTTGCTTAAGGGTAAGGCATCCATTAATATTCATTACATTAAACTGTCTGCTCTTATCAAACACAGGAACAGATTTATTTCTTACTTGCAAATATACCAGATCCAGCTAAGACAACTAATGAGTGACACATAAAATGAAACTGAAGAAGCAAAGCAACATTACAACAGTGTGACATGGGAAAGTCAGGTATGGCATTTAAAGGAATGAATGAACCGAAAGCTCCTTCAAGGGAGTGTCCAGCACAATCCTTGAGAGCTTTCCCAAGGAGTATGGATGGGAAACAAGGGTCTATACTCAGTCTAGGCCTTAGAATACTATTCACTTCTTTTCATTCTATTAAATTCCATCCACTGTTGTTTGAACAGAAGGAGATGGAAACACTTCTCTCTGATCCAATCTCTGGGCAGTCCATAAACACAGCAGTAGCAGGACACCAAACACAGCACTTAGGCAGTGAAACTCAAACATGCTCTGAAAACTGCAACAGCTCCATCCTGTTCTTGTCTCTTTTGGTGGCATGCTCCAAAGGCAGGGGCCTTGCTGACCCCTCCTCTTTGGCACCCCTCAGGTCACTGCTGGCTGCATGACCCAGGGAGAGATGATCCATGTCAGGGTGTGACAGCACAGGTGGGTGGCCAGTACAGCCCAACCCCACACTTAGATTTGAGCAGAATGGGAATGGGAGGGAGAGGAGCCACAAGAGCCACAGCTCTGATCAGCATAAGGCAGGTGTGGTGCCCAGGACCTGGCCTGTATTAAGGAAGGCCACACTAGCTCAGATCCTTCCTCACTCCTCCTTGCTCCAAGGGGGCTAATATTCAATATAAACCTGGAGTTAGCAGTACCTGGGGGCTGGGGGTGTGGGACAGATGACAGACAGGGACACACAGCACAACAACACACCAGTAAAGTGCTTATTTACCAAGTTTTAAATGACTCCTTCTAGGAGGCACTGGAACTTACCCTACAATGTGCTTTGAACTCTTGCTCCTGGCTTTTTAGGTTTTCATTCATGGCCACCAGTGCTCGCAGACTCTGCAATATGCTAAATTTGAAGATCCAGTAAACTACATTAGATTTTTAGTTTCTAATTTAAACAGATGGAGAATTAACACATATTAAAAGAAGCTTAGTTCTAAATAAATTTACAATAAAACCTGGGTAAATTAAAACCCCAAATATCAGCATTGATATACCAAGGTCAAAATAAAGACAGAGTGTTACACTGAGTATTCTGATGGCTTTATGTTTTAACCCCAGAACTGTGAAAGGTTTGAGAGACTTCTATTTAATTTATGTGAGATAAAGGCTTCAAATATGAACAAAATAAATCAAGAAGGCCTCATCTACTTGTCAGATGTGTCTAGGGTTCTTCTGCTTTTTAAATACCTACAATTATTTTGAACTACAGACTGACACTTTTCATTCTGACTGAATTATATTGCCATATTTCCCTGTCTGTGGAAAGCAAGCTGGAGAATTATTTACTTTTTAAATTTTAGTTACTTGTTTAGGTTGATCAAGAAACATTCAATGATTCATTTTAAACTCATCATTTTTCAGAGTTTCAAAGGTAACAAAGGAAGAAACTTACCTAGAATCTGCTTGGGATTCTATTGTTTCTAAGGCTGCCAATTCCTTGTCCAGCTTTTCACTGTAACTCTTAACCTAGGGGTGAAAAGTAATAATAAATTGATTAATAATAAATTGACTTTCTTACACCATGAGATCAGTGAGTTAAGCTAGCAAACACCTTCACTGTTTAATACATCCCTTCACAAACAGAATTTCTCAAAAAGGTTTCAGCTACAAACGGCACAGAAAAAAAAATATTACCTCTGTTAATGTCTCTTTTGCTTTGGTACATTTTGCCTGCAGATCAGCACATTTAGCTTGCAACTGTTACAAAAAGGAAAAAAAAAAAGAGTTGGATTCTGTAGTCACACTAATTACACCTGTAATGGAGAACAGAGCATATTTGAACTGTTCATAATGGTTGTCTGTCAAACAGCAGGCCAAGCACAACAAACACTGTCTTTTCTTGTCAGCTACTCCTGCATCTGATTGCAAGAATTCTGACTGAATATTTAATTACTAATAGCAAACATTTACCACCTGATCCTTTAGGTGTATAAAGTCCCAGAATAAACAACAGCTTTGACAAAATAGAGGCCAGCAGAATGGTGACTTTTTGGACAGAATCTCTGCTCAATTGCTCAAACTTCTCTAGCCTGGTTGTACTGGCCTAGTTTCACAGCAGGCTAAGAATGAGTCCCATTTTATACTTCTCCAAATAAGTCAGGGCAATTCAAGGCTTGCACAGAAGCACCATGGCACTAAACCACAGACATTTGCACACCAAATAACCAAGCTGCTTTTATGGTTTTCTTCTGTGTAACTATGAAAAGTCTAATAAGGCAGTTAGCAAAATATTATAAACAAATATTAGATATTTCAGTTGTCAATTAATTTACAGAGGCTAATTTTAGAAGAACATACTTCTTTAAATTCCTTATGATTTAAGATAACATTGCAAATAGTAACAACAAAAACAGGACATGGTTTACCAGAGTCGAGCAAAAGTGAGCAAACAAAAAATGCACGTTGGGCTCAGTTCCACTTCCTTTCATGCTACTTTAGTTTGCTGTTCACAACACAGAGCTGTGACTTAAAGCTCCACTCTTCCCTTTCCACAGCCAAATTTATAAAAATAAAGCTTTTTCATAATTTTTCACCAATAAATGTTATTATAACTAACTGAAAAAAACTTAAGTCTGCAGTCTCATCTGCATGAAAACTGACGTGAATTGTTAGTTTTGAAAATCTTGCCAAAACTTACTGCAGTAGTGAAGCCAGAACTCCATAAGTATTTTTTAAAAGACGGGGTTCTTGACTGTCACTGATTTCAAAAGCTGCTTTTGGCAAGTGGTAAATAAAATTCAGCCAGGAAATTTTTACTTTAGTAAAGTGATAAAAGGATTATATTTGGCTTACAGCTGTCAGTACATTTTTTCCCCATATAAAAACAGCACTGAGATTGTTATGTATTGAAAACAAGCTGCACATAATTAAAGGGCCCTCAACTGTTAAAATGGCAAAAGCATGGTCCTCCTCAAAATTAAGGCTGAGCTAATTGCCCCCAAGAACACAACCTGTTCTCACAATCCAAGAGCAATGTAAGCAAGACATTCAGAGAAATCAGTGTTCAGCATGACCAATTGCTGGTGCAGAAGATAGCTTGCAGGTATTTTCTGGATGGCAAAAACTTTGTGATCAACCACTTTTATAAATGTTTTCTTCTTTACTACACACACAATACCTCTTCGAGGAGTTTGGTTTTCTGCAAAATCTGCTTGTTGAGAGATGCCACCTTCCTTCTGTGTTGCTGGGCAGCTCCAAGCCTTTCTGGTCGCTCCTCAGCAGAAAGCTCAGATTGCTGAAAAACCAATAACAGCCTTTTGGACTTCACAACATTGTTTTCTGCTTCTTCAGAAGCTCAGGAAATACCAAAGTGGGATACACCTATGATATTGCTTATCAAGATCTGTGTCCCACTATCCGAAAGAATGACTTACTGATTTACCTCACATCAAAATAAGGAAGCAGCTGAACATCTGAATTATATTCCAAAATTTACAAGTAAAGTTAGCTAAAAAAGTCACGTGCCCTGGGACAGGTGGAAAATACTACGGTGTACTAGAAGACAGACAATTTTTTTGCATCAGCATTATGATTAAACCTGGTAGAGTTCTTCAATGGAAAAATTACAAGCATACTAAAAACAACCTTAAACCATGGTATTCACTGAACTTGTTGAATCAGAGATGTTCCACACCCCAACAAGTAGCTCCAGAATTTTCAGAAGCCTTGAACAATAGTGTATTCTGAAATAGAGGCTTGGATGCATCTTCATGTTGAATGACAATGACATACTCAGTGTGGTAGATGCATTTACCACTCGGGGGTTTTTTGTGTGTGCACATGTGTTGCTGACATCACCAGCCTTTGAGAACTACTCAATCCAGCATGCAGTGCCAAGAGTGTCTCATAAATGCATAACAGAGACAGCAATCTGGATTCAGTCTCCTCTTTTCCCTGAAGTGTGAAAGCAAAGCTGACAGAAACATTCTTTATCAAAAATAACATTTATAATAGAAATTGTATATTTGCAGTAGACAAAAGAATCATTAAAAATCAGTGTTATCTTGATCTTGAAGGGATTATTTGCCTAAAAATTATTTGTACCTTTTGAAAGTCTTCACTCCGATACTTAAATCCATCTGTTTTGGTAATTTGCTGCATGCACTCAGACTTTTTTTCATTTAAGCCACTTTCCAATATTTCACTAGAAAACCAGTTAATTTTCAAGCACCTCAAGTGCTAATTTATAGTCTGTCAAAGACTTCAATACTAAGTGCTTTTTGAATAATTACCAAATGTTGACAACTGCTACAATGCATAATCAGCTAAAATGCTACAAGAAGTGTGATATACTCTTCACTCATATTTGCTCCTGGTTCCACTCTAGGCAGATGGGTAAGCAGCTTAATTTTAAATGAAAATAAGAGGCAAAACCTGTCTTCCTCCTCTACACTTTCTATGTAATTCATATTGAAGAGCAGCTTAATGATCTGTTACGTTTTTACATCCACACCAAGAAAAGAAAAGAAGTGCCTCTAAGCAACACCTGTGACCCTCAACTACTCAACAAAATACACACTCAGTCTTACTTATTCCTCTCATTATTTAGTCAAATCACATTCCCTCATCATGTTATGCATTCCCAAACCTTATCCTTCCCACTACACATTTAGCTTCTTACATGCATAAGATACAAAAGGAGAAAAATGGAAATGCAACAGAAAGAAACATGAGCTAAAACAGCCTGAGACTGATATTTGCAGAAATAGTAAAGATCCATGCAGTACAGCTTTGGTATTAAAAAAGTGGATCATATTTCAAGAAGTGAACTTTACATCTTGCTTTTTGAAAATGAGAAAGAGCCATCACTAATGTCTCTGACTGTTTAATGATTATCAATTTGCTACTCATCAATAATTTTCTGCCAGTATTTTTAGAAGGTGAGGAACAACACTACAGTCCTTCCTCCAGTTCACTGAACAGGTTAACATGGCAGCAGAATGAAGGGCCAAATGCAGAAAATCAGAAACATTGATCTTCTGCAAAAATGCCTCTTGTAAGAAAGGTCCTGGCCCATGGCAACGTCAGAGCTAGAATTTGACTTGCCAGGTATCTTCACTGGGATTGAGGATTCTACTAAGACTCTGGTAAACCAATAAGCACTGCTATGTTTCTCAGGCTGTGTACAGTTATCAGGGGCTAAGACTATTAGAATTACATCCCAACATTGCTGATGCTCTGATAAACTCTTTGATAACATCTTTAATTCTTTTCCTGTTGCATGCATACGTGCACAGAAATTCTATTATTTTTTATCACATCCCATAGATTTGAAAAGTGATCTATTTTTGGTTTGACTTGAATCAGTTCTTACTTTTCAGAGTATTAATCACTGTTCTACTATAATAGTCAAGGTCCTGCTCCCTTCTCTCAGAACAGAAGAACTGTAACTTTGAAATATGACCCTTGGGCTTCTGTTCCTCCAATCTTTTATAATAAAGAAAGGCCAAGAATTTGCTGTTGAGCTATAGGGTTTATCTCCAAAATGGGAAACCTCCATACCTCAAATGTGTCAACAAAAAGGAAGAAATATGAGAAGATTATTGGACAAGCAAGAGCGACCTATAACTCATATCTGGCAGTGATGTATTGTATGCATTAATTGCTTGAAGAGCCAGATTTTCTTTTCACATTACTGCAAAAAACAATCACAGCTGAACACAGTAACTGGAGCAAACACACACATTTAATTGCTTTGACTTCTCAAAGCTACAAAGGTTTGGGTTTGATGCAATGAGATTCAAAACTTGAGATCCAGAGCATGACTGAGAACTGGAGTCCAGTGCACACGTCTGGAAATCTGAGTAGAGGAGGCCTAGACTTTTCTCTGAGCAGGCCCACAGAACTGTATTTCTGTGCTTAACACTGAACATTCTAAAGTATCTCAAGAATTCAGGCCTCTAGTTTGAATAGATATAACTGAGGCCCCTCTTCACCCATGAAAGCATTTAGGCAGGTGCTTAAACACAATATTGGTGTACTATCACACCAAAAGCCAGGATATGTTTAAGTCTCTTTAAAGTACTTTCCTGAACTCTAGCTGTGCTGCTGCCCACAGCATGCATTAAAAAGTGTGTTTCAAGAGAATCATGGGAATGAAGTTGGCAGCTTAAAGCCTAAATTAAAAAGCCATCAAACATCACGTGGTTAAACCCGCTCAGGTGGGTTACTCACCTTCTCAGCATATTCAGACACAATTTGCTTGATCTCATCTGACTGGAGTCCAACAATCTGGCCAACTGTGCTTGCTGTCAGTTTACCCTGCAATTGTATCAAGAAAATGCTTGGAGCTTTGCAACTGCCTGTACTTTTACATGACAATTTCCAGTAAGTTCTACAGAAATTTACAGAGTGAGTAAAAATTTCTAATCATAAGAAAAGTCCAGGAAACATTCCACCCCCCAAACCTAATTTTGCTGATAGAAATTTCTCATTTAAATCCTTTTAGCAAATATTTATTCATATATCAGAAACTTAATTTTTATTCTTTATACTGAATTTTGCATTTGCTTAATAAACCTCTAAGCATGCAGGCATGTGCAAGAATTCACCTTTAAACTGCAGGCATGTATAAAACCAGTTTTCAAACAGAACTGAATTCTACAATGGATTTCAGTAGAAAGCATGTCACTCAACTCTGCTACTAGACTAATTATTACCTTTTCTTTCATGACTCCAGCATAAACAGAAACAACGTTTAACAACTGAAATTATTCCCAGTCCTTTCACCCAGAAATCAAAGAACAGACTACAAGTTTCACAATATCATTACATACAATGAATTAAGAAGATACATATCCAGTATTTTCTCTGTCTTAGCCTGATATTGCTGTATTTGTAAGTGCTTTGAAAAGAACCTTGAAAGGCAGTTTTCCAGCACTCTCCCCAGTAATCCTCTGAATAACTTCACAAGATGAATAAAGTAAGATAGTGCATCTTGGGTAGCTGCAGAGTAATGTCTTTCCCCTGAAATTCTTGTTGAAACCATTTGAAAGAAGCATTTATTTATATTGTTGTTATCATTTCAAGGCAAATGATGAACTAACTAGCCTTGTAAAATTTACTGTCTTCCTAATTCAACCATTTTTAATGCACTCTCATTATGAAAATTTAAACAGTCATTCCATGACTTCAGCCCTGAATCAGCAGTCTGCTTTTAAGAATAATTACCACAACCAACCATAATTTTAAAAAAATTGTATCAGTTTTAAATGCTACTGACCTCTTCTGTTGCCATTGCAGCCATTCCAGTCATCAGAGTTTTAATGCGAAGCTACAGCAAAATATGAATAATTATACATAACAGTTTAACTTCCATTATTTAGCTGTTTTTCTGCTAGGGACACATACATATAATTAGTATCACATAATATGTATTTTAAAACATGTAACAGGGCCTTAAGTCTATGAAAAGAAGAGGTGGCTGAAGCTGCCAAATTTAAGGAAAATTTCTTGTAATAGTAAATTTCACTCAGATTATTCAGCTCCCACTGTCAACCAAAAATCAACCTTTTAAAAATATTTAGATTGAAAAAAAAGAGGTTCTGGGTATTAAACATCAACAAGCATTAATTTTGTGCATCAATTTCAGGCTCTGTATTCTCCTGTGGGAAGCAACTCTCACTTCAACTAAGCATGGAAATTTTCCTCCTTTTGGAGAATGACTGGTCAGCAAAAATTGCTGCTCCACCTCCAGGTCAGTAACTCCCATGTCTACTGTGTCTGAGGCTCACCTCTTCAGCAGCCTGAAGATCATCTTCATCACAAGGCTCAGCTTTCCCTGCTGCTGCAAGCCCTGGAGGCAGCACTGCTTTTTTATCTTCAGCCTTTTAAAGAAAAATTAAGACATTATTATACCTAGTTCCAACATTCTAAAGTGTTAAGAAAAACATCAAGGAGAAAACTAGAATGTAGCTGCTCTGTTTATATGAATACATTCCAGCTACCGGAACACCCTCACCCTCCAAATCATGCCAACTGAAATGTAAACCTTCCTGATTTCTCACAAGTATTCCAACTGTGTCTCTGGCTTCCTATGGACTTATCTGCTCTGAAGATTCCTTATTCCACAGCCTTCTGAGAGCTGCCAGCCTCAGGAGACAACCCAGAATATGATTCCTACTACACAGGACAAGACTTTTTTTTTTTTTTTACATAAATTATTTTTGCAGCTTAATATTGGTGTAACAAACATTCAACATAAAAATTGCAAACATGCCTAATTCAGTTAGAAGACTGTGTACCAGTGAAGTAAAGAGAACTGGGGACAGCCAGACCCAATTTCTAGGACACCCTACTGCACCACTAACATATTTCATTGTCCACATCTGCCTTACTAGAGGCTCAACTTCCACAACAATCATGATGAACATCTAATATACAATATCCCAAAGGCAACAGAATTCTTGAAGAAACAAAATGAACTCTGTAAACATGACTAGTGGTTACTCTGAGGGGAAAACAGGCATGCCTAGATAGGGAAATATCTCCATTTATAAAAAAATTAAATGTGACATTTGTATGGGGAATATTGAGACAGTGAAGAAGAGCAACTTTAATCTGCTCAATGTATTGTTGGGTCCATTATGTGTTTAACGTATTATCTTCATTATCTCTGTCTGTAATAGAAACTTGTAGCCAAATTAATATCTGCACTGAAATAACAAAACTGCAGGTACCCTGCATTTTATGGACATTTTAAGATGCCATAACCATCAAAAGCACAGCAAGGATGCTAATTTTCAAGAAGGACAATGATTTATTTATAATTTTATTTATTTATGGGTTTCTACATCACATTAAACAAAGTGTTTTGTAATAATGTCTACAATATTTCTTACCAAGTTGAATGGTTCTTTAAAAAGAAAAACCCTTTAATGATCACATTATGGAACACTCAGTTAAAAGATACTAAACAGACAAGATACGTCATTACCTAACAATAAAAATTAAACCAAAACAAACACAATGCCCAAATTCTCTTTATTCTAAACAAAAAAAAAGTTTGCAAAATGTGATCTGTGAGCAGAGATGAAAGAAATCCTTTAAAAAAGATAATGAATTCAACCTTTCATGGCATACAGATTTTTAGTTCCAGCTAGCCATTTTTAAAATCTGTTAATAGTAGAAGTTACAGCTGTTTATTCTGCTGTATTCTTTTAAGATTTAACAGTAACCAACATTTGAACAATGCAGTTCTTCCCACAATTTGAGTATTTTAAATTAGTATATTTTTTACCTGTTCTGTTTTTCCTGCTTGTCTGCTAAATCCATATCTCCTAAAAGAACAATAGTAACATGAAGGAAAAATACTGCTGTTCATGACTTTCACAAATACATTAAGTTTTTATCAATTTTCAACATAAGATATGCACCAAGCGCCAGGATCAAATTAGTCTTGAAATGTTTCAAGTAAACTAAACAAGCAGGTACTGGAGCATATTTATTTACAGAATGGTTTCAGATCCATCATCTGAATATTCCATATTCCTCCCATCAAGATTTGCAAATCTTGACTTTCCATAAAATACTGTCATGTAAAGCTCATGAGAGGAAAAGGCAATGCCCTCTTCCTATTTGAAAGTTAATCCTGAGCTATTACACTGCAGTCCATGTTACTGTTAAAAGAAAAGTACTCAAAACAGTGAGACCCCAAAAAAAAAAAAAAATCAAAAAATCTATGGCTTCGGGGTAAAAGAAGCCCCAGAACATACAAAATGGAATTCAGATGCCATTTGCACTCATTAAGTATTAAGAGCTCAGACAGCAGACAAGATGTCCTCACCACTAAACCGTGAAAAGAAAACTAGAAATAGAAACTAGAAATGGAAGCTCTGTAACTTCATTTTTTTTGTGTTTGGAGACCTCTCAGTAAACCAGAGGCACTTTCAGAGATAATGGAAAATTGAAAGCCTTGGTAACTTTGTCTCTGAATGAAAGTTTGCAGGAAAGTGAGAAGACAAAACATTCAACCATGATTCAGCCTCCTCATGCAACCACATGAAAATGAGAAAAAGAAGCAACAGCAACTACAGGTCCTTTTCAACCAAATTTTCAGTGGATTGCTTGCAAAAACCTGATATTGATTGACACACACTACCTGGAAGGATGATTTAAGCCAGTTTTATAAAAAATGGGTATGTTAAAAAAACACACCCTAGAAGGAGCATAAAACCTGGAGCCTCATTGCATAAAATATGGTTCACAAATATGAGGACTGTCCAGTCCCCAGAGAACTTACAGGGTAAGGAAACAAAATCTGAAACCAAACAGGAGTAAATCTGAAATAGTTCAATTCTGAAGTAGTAGGGAAAACCCTACTACCATCCAAATTTTATCTGTACTGCTTGTAATACACACTATAAAACCCAGAGAGAGCTAAATGAAGCCTTTCACCTGCCATATTCCAGAAGTGTAGCATGAACCTTTGATTCCTCATCCAGCAGTTCCTCAGCCCCTGTCTGACGTTTGTATTTTCTCTGGGGTTTGTAAACCTCCTGCAAGACAGTGAATGAGTTCAGAGCTTGTAAAAGAGTTTTCTAAAATAAACAAGGAATTGTTATTAAAGTGATATACACACTGTTTGCTTTCACTCAATATACTCACCCATATAAACATCCTTCACTTTCTCTTCTTGGAATTACATTATAAAACCTTACTGAATTAATTTCTAAAAAATTTGCTATAGAAATTGTCTAAGTTAAAAAAAAAATTATAAATGACTGTTTAACATGAACCAATGTCCCAACCATCTCCTCTGTCATGTTTGAAAGAAGAGTAAAAAGTAACACATTCAACATCTATTAAAATGATTTGGCTAATGCCAGTGTCTAGAAATGTTACTCTCTTTGTGAGTCAATTTTATTTTTAAACTCTGATTAGATAATTAAATGCAATTATTATTTATTCAATGATCACAGGTTACAATGGAATGAAAGCAGATTTTATTACAATTTAAGGAAAAAAAATTTGTCTCAAGAAGTTTGGTAGTAAAACAACTTCAATCTGCTATCCAAGTGTAATCCAATAGCTCAACAACAGCCCATCAAATAAAACAGGAATTCACAATTACTATTTCATACTGATAGAGCTGCTTCCAATTTAAAAACAAAAGGGAGAACATTTCTTTTTTAATCTGGCTTTCCACACCATGCAAACTACTATTTTCAACAAACAATTCCTGCACCATAATGACTTTCCATCTTTTTCAAAGACGTAATCCCAAAGAGGAGATTTCAAACAAGTACAAACTGACAATATGCCTTGGCAAGCTTCTCCTGAATTTGTCAGTTGCCCTTTACAGCTTCTACTTCATTTATAATCTTAATTTGTGTCATCTTTGCTTGCAGCTATTCAATCTTCCTGCATTTTTGACTGTCACATAAAAAAGCTTTTTATGACCAAGGATCACCCACTAAATGTATGCATCTAAAAAAGGCAATGTAAGTCATAAAAATAATTACAGCTTTACGATGACATTCTATTTTATATCTATGCTATATGAAGTGCAGGCATCATACCATAAACATTAGTCTTGGCAGCAGGTAATTGAGTGGCTGAAGAAAACCACTGCAAGACAACCTCAATTCACCAGCCAGTCACCTTTCAGCAGCAGTGCTCCTTATTCCAATGATCATCACTGATATTTAACATTCCCTTTTCTAACCTTTAGATCATGACCACGAATCTCAGTGTGGAATCTTTCTCCCTTGAGGAAAAAGGGTAGGTCCTTAGATCGGTTACAATAACGAATTCACACAACCAACTAATCTTTCACACTTGCTGATCCTCTTTCAGGAGAGTGGATTTCTCTTCCAATTCCACTGCACAATGATTCAAAGGTGGCCTGCAAAAGAACCTTCATCTACTGGCGACTTTCTCTCAGTTTAAAGGGCTATACAGGTGCATAAATGATGCAATGATACCTGTGTAGAGGGTGAGCTAATGAGTAAAACAGAATACGTCTCACTGGAAAAGCAAGTGTTTCTAGTTGGAATAAAAGACTCATTTTACATCTGCTAATAATTAAAAAACCCAATCAAATCATGGGGAACAACACTTTAGAAACTGTAATTGAAATTTCCAAAGCTAGAACAATTACTCAAATACCTTAACAAAGGAGTTACATTGGTCATCTACTGGAGAATTTCATTGCAATGTTATTCTACAAACACATGCTGTAATTCAGCCACATATATTTGGCTCAGCAGCACTCAGGTCATCTGTACAGAAAAACAACTACCTCCCTCCAAAACCTGACAAAAGAGTAAGGTCACTTGACTGGCCCATTACACAGCCTCTGGCTCCTTACAGCAGCACTAAGCACCTCCATCTATGCATGAAGAGCTCAGAGTGCCTGGCTAGAGCTGTATGAAAACAGAGATTTTCTCAGGAGAGCAGGGTTTCACTTTCTATTGAAGAGCCTTGAAAATATCCCATTCAAAGCAAACCCAGATTTCTCCTCTCTTGTCAAATGCTGGCCTGGAATGTATCAAGATGGTCCAAAAAAACCCCAAATCAGTAGCGAATTACTCTGAGTCAGAAATGGTGAATTGGTGGTCCCAAGCAAAGAGGGAAATTAGAAAGCAAGGACAGAAACTCCAGTTCCCAGCCAGTTAGCTGAATTCAGATATGAGAGTGAGACTAGGTATTTTATGTGCCACTCTCATAGCATTCATGAACAAGCTTTCAAAAAATACATACAAACAGTTTATCCAAGAGTTAGAAGATTTGCATGTGAACAGGGAGAACACAGGTGAGACCATCTTTCCCAACAAATATCTGCTACTTGAAGAAAATATTTCTCAAGTAGGGTGTGTACTTTCACTGCTAATTACAAGAAGTAAAAAAGTCAAGCTCTGAAATGCAGATAATTGAGATCATCACCATATTAACTAATTTCAAGACAAATAGCACAACTGCTGATAGCCTCAAACACACATTTAAGTCTACTGAGGGTTTACTAGTCTGTAAGCTGCCCTGTGACTTTTCTTTGATAGTGTGGGATTCCACACACCCTGTGCAGGCAGTGGATATGGTTTATCTCCTCATACAGTGCATACCTATCAATCTGATATGTTGGCATTCGAGACTTGTCTCAAGACTGAAGATCAACATGTAACTTATTTGGGATCTTCTCATGAGAAAACCCAGGACTGCCCGCATAAAACACAATTAACCATCTCAATTTCATTACTAAAACCACTCATTTGGCCATAAAAAAAAGAAATCTAACATACTTACAAAGATATCAGTAACCATTTTGAGTGCCTTCTCTTTTCTTTGCATGAATTCATCATCCTGAAAGACATTAGTGGAGGTAATTAAAAATACCAGGAATCTCAAACATTCTAATGATTCTGTAAAACAAAGCTGTCAAACAGTTTCTGAGTTTCCCAAAGATTTGGTGAAATGTTAGTGATTTGCTGTAACACAGAAAGGTACTTGCTTCTGCCTTCAGATGGGAGATAGGTCATCAAAACTGTGTCCAGATCAGCAGCCTGGCTGTTCTCTGCTTAGGCAGTACCTGACACAAAAGCAATTCCAGCCCACTACTGGGATCTCCAATCTTTATTACACTATTAAGAAATGAAACTGGGATAGACTTAATGTGGAAAAGAGAAGTTTCCTCTACTGTTTAGTTTCTAAGCATTAAAGATAATAATTTAAAAAAAAAAAATCAAAACCACCCCAAGTTAGTAAAATCTGTCTATCCCAATACTAGGGACATCTACCTTTAATCCTCTTACTAAGGGACAAAACTTGGGTTCTATATGTTAAAAATGGAATTGGCTTGTGATATGTATGAACAGAACTGATGGCTTTGCACTACAGGCACCTATCCAAGCTCATTCAATCTCTCCTCCTCTACCAAGGAAAATTCATCTCATTGCTGAAGAACAGTTCAGTTATTGAACAAAGTTTTTTACGAATCTAATTTTCAAGAACAAATTTTGGGGTTTGGACACAGGAAGACAAGAGCTGCCTTTCAGCACTGTATAGAAACTCCAAATCATGGAGTGTTAACAGCATATTAATTCTCAATTAGCTGTATTAGCTTCTCCACAGCATGCTGGGTGTTTCTGAACAGCTAGAATGACACAAAAATACCAAATACTGCAGAAAAGCTAAGGCAATCATTAGGCAAAAGTTAACCAGAATCTACAAAATTTTTGTCACAGTAATGCTTCAATTTTTTCCCAGATAAATTTGTAGGGGATTCCTTTAAGACTCACTCATAAAACACTGGCAAGAGCAAGTGGGCAGATTTCAGAGCTGTGAGGCTGATACTGCAACTGAATATCTGACATATTATAATAGAAACAAGAACTGCCTTGATCTTACCTCTGGCAGTCTGTGAGTTTTTTGAAACTGTGATATAGAATAAGAACGGACATAATCTCCCATTTCTTCCCTTGTTTCTATTGCACGTTTCACCAGCCACTGAAAAAAAAAATTGTATTAGCTGAAAACAAAAGAGTAATAGTAGCAAACACCAAACTGCCACCTAATTTTGTAATGCATGATAAAAGCTAAAAACACATTTTTAAACAGGGAAATAAGAGCATGTGATTTATTTGTAAACATGGTAACTCTCTGGCCTAATCCTAACAAAATGTGTCAGTATTTGCTACTTTATAAACATATTCTTCTGTGCATATATTTCTTCTATGAAATTCTCCTACTGTAGATCACTCACTGGTGTAAAAGACTACAGTTCCACCATAAACAGATGTATCTTCAAGCCTATGAAGTGTTCATGAAGAACCACATGCCTGTGCAAGAAAAAAGACTTCTTCTGACATTTATAAGACCACACAAAAAGCCACAAAATACTGAAGTACGTTTTAAACAATGTTGGAGAACATAAATCTTGCAGGCTGTTGACAGCCTGTGCAGGAGGTCACAGAAGAGATGAGATCAACTGTGGGATCCAAGTTTGAACCAGCAACTGTTTCCTGTGCTATAACCATGAACCCCTGGAAAGCAAGGGGAACATGTTGACAACAAGAGATGAAAATGAAGACTATTAATTACAAAGCACATCTCAACACAAGACTGTATACATACTTTTGCCTGTGATCATATGCAGAATTTATTAGGAAGAACAATGACATTTCTGCCTCATGGAATATTTGTTAGATTTTTTTAAAATTTTTTCTTTAAAGTTCTGCTACAGTCTATGGCAGTGAGCCAACTCAGCCTAATTTCTTCCTGTAGGGAAGGATCCATCTAAATTTTTGTACAGTGCAAGAGCTAATGGGACACAATGCCAGGCTTAAGAGCAAGCTTCTGTATTATTTGGAAACTGATTTGAGATTTACAGATAGCAAGTGGAATCTTGAGTTTAACAGGGAATTGAATAAAGCGCCATTATCAAATACATAGTTCCTACATGGTGTAGTCAGCATTTTATATTTTGCATGGTCTCTTTCTGAACACAGTATTCTGGTGACACCAACAAGTTTTCTTGAATGCCTGTCTTGGCTGGGATGTAATGAGGAACCTGCAGTATGTGGAGCAGGCAGAACTTCACAGGGACCTGACAGAAAGCCACAATCTTTAAACAAAGATCCTCCACATACCAGAAACTAAGCCCATCAAAAAAGGCTTTATCACCAAGTGTGGGTCAGCTCTACCACCTGCTGGCCAGCCACAAATATGGAGAGTCACTGCTTCTGGAGAAACCCAGAAGCAGATTTCCTCCCTGTTTAGAATTACTATTTCTCCTTTCCAGAAGTAATATCCCAAACCAGGATTTGAGATAAAGCAAGTGAGAGAAAAGAACTCCTAGTGCTATTGTTTTTGCAGAAGAAGAAACATAATTCCTATAAAAGAAGCCTAGTGTTTGACAAATGTATTTTGTCATTCATTGACATCAAGTGACTAGGGCAGGAAACTCACTTGGGTTGAATTTTATTTTTTTTTCTCTGTAGGAAATAAGGATTCAGAAGCAAAAACTCACATTAGCAAGATACAAACTTTCCACCTCAAGCAGCATCATCACAGCCTGAAAGCTGTGTAATAGTAGCAGACACCACAGACTGTTTTGTGGGGAGTGCAGTTAAGTGTGGTTTTCCTCAGGAGCCTCCAAATAGAAGATAACAGGAAAGAGCACTAGGAAGTTTTCCCCACTTCTTACAGACTGAAATTTAGATTCTTCTTAATTGCTTAATTCCTTCACAGGCATGAGGTAAGGAGATATTTAATGGAAAAGTATCTTGCTTAACAGTCTTCATTGTCCCTATCTGTCAAAGATACCTTTCTGTGTGTAGATGAAAGGAAAATCAAAAAATGCCAAGGATTCCCAAAATACCAGATGTAACTGGAACACATCAACTGTTAGCTTAAATCCTTACAAACTTGAGAATGATGCACATGGTGAGTTAGTGGTCCTCAACAAATACACAGTAAGAGGATCATTTGTCAGACCACAGTTTTTAAGTGATAGAAAATAAGGATGAATTATGCTTAAAGAAATTACCCCAGTGGCTTTTGCCTTATTCATATCCTTCTCATTCAAGGTCTATCTGCATAACTTACTCCATAAGCTTAAACACAGACTGTAAGGTATTTGTTCTATTTCCTAGTCTGCCAAAGCAGACTATCAGATTCCACAACAAGATTAAACTTTGGTTTCTTTAAGCACGCATTCCACAACAGGCACAATCTGACTCCATTGCAAAGAATTCAGAGAGTTTGTTTTGTTTACTTTCTAAATGTGGATCAAACAATACTTAAAAATTCTATCATCCATAATGTCACTTCATTCTTTAAAAACATTAATTCAAACTACTTCTCTGTGCTTATTTATTCCAAAGTTAAATAAAGAGCCAAACAATAATTCAAAGCTTTGTGCCATTTTTTATGCAAGTTTTATGGCCTTTTCCAGCAAAATATCAATACACCATGAAATTATTACCTGTACAACAGGAAATATATGAATGAAATCCAGTCCCTGGATCTGATGTGGTTCCAAACGATGTGGACACTTCATTTTTGGTAATACTGACACGATTTTTTCAGTTAAGGCACTATTATAAAAACAACAAAAAGACAGATGTATATATGCTACAATTTTCTTTTGTAAATTACAGATTATTTTTGCAAACACAGTAGTTCAAAGATTCCCTGTAGTTACTTCCACTATATATAATGAAAAGCAACCAAACTCATTTACAAAACAGCTTTTACAAGCACTATTTATATAATCAGTCTGTGAAGAGGTGATTAAGCCCCACTTAAAGGCTCCTACCTTGGAAATTCATTTAACTACTACAGAAAATTTCAAGATTTGCATGTCTAGACAGATAAAAAACCCATATAAGATACACCTACAAACACCTTTGCATAATTATAGTGTACACCCAACATGAAGAGACAGTAGATTTAAGAACAGTTACATTAAGTAAGAGATGTGCACTCCAAGGAAGTCCAGAAGAAAATGTAAGGACTTGAAACTTTATTTAGCAAAAATCTCAAAATAAATATTGATGTTACTCCTGAAACTTTATGAATTTAAGTACATACTGCACCTAAAAGCTAAATACACAGTACACTTCACATACTTTTCAAGTGACTAAAACTGAATTTGCTGTCAGCAATCTCATTCTAGAGCTCAGTAAGAGCTGGTTAAGTGAAAGGAATACCCTGCCACAAGAGATCCATCTGCAAGAAATTCATCCTGTTTCCACTGAATACCTAATTTTAGGACAAGAATTTTTTTGCTGTCAATGTTGGCAAGTACATTTTTAAAGCAGGTGTAACCACTGAGGATGAAAACTACTTGGAAAACCAAAGCTATTTCCCCATGAAGGGAAAAAAAATTAACTGGTCCAGTACTGACCTCAGTGATATTCAGTACTGTCCAAAAGGATACCTAAGATCCTGGAAGAACAAAAGGGATTCAAGAGATACGAGACAGTGACTAAAATCTGGGAATAGAGCCTGAAATGTTTTACTTCCTACAGGGAAGCAAAGCACAATCAAAGCAAATGCAATTAAAACAAAAAACTATTTATGTAATAGATATTTATGCAAGATCCTCTCCAATGTATGCTTCCATGCTTATTTCAGCCCAGCAAATAAATAACAGGATACCATCACAATGGTGTAACACCATCACTTTGGAATAATACTGAGAAAACACAGTTTAACTTTTCTTTATCTTGAAAACACCACAGAAGCCCCGAGCCTCTATCAACACAAACATTACATGGACATCAAAACAGCCTATTCTCCTATGATTCTGAGGACTTTAGATTTACAAATAAATAATTGTTGCTGTTTTGGGAGAGGAGCCTAGTTTTTGTTTTGCCAGTTTTACATGCAGTCAGCTGGAAAAATAACAGAACATTTTGAGAACAACTTAACTATTTCCTACCCTGTTGTTCTTAAGGATAACAAAGATAAAAAAAAACTACCACTGCCATTTTCATTCCTAGCCTCTACTTAATTCTTTGCATTCAGCAATGCTTTATGTAGTTACCTACAATGATTGGAGTGTCTCCAAATTTAATTGCAATACTCACAAATATTTATTCTGAAAAGCCTTGCCAATGCTCTATGACTTTCAAGAAAACACAGTAAGATGGTCTTTTTAACTACACTGAGTAAATAAGTTTCTTCATGCCAATGTAACTTGGCAAGCTTATTTCCTGCAAATTTTAATTATGGCTCTTTTATCACAAATACACATGAAGAAATAATGGAGTTCAAAATGTGTTCCCTTTCACAGCATAAACAATGTCTATAACCTCCCTGGTACAAGAATTAGCTGGCTTATGAGCAAATTCCATGCATAAGAAATGAATCAAAACAAAATGTTCTCATTGGGTCACTCTGAGGAAGGAAATCCTCCTCCTCAGTTTGGAGCAGGTAGCTATTTTGGCAACAGTGATATGCTTTAAATTCTGTTTGCTGATGCCTACAATTCCAACCCAGAACCATAAAAGGGAGTCAGAGGTTATTTACACAGCAGAATTGCAGACACAGGGAACTCAGGGAAGGCCTTCTAATGTTGCACTCCGGCTTCCAGCAGTGTGGTCTCCCTCTGCCCTTTGCTTTGGCCTCTGCATCATCCCCTTGTGCCAGCACAAGCATCTGTACAGCTGCACAGAGAACTGCATCCAGGAATTCATTCATGTTAAAAGTATTTTCTCTTTTTTTCTTTCATGTTTTGGTTTTTTGGGTTTTCTTGGTAGGTTTTAATGTGGATCCGTTCCCAATTCAGTTCAGTGTGGAGCCACATATATGCTTTCAGTGCTTAGTAGGGATATAAGGACATGGCAGCGCAAAGGGACTAGCCCTGCCTTTTTTGAAATAAGCTTCTTTCTGGATTTAGAAATTGTGGAACTACAGTCTGAAAAACCCAGAAACCTGTGTGATGTTTCGTAAAGAGGCAGTTCTCAAAAGTTGGAAACTTGAACTAAAACTCTTTCTTAGAAACACAGCAGGTAACTTCCCCCTCCCTGCCCATTTTTTGTTTTCTAAGAAGAAGAAAAATCCCCCACTTGCCATTTCATTAACTTACATTTTTTGACCAATAGTAGAGTTTTCCTGAAATAATAAATCCACGTCAATATCAAAGCTGCAGGTAGTGATACACCACGTCATGCCTCCCACCACCTGGCAAAGGAGCAACAGCATGGTCAGGGCCATTTTAAACTGAAGAAGTAAAGCCAAACACATCTTCGAGGCTTTATTAATTTTAGAAACTACATCTCAGTAGTCTCACTATCCTCAGTATCCTCTCTGCTCTGAGACAGACTCAGATAACACAACCATACCAACTTCATACAACACTATACACAATACACATGTACAAGACAGAAACCAACCCAGCAGTAATTGACAATCTAAATTCCTCTCTTAGCTTTATATATTAGCTTTGAAACAGCTCTCAGACTGAAAAAAGAAAACCAACCAACCAAACAAAAGGATAAAACACAACAGAATGTTAAATGTTAGGACCTCTAAAAATCAACCATATCAAAGTTTCATCAAGGATCATAATTACTGCAGTCTTATATTTACCTTTTTATATACATCTTTGCTACTATTATTTCTTGCTTGCTGACACATGCAACACAATGTGCTAGACACAGTATCAGCACAGCAATAGAAATCCCCAGCTATGAAACAATCTGTATTTCAGGCCCTATTCTGACATGGGCATATGAGCCACTTCATCAATTTTACATAAATATTGAAAGACAACCTTGCATAAACATGTGCAAATAACCTCAATGTATGCAAAAGCAAAGAAAAGAAAAAGGGATTAAAATGTGGAGTAACTTGCCAGCATCCTGCAGCAAATTAGGAATCTTGGTTTCTAACAAGGTTTCTGACATATTACCCCTCTATGTTAACCTACATATCCCTTCTGCATTAGCAGCATGATCATTTTCAGAAGCAAGGCTCATTTCAGCGAGGTTGGGCACTGTCATGAAATGGTAACTTTGCAGTTGTATTTAAGTAACTATAAGTGATTTCTACACATAAATGCAACAATGTTACATCCTAAGGCAGTCTCCCTGAGACTACTCTGTGGGCACAGACTCCTGAGCAGCGAGTTAGCAATACCAAGGAATTTGCACAAAGTAAAATTGCATTGCAAAGTGAGGCTGTGCTATGATCAAAGAGAGAGCAGAAAACAGAAGAATCTATTTCAAGGCTGCTGTAGTTCTGTGTTTTCAAACCTTGGTTGAGGAATTTCTCACAGAGTCAGCATTAAAGCAATTCAGAAATCTCTCTTCAACCTGAACTTTGCTCACTGTTAGTATCACACACTTCCTGTCTAGGACAATGAAAGGTTAACAAATATGACATTCTAAAGATATGTAAAAACAGCCCCAAAATAATCTCACCAGGCTAACTGTTCCGTTCTTACATGGACACTTCCTCATTTCTCATCAATGTTGTTTTTAAAATTACCATGCTATCTCCAAGTATCCAAAGATTCCCAGTATTCAAAGACTAGCTATTCTAACTGCTGTTGGGAGACGGAGGAAAATTCCCTGTACATGACTCTAGCACAGGCCATGGCACCCCAAAAAAGCAGACAGCAGTTAGTTTACATCCAATTGTCTCCTCTAAAATAGGCCTTGCTGTACAAAATTGTCTTTCAAGACTGAGGAGGTCCTGTCTGTCGAAACTAGGTCATTTGCAGAATCATTCACAAACGGGGAAGCCTCATAGGTTGCAAGTGTCTTTTATAAAGTCACCTAGAATTGCTAAGCAAACCAGCAAAACATATAAGCCTCTTATACTTAAAAGAGGGGTTTGAAAATATTATAATGTCCTCACCTTGTCAAATGGTGATAACCCCTTGATTCTCGCTCGAAAATACCCAGCAGCCACCAACAGCTCCAAGATTTCAGTCAACTTGATGTTTTGTTCCTCATCTTCTCTTGTTTCAACCTGACAAACAACAGAACTCTAATTCAGCTCTTCTCATTCATTCGAAGAATGAGCATTTTCTGCGCCTAACCTTGGCACAGACCACATATCAGGGAGAAACTGCCTTCCATTAGCAACTTGGTTGTTAATTTGAAAGACATTAAAGAAGCAGGTAACGCATTTCGACATGGACTTAACATCACATATTTTCACCCAATTAAATACTTTAATCTGCTTCTGCTGTTCAAACTCCTGGTCCACTGCTTGCCTCTAGCTATTATGATTGTCCTATTGCCATAAGCCAGTGAATTTATTTTCCATTTCACACATTTCTTTCAATTTCAGGGTTCATAAACACACACACCTCAATTTAGCCTCTATTCCAGCTGAAACCAGGACATGCTTCTCTAATCCTTCTACAAAAACAGGAGACGCTCACATGGAATTCCACTTTTTGGGCAATGCAATTTCAAAGCACGGCAGTAACATAAGTAAACTGTGACGGGCAGCCCGGGCAGCCTCAGTGCTCCGAAGCCTCATCAGCACAGCCAGCCTGTCCCAGGGCTTTTGTCCCCACCTTACAGGATGGAACCCCACAGCTCCGGGGATACACGTGATTTCCTAGAGGCACAGAGCTCCCAAACCCCTCGGCCCTAGGCCGGAGAGCCGGTAACAGGGCTGCAGAGATCCACCGCACATCCTTCCCACCTCCAATCCTTCGGGCACCCTCCTGCGGGCACCCGGCGAGCCGGGCTTGCAGAGGGGACACGGCAAGGCGATGGTGCACCGAAGGTGACCCGCTCAGCGCTGCCGGCAGCCCCATAGGCCTGCCCGCGTCCCCCGCGCCCAGCCCGCTGCGCGACACCGACCCCCGCGCTCCCGGCGAGGGCCAGGAACGAGGGGAGGGAGCAGGCGGGGATCCCGGGGACGCCGGTGCAGCGGGGCCAGAGGAACAGCGGCCGCGCCTCGGCAGTGCCCGGGGCACGGGGGGCTGGGAGAGACGCGGCTCCGGTACCTCCTGCGGGGCCTGGCGCTCCTGTCCCCGCGGGATCCCCATCGCCCTCCGCCGCCGGCCGCGCCGCTGTCACGTCCGCTCCCCTCCGCCGCAGCGCCCCGGCGAAGGGGTGTTCCCGGCCGGCGGCTGCCGGGTTCCCCCGCCCCTGCTCAATGGTTCGCCCGCACCCTCCTTGCGTACAAGCGCATCCGGGCCGTGCCATTCGCGGCCGAGGGGTGCCGGGGAAGGAGGGCGGTGGCTCATGTGACTGACTGGCTGCGCGGAGCGCAACGGCTGCGGCCCCGCCCGCGGGCTGCGCCCTTGGGGGCGCCCCCGGGTGCCCCCGTGCTCGCGGCCCCTCAGAGCGCGGCTCCTCCCCGCGGGCCCCGGGCGCTTCCCCTGCGCGGCGCTGCCCTTCGCCCGCCGCTGTTTTCTCCTTTTTTTCCTTTTGCAAGGGTCCTGAGGCCTCCCGCCAGTATGGAGGACAAGTTACTGAGTGTTCTGACTGCGAGGCGCGTCACGGCCGCTCGTGCCCCGCTGGGCGCTGACACTTGTCGTTGCCAGCCGTGTTTCCTTTGGTGACCTAAGAGCTGAAGTGGGGTTTAATTCTGTTTTTTCTCCCCTGCACACAGGTCACAGACTCAACTAGGTTGGAAAAGACCTCTGAGATCAGCAGGTCCAACAACGAACACCACCATGTCAACTGGACCTTGGCACCAAGGACCATTTCCAGGCTTCCCTTAAACACTTTCAGGGATGGTGGCTCCACTACTTCCCTAAACAGTTCATTTCAATATCTAATCACACTTTCTGTGGAGAAATTTTTGCTAATGCCCAACCTAAACCACCCCTGGCACAGCTTAAGACTATGTCCTCCCATCCTGTCGCTGGGAGCAGAGCCCCCCACCTGGCTGCACCCTCCTGGCAGGGCATTGCAGAGTGCAAATGTCACCCCTGAGCCTCCTCCGGGCCAAACATCTCTCATTCCCTCGGTGCTGCTCATCGGATTTGTGCTCCACTCCCACAGCAAGAAACCCGCACAATCTGTGCTGGCTCTGGCTCATGGCACGTCATGGGGCCATGTCTGAGCATCCCCTGGTGGATGTGCTGGAGCCTGGCCTCCCATCCTGGCTTTGGCAGCACCGGGCAGACCCTGCAGGGTGATGGGTGTGCTGGGGTCTGGAGGCTGTGCCCAGGCTGGTTGCCAACACACGTTGGTTATGTGAATAAAATCACACCACAATGCACAGGGATGTGACCTGCTGAACAGCCGGATAACAAACCATGGCAGCGTTTCATGGGTAGCATTCTCGTTGGCGATGGCTTAGGAAATACCTGAGAGGGGTGTCTTTTCAAGTTTATCACAGGTGCTCTGTTTCCAGACTCTTTACCACACACAGAATATTAAAAAAACCCCAAAAAAATGTGCAGTCAGCTGTGGCTGGAAGCATCTCAATAAGGTGAAGGAACAGGAGTGCAGAAGAGCATACATGAGCCAGTCCATTCTGACTGCTGCCCTGACAGAGCGATCAAAATAATAATAAATAAATAAAAATAATAAATAATAATAATAGCAAAAAATAGGCTAGACCAGCTCAAGCCATGTACTGGTGTAACCATAGGCCACATCTCAATTAGAGCTGCAAACACTGCTCCACAGCCCCAGAGGCTAATGTGGTCACCACAGCTATATGGGCTTTCTGTGTTTTGTCTGCCTTTTCACAGAGAACTGTACAGCTCTAATTTGACTGCCATGCAGAGGAAGACTGAAGCCCACAAAAAGCAGGGACAAAGAGAAAGGTTGAAAGATGAGATTGTTAGGAAGGGATAATGACCTTCAGATGCAGCAGCAAGTGCAGGTTGTAAGGTAACTGCTGAGAAGAAACATTAACTTAAAAAAAAATCTTTCTGAGCCATGATATGGCCACAAAATTCCTTTTCAAAGAAACACAATAAAGAAAAATGATAAATAAAATGCCAAATGTGGTATGAACTAGGGGCTTAAGTAGTAACTGAGTATCAGCCAAGGGAGGGGAACTAACCCACCCTGGGAAATGGAACTGTTTCTCTGGCTTTTTAAAGGACAATAAGGCAAAGGAGGGAAACAGGGCTAATTAACTTCTGTGAACTTTAAAACTCATGCAGCTGGCCTCCAAAATCACAAAGTGGGCTTGAAATTACGTACTTACAGAAATGTAATAGGTTCTTTTAATTTGCTTTAAGTCTACGAGACAACAAGGACTGGAAACATTTTTCTCCTTTATAGGCTGGAATTTTCCTTCATCTGGTCTGTAAATAAGAAAGAAAAGGGAAAGGCATGAAAATTCAAAAATCTACAGTCATTACAACTCATCTTGGATCACTTGAACCTCAATAAAATATTTTGCAAAAGCAATGCTTCCCAACACCTAATTGTGATGCAAATTCACTCCGTTACCCAGACAGAGCTGCTGTCCCCTATGACATTTGGATAATCAATTTCCTAAATACCAATTAGTTTTAAAAGGAGTCCCAAGAGGGATACTATCTAAAAAAGAAAAACCTCCTTTCCTTCAGATTTTTAGAATTTGTGCTTGCAAATCTCTAGCAGATTCAACTTAGGCTTAGTTTTCCCTTTCCCTACTTTATTTTGATCTGTGAAGGTAAGTGAGCTCTGGTTCTTGGTGCAGCTACTTTCAACAATCCTGTCTTGATTTTTCTATTTCATTAATCTTGATCCCACAAAGCTGAGCTAAAAAGCTTCCTCATTTTTATATAGCCATGTGATTCATTTGCTGCTCAGCTTGGACTTGTGACAATATTAAACTCAGCCACCCCTGAATGTAGCAGTAGCTCTCACTATATCTTTTAGCACATATTTGTTTCTTCTTGTAATAAAAATAAAAGCATGAGATGGAATTGTAACAGCAACAGCAAGGGATCCACTGTTTGTAGAGCAGACATTGTTAGATAAACAAGGTAACTTAAGTAAATTTCCAATGCACTGTGCTCCGAGAAGGCCTAAAAGAGATTTATTTCCATTTTGCATGATAGATAAAATAAAGTACATATAACTTTCTGTGCAATGGTCCTTCGTACAGCATTTTCTTGTTAGGGTGCAACATTCTTTTAAGGATACCATAAAACAAAGACCAGGGAGTAAATGGAAAGGATCTCAATGGTTGCATCAGGCCATGGCCCTCGGTACTGCCATGACTGCATCTTCTCAGTTGGATTCCTACTTAAAGGAGAAGCTGAAGCCTCTTGTAGGGAACTAAGCCCAAGCCTTCCAAACTCAGTATCAGATTTTGCATTGTTTTCTGTGGCTTATGTCTTGGGTGGGCTCTTTTTTCAACCCATTTTGTTGCCTGGCAGCCCCAGCACAGAGATCACTTCCATCCTGATCCCTAATGAAATGATTCCTGTAGTGAAGGTTTTCATCCAGGTTCTGGAATCAGCAATACTGTTGGCTACAGCACACGTATCTTCCTCTGCATGCATTTACTCTTTTAATTTGTTGCCTTGGTTGTATCCCATCTCCTTACAGTTACTCAGTTCCCCTTCATCTCTTTCCTGAGATGTAGTAGGCATAGAGAACCATTCAGTGGGCAATTGCAAATTCCCAATTATCGTCAGTGCAGACTGTGCAGTGTGAAATGAAAAGGTCACAGACCTGTTACAGTAGCCACTGTGTTAGGGGCTGCAGCAGACCATTGCATCCCATCAAAGCAGCTGATATTCTTTGCAAGGTATTGTGCCCTTTCAGCACTCACATATAACAGGAAATAGTGGTGTTTTAAACATGCTCACTGTTGTACCCATGGATGACATTTAGAAGGCCCAGTCCAGCCAAGGTCCTGTTCGGTCTCTTCTCTGAACAATTCCTATTTTCAGCACTTAATAGTTCAAAACATACAGGCAGACAAGAAGACTTTTTTTCTTGAAAATTATGTTTGTGTCATTTTTAATATTGTTTTACAAGATTGGCAATATGAACACAAACATTTTTAGCTCACTTACTTGGAAGAGGAAAGACTTTTTTGGCCTGTGGAATTTGTAGAGGAAATGTAATCTGATAGTGGAAATATTGAGATTCTAGTAAGAAAAAAATCACAGCTCCCTCATGGTCTACATGACAGAACTTGACAAAATTGGTGGCCAGTCCTCTCTACAATTTCATCTGTGCCAGATCTAGAAGTCTGCTTGGAGAGTCATGAGAATATTATAACTAAGTATGTGATGAATATAAAGTTTTTACCAGACTTCTTTTTCTGCAGTGTCATGATTTTGATCTCATGACTCAAAGACTGTAGTCACGATATACAAGTAGCCAATCATTTTAGGTATTTCAATCTTTGAGAGGCTGGATTTTCAGAGTGCTGCTCTTTGAAAATCAGGATGCTGAGGAGTTTCTCAGTTTCTATGTGGGTGCACACTGCAAAGTCCAGGCCAGGACAGGCACAGCACTCCTTGACACAGAGTAGTCACCCACAGAGAGGTTTGTTTGAGACAGTGCCTTTGCACATCTTCTCTTCTGAAAGTCTCAGGTCATCTGTAGCTGTTGTGCTCAAAATAAATTAATCTCCAGGAGAATGAAGAGGGTCTTTCTAACTCACATATCATCCATGGAACAACTAATTAAATCTGATTCACTGAGTCTTGACCTGAGAAGGAACAAACGAAATGAGAACCTTTGCACTGTAAGTACATCACAGACTCCTTGATTTAGGCCAGGATATTAAATTTCAGATCACAGCTCTGTGAAGAAATGTTTTCCTTCACTTTTATATTTAGACTGAGCAAATCTGATATGGAATTGTTGGAAACAAAATGCCCAGGAACTTGTCATATATTTGTGAAAGTAAAACTTCTCTAAACAGAATCCCTAGTGAGATTTATTTGAAGTTCAAAGAATAAGAAACTACAGGTCATTTGGATTACTGATTTACAAATCCTTACAAAGGGGCTGAGAGGTGTATATTTTCACTGTGACATTCTTAGGCAAAATATATGGATTTAGACTTTACCTTCTACATGCCATAATACTATGACACATCTTTCCCTTAAAATAGTTGTAAGAATGAACAGTTAATTTCCCAATGGAGTGAGAGAGTCTGAAACAGACTTCTCACAGGTACACCTCACTCCCAAGAGAATGGTGATCTAAGATGGAGGAGTTTTTTTAGCTTTTCTTCTTCCATGTTGATTTTTTGAAAGAGAATTGAAAAGGCAGACAAGTGGTAAGAGAAGCAAGATAAAATATCAGTGATGCAGAGATAAAAAAGACAGAACTGTAGAGATCCGAGGTGAGCGTTGAAAGTGTAACCTTGGACAGAGCTAAGCAAAAAGGAAAATAGCCTGCAGAAAAAAAAAAAGGTTGTCTACTGTCCAGATAGACATCCAGTTTAACTTCAGTAATTTATACATGTGTGCATTTTGAAATGAAGCAGTCACACCAACGAGTGTTTTTTAGGAATTTTAGCCTGACTGCAACTTAACCCTAAATGAAAAGCAAACTTTGCTGCCATTCGCTACTCCTCCCTCCATCTTCAGACTGCTTCTAAGCAGGGGATTCTGGCGTAATCCAAAACCGCCAGTAGAACCACGTGTCTTTTTAAGAATCGAATCTTGCTTACACGCAGCAGACGCTTTGACAAATGGTGGAAGAGCACCCTCTGGTGACAGCAGGCACACCGCGGTGTTCTGCTGCCAGCAGGAAATGCATTCCCGCAGCACGGGCTGGGCTCTGGAAAGCCGCCTGGATGTGGTTTAGGGGGTTTTAATTCATTATTCAGCTGTACTTAAGGAGTACAAGAGTGAACGTCCTGAAAACAAATCAGGGATGACAGTGACCTTACTTCTGTCTCTTAAATCACCGAGTTCTTGTAATTTGAATCAAACATTTTCTGAATTGTTCTGAGACATTTTTTAGGAGGCTTTGGAGCAGGTTTTATGGGCACCATGAAATGCAGTCCTAAGTTTTATTGCTCTGGACAGTTCAAGGCTTTGCAGAGTGTGATCCAAGTATTTTCTTACAGTGTTCAAGAAACTTGGCTGAGCTGTCTTTTCAAAGATTTTCTCTTTCCACAGAAGCAATTATTAAGAAAAATGAATTAACTTTTGCTGTTCTAGCTATTTAGAGGTAAGGAAAAAGGATGGATCCTAACCTAACTATTATTTACAAATCATAGCTCATTTCAGCACAAATAGAACCCAAATATGCTAACAAATAAAATACATAATTTTTCTGAATGGATTCTTCTTCACAATGCTGATGGCACCCATTTCATTAAAACTCAAGGGCAAGCTAATGTGAGCTTCATCAGGAGTTAATAAAAGCAGTTAGTGTTTATAATAACTTCAGAAAACACTTTCTGGAATTTTAGTCTGCAAAGAACTGGTTTTCTAAGGTTGGGGTTTGTGCAGACTGATTCTTTCTCACTTCAAAAGCTGTACAAAGCCCCTAAACATCAGGGAACCTGGCTAAAAACTAGGTAAAGGTCAAAAATGTTGAAACCATGAAGTTCTTAATTGTAATTAACTCAAGTATGTAATTCATTAAAAATGGTCATGTAATTACCAAATTATTTTTAAATAAATCTGGTCCACATAATATTGATTTAATCTTTTATTTAGTAAGATAATATAGCATTACATCTCCAAAGTGTAAAGATAATCCTCAGAATGTCACCTAGCATAAAACTGAATAGCATGTCTAAATAAGTCAGCACTGAGCATCTCATGATTATCATGAAAGAAAAGTGGTACACTGGGCTTCCTCCCAGCATCTCACAACAGTGGGCAGAAAAATGCAAGAAAACCTTGGTTTTTTAATTAAAACAGGGACTTTCACCTAATCCCTTGATTCTGGGAGCTGGGCTAGAAACAAACATCAAATATTGCAAGGCTCATAATAAAAATAAGAATTGTCAATGCCTTATTATGCAACTTCACATCTTTTATGCAGGGCCACTCTGGAGAAAGATTTACCTCTAATATTGTCAGCATTTTTCTTATCAGTCACCTCAAAAGCAGGAGAATGGCTAACTCCAGTGACTGTGTTGGATTTTTTTACAGTTCAAGGCTAATGAAGTCTTTTGTTGTAAAATTCTCCTAGCAATTTCTACAGTGTCTCCAGTAGTTCATATCTTTGTGATTTTGAAAGGCTGGAAGTAATATGTTTGGAGTTACACTGCTTATCTCCAAGGCATGCTCTCTTATCAGGAACTATGCCTTCTAGAAACAAGGTGGAAAAGGATGCCTTGTAATTTCCATGACTTTTGAAATTAGGAAAGTTCCTACAGGTACACAAACACCTGGGGTATGCCATGTGCTGTCCAGCATAGTTTGTTTGGAATGGCTGTTAAAGCCACAGCTCATTCACAAGGCAAGTGTCACAAACTCCAGCAAGCTCTGCTGCCCACTGCTGCTGCCTTCTTTCTTGGGATCCATGTTAGTTTTACTCACTACAAGAAACAGACATGCAGCTACATCCTGTTTTCTAAATCTGTCCCTGTGAGGGAATATAACCTCTTCCAGCTTCCCATCTCTTGGTCTTGCTCTGACAACTTACCATATTCCAGGCTGTGATGTCATGCAATTGTAGCAATGTGTTGCTTCTCTTACTCAAGCCTTTTTGTAAACTAAAAAGCCATGCCAAACTCTTTATTACCTACAGATGGACTCAGCAGAAATTACTTCCTTCCACTTTGGGAAGCCTGGGGCTGATGGGAAGCTGAGCAGTGAGCACAGAGCAGTGCCATAACTGGAGCCATGGGGAGCAGAAATTACTGAATCCAGTAACTGCTTCTAGGGAGATGAAGTTGCTCCCATTAATTCAGGGACTATAACTTCCATCAAATGAATAATCAACCTTTTACCTCATCTACTGTTCTACTGAGCTTAAAGCCATTTCTCTGTCTTCATCTCTTCTGCTGAAACTATCTCCCAGTTCCCTTTTTACTGCAGATTTAAAGAAAAATCTGACAATGCATTTTCTTTTTTGTCAGTCTTTGCTTCCCTAACTGGCTGTCGTCTAGTCAATCCATCGACTATACTCTTCCCTTTGTATAGCCAAAGAAAACCCTGCAATTTTTTGATTTAGAAAGTAGGATGAATTGAGTGCATATACTCTATCAGAACATCACATTGGGACTCACCTGCCTTTATTTCTGGAAATGTGTATGAAGTGAAGCAGCATGTTTCACAGTGGCTCAGAGAATACAGGTCTGTGCTGGTCTGTGAGAGACAGAACAGCCAAGCCTGCTTTCAGGAAGACAAAGTGAACTGGGAGTTCCAAAGTGAGAAGGACAACGGTGGCTCTTGTGCCATGCAGTAAGTCAGAACTACCAAGTACCAGTAATTTTCCTTGACGTTGCCAACATGCAGAATTTCAAACGTTGAGCCAGTTCTGAAGAGATTTTAGTTCATGAAGTCTGCCTCCACATATGCTGGGTGGTTGTACAGAAGAGTGGATGTTCTCAGGAGAGCATCCATTTGTTTCATAGGAGAAACTGAGGAACAAAAAAATGCATGGGAAAGGGTTAGAGTCAGAACAAGTACTTAAAATATTTTATGGAGAAATAAAGCATAAAGGAAAAAAAAGCAACCTCTCTGGCCTTAGACCATGGTCAACTCTAGCCCAACTTTTTTGCAAAGTGTTTTATGTAACTTTTTCATTTTCAGGGTCTTTTGTTCCATGTCTCACACTGATGTTTTTCAGGAGATCTGGACATGAGTTTGACTGTCACTACATTCTGCCAACCAGAACACACTCCTGTGCTAACAGGTTACCAAATGCTGGACAGGACTTTTTCACATACATCTTGTTGCCCTGAGGGATGTTGTTCTACTAAGGAACTGGCACGCTGATGTTCCATTCTGATGCTTCTTCACTGAACTCCACATCAAATTCACCCCATTTATAAGGCAGAACAAAATTTTCTAACTGCCAGATCCGCACTTAACACAGTATCTGAAAATTGAGCTACATTTTTTTTCAGCTATATATTTCATAACTTAGCTTTGATAGCGACAGATATTCTGAGATCAGGACAAAAATGCAATTTTATTGTTTGGACTTGACAGGGCATAGACTGTATCTTGCTTTTTCTCTAGCTGTACTGATTATCCGCCCTTTTAGTAATTTAAAAAAAAAAATCAGAAAAGCAAGGAGATTGAAAGCATTGCCATGAGGAAAGATTTAATACCAGAGCAGTAAACTGCCACTGACAAGAGCCTATTCTTGACATTGCAGAGTAAAAATATACTGTTTGTAATGAATGTGTGTAACTGTAATATCATCTCCCTTTCAAGGCCATTAGATTAACTATCTAAACACAACATTTATTAATGTTCAAGTTACTAATTGTACAGAACACCACAACTAATCACTTCAAGTTAATCTTCAAGTATTACTTTATCTTCCACTGTAATTTTGCTAGCAGTCTCAGTAAAAGCCTGCTGTGGTCAAAGGAAAGTTTTGTTGTTTTGTATTGAATCAGGCCAAAGAATTAAGTCATTGAGTCAAAGCTGGAAACATGTACATAGGAAGCAATAGAAAATGTCATGCTTTCACAGACTTCCTATCTCTAACTGCACCCATCAGTAGCAGAATATATTCCACTTTTGACACCTTTTTCCATAAGCAAACTATTTTTTCAATTTATAGCCTAAATATACATATATATTTCTAGGGTTTTTTGAGTGGGTGCTGTTCAGTTGGTTGTCTTTTCCTTTTTTTTCGTGGATGCAACCCATTATCCACACTGAGAGTTATTTGTTAGATGTATTGAAAATGCCAGCATCAAGTAACTAGACTGGAAGGAACTTCCTGACACATGGAATGACAGGAGCTGATGATCCATCTGCTCTGGCCCTCTCTGCCTGATAACTTGATGGTGCTTCCATTGCACAAAATGAGAGATGGCATAATTACTGATTACTTTTCAAGCCCTTAAATACTTTTATGCTGGATGGAAAAGACGTGATTTTCCAGGATCTGTTTGAAGGAACATAGGGCAATAGTGTCAAAAAGAATACGAGCAAAAGTGGGAGGAGGATGCAGAAGGAAAACATGCCCAAAGAATGGCGGCATTACTTAGCTCGGTGTTGCTGGAGTATTCGCAAGGTGTGGCAGGGATAAAACACTCCCTTGGATGAGGTAAGGATGCACAGGACACAAACCTTATGAACAACTATTTCCTTCCTGTCCTTTACAACACAGTAAAATTGTGTAAGCGTTGGAAGTGCTTTGGCAAGCCGTACCTGGGCACATCACAGCTACTTCCCAGGCCTGCAGGCCGGGTTCTCTTCCTTAACAGCAGATGGCAGTGAAGTTAAACAAATGAGTGGAAATAAGTCAAGAAAATATGTTTTGCCTGGTGGCTGGTGTTGCTGCAGATAGCTGAGAGAGCTCTGGGCATATTCAGACAGTGCAAGATTCATTTCCAATGCAGAGATCTCCTGTAGTACATTCAGGAGGCAGAAAATATTAATTCATCCATAGCTGTTTGTAGTCCAAGTCATGTTTATTTCATTTGTGATGTCTTCGGTGACAGTAGAACAGATAGAATCTTTCATAATTTCTTCCTTACATCCATCTTTCATACATTTAAAATCTATGCATAGCTGAACAGATGAGGATGAAGCTCAGTTTCAAGTGAATAAACTTTTACTCTTTATTATGTGTCTTGTGCTTCCTCTGAGACAATGAAGATACAGCATCATGGGTTGCTATAAAACTTTTATATTGCCAATTATTTTTTGCTGCTAAAAACTATGTGGAAGGGTTATTAAGGCCACAAGAACAGAGATTGAGAGTAAGTCTTGTCTTACACTTCAAATTAGTCTCATTTCTGGCGGGAGGATGGGAGAGGGGGCTGTTCGTTTTGCAATTTCCATCAGGCAAATGATGGAGCTGTCAGTACAGATGTTTGACAGCAGCTTCTAAGTTCCTTGTCTAAAGTGAAAAAAGGATGAAAAGATATTAAGGGTACCTACATAATGTCATTAATAGCTTAGTTCCTTGGCAGTGTCACGAAAAAAGGTGCTTGTGTGGTCTGTGATTTCCAGTCAGATGCTAGACCATCAAACAGAGTATCTATTTCCCCTATTTACTGCTTTAGTTGCAATCTACCTGAGGAAATCCAGGACGACTCTCCCTTCCTCACACCAAGGTAATCTCTCAGTCCTGTAGGATCATGCAAAGCACTGAGGAGTGCCTTGAATATGTACCTCAAAGGCCCAGAACTTCATTTTAAAATCCGTTCAAGACAAAGCAAGCCCTGGGTGGAGCCTTGGCTATTCTCAGTGCTGACCTGAGTGTCACTACTTGCTCAGCAAGAGGAAAGGAACCAGAGGAACACTTCTTGCCCTGCTGTTTTGGATCACTAATGCTCTGCATTACAGACTTGGACTCTGCAGTCCTGTTCTTAAGAGAGGTGCCAGGCCAGTGGGACTGCTCAGAGAAGAGAGGGCTGCTCCCAGGAGTTTAATGGCTTGATGCCTTATTGTGGCAGCCATAACACACATTCTCTTTTCAAGCTCCTATTCACACATCCTATAGTCTCAATATGCTTTTAATCTTCCTGTTGTATTAAAACTTTTAGTTAAAAAATTCACATGACACCCCAGCGCACATATTTATAACAAGGAAGGGCATAGGTCTCAATCACTTGCGAAGAAGCAGCCCTTCATAATCTGTCAGTCAATCCATGCACAAAATGCACAGAGCATCAATTTCTTTTTAGGTTATTCACTGTGACTTCTGTATCTGCCAATAAATCTCAAATACAGGTCAAAGAATATGAAGCTCAAGTAAATCTATAAATGTAGCAGAAAAGCTTCACTAACTACCTCAGATTGCCAAAGCTGAGGTCATTTCCTTGTTGTGAAAAATACTGAGTCCATAAATTATTTTTATCACCTCTGGGGCAATGCAAACAGTTTCCCACAGATGCTGAAAGTATGATATGTTTTTTATTTGATATCAGAACACCATTTTTACACAGCTCTTAAAATACAAGGTCCAAGATTCTGCTCGTGCTTTAAGGCCCCAATTCAGCAACATATTAAAACAGATGCTTCAGGTCCTGACATTAAACACGTGCCAGACTGCTTTGTTACATAGTCACAAATCGGTGAATGAGAGCCTAAAGGCTAAATCTTTTTCCCATGAAAGTCTGGATTTACCTTCTGTTTTCCTTCAAGTAAAACAAGGCATTTATTCAAACATAATATATATAAACATTCAAAAACATTAAAATGCTTCTCTTTCAGAGCTCACTGGGTGAGCCATAGCTCCGGAAGTAAACCTTGGACAAAAACTGATGTAGCATTTTTTACAACAGTTTAACTGGTGTTTACTTAAGATTTAGTTAATGTTTATTTCCACAAAGAAAATAAAACCACTTTGAACATGTGAAGACATGAGCATGAATGGTGAAAGTCCTACAGAGAACTTTGGAGAAAACACCACTGAATTAACTTACAGTACATTTGTTAAACATGAGCAGCTCTAATAATGACATTTCATTTAACAATGCCCTTTGTCTTTTCAGTTCATCAGTTACCTATTTCAGTAATGAACTGCAGTCATACCATTCCGATTTTCTCCTAATGTAAAGGCTGAGATCACTTCACTTGCAGTGAAGCGTGATGCTATTATTCTGTTTGTGGCTTAGGAAAAAAGCTATAGAATATATCACAATTGCAACTGGCAAACAATATTAAAGTCTGTGATCAGTAAGGATAAACTTTGTTTAGTTATTAATGGAAACAAGTAAAATTAAAAAAAAAATAGACAGAAATGGTTGAAAATGCTCAGAATATCTATTTCATGAGCAGAGGAGCAAGTATTCATCTGGGGAAAAAAATGAACCGCGTATTAAATGTTATTTTAATTTTTTATCAAGAATCCATGCATAGAACTTAACATCAACATTTTCAGATAGGATGGATATTCTCAGTTGCAAAAATAAAATGGAGTTGCCTGCCTATTTAAGAAGGATTTTCTAAAGAACTAGAAGTCAGATAATATCCCACTTTGCGCTGTGTAAACACAAGAGAGATAAAAAATATCATAGGTCTACTTGATATGATCCATAAGTCTTACAAGGGGTAATGGAGCTTACTTTTACTCATTTGCCTCCCTTTTTTTTTTTTGCGTTTCTTAGATTTCAAAAGCTTTTTCATTGCCTTTCTAGCTGCAAGAGAGATATTTTACCCAGGCTGCTGTTTTCACTTTTCTATTCATCGTGATCCATTCAAAATATTTTCAGAGCTCACCAAAAACATTTAATTAGCAGCCAGTGGTGTCCAGCATTTCATAATCCTTTCCCAACTGAACCAAATCTGCACAATTTACAATAGATCTTTGGAAAACTGCTTTTTACTGTGTGCTGCATCTATAGATCTCTCTCAATTACCCACAGTAAATTTAGGCATTGTACAAGAGCAAATTTTACAGTCCATGAAGAGATGAAGTGAAATCTAGATGAAATTCATTGTGACAGATTCTCAGTTAGTGCCCTGATGTGTCTGTATTACAGAAGATAGACATTCTATTAGCATGGAAGCTCCCATAATGGACTGTGAATCATTTCAGGTAATAGAGATGCCAACTGGAATGACTGAAAAGCACTATTGAATTCCATTAGAGCTCTTTGTTTTTAAATCAGTCATTTCTTTGTGAATATCCAACTATATACTTCTTGACCTTAGCTGAGAGTAATAATTGTGAACTAATATTACAAAACATTAATCTGAGTTACTGTTCAATTAATGTTTCTGTTTG
Source organism: Irena cyanogastra (assembly GCA_013397155.1). Taxonomy (NCBI): domain Eukaryota; kingdom Metazoa; phylum Chordata; class Aves; order Passeriformes; family Irenidae; genus Irena; species Irena cyanogastra. The sequence continues at coordinate 99,190 of VWZV01011717.1, forward strand.
AGGGTTATTTTTATGCTGCAAATGTGAAGGAGACTGTGGCTTGTATTACAAATATGTATTTCGACTTGAGCTAGTGCAGAATGCAATTTTCACATACATTTCTCTCCCCACTGTATTCAGTCTCATCTCATTAGCTGTAAAAAGACTCAGGTATTGGCTTTTCTTTTTTCCATGTCATCCTACCGGAATAAAATAACTATAATCAACAAATCTATAAAGATAAACATTTTTATAAGAGATGCCACAAATAGTCTTCTTTCATTTTGGTGCTTGGTTAATTATCAGCAAAATAACTAACACCATATCCTCTTACCCAAACAGCCCCACCTTATCTATCAATCATGTATGATTTATCAGACTTGATAATTGCTTGGATAATTAACACAGAATTTAGGTTTATTCAGTCTGCTGAAACTTCAAAAATGCCTGCATAATTGCCATTTGTGTAGTAGATGAAGTTATGAATAATTTTTTTTCACATAAATATGAAGGCTGGATTGCAGGCAGCACAATTTCCTCACCTATAGTTATTAATGCAGATATTATGTCACACAAGGGCTATGGTATTGTCACATGTTAACTATATGTATATAGTTAAAGTAATTAAAATGAAAATAAAGGGAAAACCTTTGCCTTTGTTTGTAGGCACTGCATGCTTCTCTTGTGAAGAAGTACAGAAGGAGAGTGAAGGAAAATTAGTCTGCTCAGTACAGAAGCAACCAGATTTTAGTCCCTGTAATATTCACACATAAATCCTTTGGGAAGCCTTTAAAGAGAGTAGGTTCTGTATCTTCTGTCTACGATCATCTATTTTCACATCAGAATGAGCAACATTATCCTTATATACCAGAGTTTCTGTGTCTACAGCTCGAAAATGAGCCTCTCCTTACTGCTGTAATGACAGGTGTAAGATTAACTTTGTTAGGTGTCTAGCCACTCATGCAAACTAAATTAAATTAATGGAACAAATTTCTCTCATAATTAAGATAAAAATTCATGTCAGCTGTAACCTTGCTGTACACTAATTATATACAAATGATTTATCATCTGCTTCGCCCAGAATATTAATCCTCAACTCATTGATAACTGCAGCCAGTGTTAAGAGATGAGAGTTGATTAACTATGACAGATTGGGCAACCACAGTACCAAGTGCCTGAACAACCAGTGAAACCAATAATATTCAAATAGCACTTCTTATTTAAAAATGCATTCCCATGGAAACAGATGCATGTTTAATGAGGGATACGGAGATTATTTCAATAATGACTGATATTGGAAGAGTGGGCAGAACTAATCAATAATAATTAAGTCCTTAGCCTGGATAAGATATGGTTTTATAAAGTAGGTTATGTACACATTAGTGAGGTACTAGTTCAGGCCATGTTACCTATAATGTCTTCATGTATTGCTGTTGGTTATTTATTTTCCTACTGCAGCAGATATTGCAGAGTTTGCAGAAGTTTAAAAGTCTACAGTCTAGTCTTGGGTCCCACCAGCTCCAATAAAAGAAGAAACTGATGCCACCAACTGTCCTTGGAAAGTCAACTCCTGCAGTAATTCTGCTGTGGGAAGTTTCTTTATAAAAATGTCATTCTACAAAAAACCCCAAACAATACTTGAAGCATCACCTATTCAGAAGGACACTCATTCATCTCTTGATATATGATATTGTATTTTTGCTTGAAATTAAAATAATTAAAATTACCTTGTAAATCTTAATAAAGCTGTTATTGTTTTTTAATAGGTGATAAGTATTTGGGGAAGATCATTAGTTAATAATGTATCCTTTGACAAATAAAAAGAATAACAAAATTGCAGACACTTCAAAGATTTTCAAGTTAGGTCTTGAGTTTGTTAATACTAATTCTGTCTCCCCAGGACAGCTTTTTTAAACTAATTGCTCACTGAGGCTCCAAGAATCCCTGTCAGAAAGAAGAAAAAACCCAGTCTTGTTCCTAAGCACTAATAAGGCACAACCAGCCAGCTGGATGAACTAAGTAATACTGCTGTAAATTAATTAGTTTCAAGAAAAGCTGGTGTGTCTGAAGACAAGTTATGTATGATAAATACTAATATAAAACTGAAGACAATTACAAAATCACCACAGAGCACGAACCTGTTATTCCCAGTGGCCAGGTGGGACAAGGCCTGTGAAACAAGCTCTGTGATGGACAGCCTGGTCTGTAGGGAATGTAGTGATGGCACAGAGCTGGGCACAGGTCCCCAGAGCTGCCCCCTACCCAGGCACTGCAGCCACAGCTCAGGCTTTCCTCTTCACTAGACTGTTTCCATTCTGACACAAAGGAAAAATTCAAGAAATTGGCTCCTCTGCTGCAGCTGCTCAGGGCCTGGGTTCATGAGGGCAAAGCTTTCCCCCATGTCTGCTCATTCTTACTACGGGGACACCAATTCCTTTGGAACTGGAGTGGCCTATTTCACATAGGCTACACCAGGATTATGTCTTAAATTAGAGTTTGAGCCCCTTCTTCTGCTCCCACGTTCCTTAACACCCACTCAGCCTCTGACTGGACATAGGTACTCCCACACAGGTAGCTCCAAAGCTTGGCTTGGATAACAATTTGAGCTCCTGCTGGGGATTGCAGAGCCAGCTGAATGCCAGCCCGCAGCAGGGACGGGCTGGACACAGCAGATGGTGTGGTGCTGCAGGTTTGGCTGTGCTTTGTGGCAACCTTGTAGGCTGGTACAGAGCACCCAGCATTGCTCCCAGCCCAGCTTCAGCTGCCAGGAGAACAAAAACACCAAAGCCCAGCCATCCCAGCGCCAGAACTCTCAACATGTGGATATAGACTCAGCCTCTCAAAGAGTATTTGAATCACCAGCCTAGGAAGCAAATATTCTATTTCATGATAATGGTCCTTTTCAGCCTCCTGTCCCATGAGGGACTTTCTTTTTTTTTTTTTTTTTTTACACTCTTCTTGTGTGCTTCAAAAGAAATTAAAATTCCACTTAAATGAAAAAGAAAATGTGAACTTTATGGGAAATAAAAATTCAAACATTTCTTTCTCTACATTTCTAGCCATTTCAGGGCTAATTGCCTTTGAATTTGTAAATGCAGATAATGAGAAGAATCCTATGTATATGGAATTGAAGAGAATATATGCAGAGCAAGTCAAGTACTTGATATCCAATTTAACTTGGAGTTGGATATCAACTTTAAATAAGCAAAAAGGCCTTAAGTTTTTTCATCATCTTATCCCTAGGGGATACATATCTGCTATGAACCTAATCAGCTACAGAACACCACAGATCCTCTAATGAACATTCCTGTGGCGGAATAGAGATGGATCATCAGCACTGCAGGTCCAGTGGGGTGACCAGACACTGCCCCACACACTTCTACAAAGATTCACTCGATGCAAAAGTTTGTGTGTAAACTGCTTTTCAGGTCTTTGGGATCACCACATAGAAGCAAACCACCAGTAGAAATACTTTACAATGAAAGCACAGAAGCAATTCCTCATGCAAAATTACTTTTCTGAGCAATTGTAGTGACATGCAAACCGTCACCTACCAATGCTAACAGCATCTAGTAAGATGGTGAGCTAGACTTTGTCCACACCAAAGCCATGGCAGAAAAGGCTCTACTGCAGCTCCCAGAATCACCCTTTGCAGCAAAGCAAGCAGCAGTTCCCACCAATACAATGGTCCCATCTTACACTGTGGTCCTACTGCTCTGGTGGTTGGAGTAAACAGCCACCTGTCTTTCCAGAGCACGTAACAGTTAATGGATCAGCTTCAGGGGAAATGCCAGTGTGGAAGTTAATTTAACTCTTTGCTTAGGAAAAGAAGTAAACTTGAAAGAAAGCACTAATTAGAGAGAAGGCATGTGGTCATTTCGCACATCTTTTCTAGCAGAAGCACAGCACAGACACTTGCCAGGGAGAGTGTCTAAATGCAGCCTTCTAGGAACGGCTAAAATGGTTCTATATTGATTAGCGCTACTTAGGCTAACTGCAGGAGGTAGGAACTAGAAACCCCTAGCAGTCCTCATTGCCAGTTAGAGCTATAGCTGATAGACCTAAACTCTGCTCGTGCTGATAGAAACAACAGCACACCACCCTCAGTGGGGCTCCTCCAGTTTAACAGGCACAAGGAGAAGCCGACGCAAAAAATGGAGTGTCCTTGTCCACAATCTCTTTTGCACACTGAATTATCTTGAGCACCTTTTGCCCTTTCCACTCCGAGTAAGAAGTGGGATTATGCTGCCTTGCCCAGCAGTATCTCTTCATTCCATTGATCAGGCTCTGCAAACAATGCAATTATCTCAGAAGGGAATGCAGTGAGCCCTGGTTTTGCTACTTCCACTTATTACTGAGGAGCATCAAACTACCCAGCCATTTTCCTGCAGCCATCTTTAAAAAAGGCAATGATCTCAATGTGCTGCTAACCTAATGAGGGCTGTGTGTGACAGAGCCATAGATACATTTTCTCACTAGCCTAATGAGCAAAGTGACAGACAGTGAAACAGTTCACACTTGAGTAATTTTCTAGTCATCAGCAACTGCAGTGTTCATGAGAGCAGAAGCCGGAGAGGGGACGGAGAGCTGTACAATAAATACACACTGGCTCCATTGGCCAGAATAAGTTATCACTAGGATAGAGGTCTTGGGGCAAACTCCCTTAGGAAATTCAAACAAAAAGAGTCAATTTAAGGCATCTCTAACAGTGCATTCAATTAAAATTAAATTTAAAACGTAGGATCAGCTGTTGGGCTGTTAGGCCACCTGCCCAAAGGAAGAAAAAAAATTAGAGATGTAACGAACCTTTACTCCTGATGTCTGCAAGCTGCTCGTGAATCACTGACTAGTACCAGCTTCTCACCAGCATCCATTCAGCACAAAGTCCAGTTCTCCTTTGTCTCCCACTCCAAGAAGGAAACCAGCAGCACGTAGCTCATTATCCATATTGACAGCAAGTGTTTGTGTGAAAAATGCGGTCCTTCTTACATATTTAATGTACTGGCAACTTCTCCCAGTGAAACCATTATTTCTCAAAGGAATGTTACTATGTGCCAAGCCTTCCACTGGCACAAGCTCCAGCATAGATTCCACAAAGAAGCAGCAAAAGCCATTCAGAGCTATGAAGTTCTCCAGGCACTGTTAATGCACCCAGCACCTCCCACTGCCCTGATGATGAAGTATGGAAGTGGAGAAGAGAAAAAGTCCAGGTGCAAGAGAAGCAGCCATCCCCAAAGATGGGAAAACCAACTTGTCCAAGGAGAAGCATTTCACCTGCCAGTGGTGTGATCCAGGTCTTGAAGAGATGCCACAGCAGTCCTTCTTATCACTCCTTGATCCCTCTCCTTGGATATTGCCATTTTAACCACTGATAAATAAGCCTACCTCTCTTTCCTTCTTCTCTCAGATGAAGAGAGGAGACATTTGATGCTGCTGGGACAAATAAAGCAGCAGCTGCAGAGTCCACCTGTCTAATCCCAAAGCTGTCCCCCTGCAAACTGGCCTCTCTAAGCAGAAGGGATATCAGGAGTCTTGTGGTTCCTCACCTGGATCCTTCTGCTGTGACCATTTCTGCCACAAGATATGGGAACCAACATGCAGGCAGAGGGACAAGTCCTGTTAACATTCTAACTGTGCTGGAATCTCTTCATGGAGAGCAATGGACGTGCTTTAGAGGTGCAGCAATCAGGGGTGGCAGAGCTCATGCTGCCCTTCAGACCTCACTGCAAGTCTCTCTTTGAGCTGCCCTGTGGGAATTGGTTGATGCTCAAAACACCTAAACTGCACCACTCTCAGTCAGCTTCTGCTCATGGGGATGCCTGGGCAAGTGCAGGGGCCAAAGGGTGCAACAAAATACCTCTCAATGACCTCAGCAGCACCAGGTGAGCCCTTGTGCAATTCAATCCTACCCTGCAAGAGGCTGGAGACAGTACATGTCTCAGGCTCTCCCACTGAGAGCAGCTCCCTGGAAGAGCTCTTGCACAGTGGTAGTTAGCTAATTCTCACAACTCACTCAGTCATTTCTGCCCAGATTTTCAGGCTGAAGGACTTGCCAGGAGCCACAGAGGCACAGGTGCAGTTAGCCAGGAAGCAAACCCAAAGGTCTGGCCTCTGCTCCTCAGCATGGGCTGCTTGGCCAAAACCTATTTATATCCAAACCTACTATGAGCTTGGCTGAACTGTTATTCTGTTTGACATTTCTCGTTGCACAGGTGAAATAATTCCCTTGGCTTTTGAGAGAAGGGCTGTGGTTCAGGAGGTGAATGGGCTCTGAGTCAGGTGCCTCTGTTCTACTGTGTCTGCTTCTGCTTTCCTGGGTCACCCAAGGCAGGGTGTTTAAACTCATTGCACCACACTTGTCATGTCAGAAGAACCCAAAATTTATCCTAAAATGTTGTTGTCTCAGCTAGGGGTAAGCCAATAAACACTGGGATCTTTTAAAGTTAGGGAATTCAGTGCTAATCTCTCCCTGACTTCCACTGGGGCTCCGCATTCAATTCCTTTAGGATATTTTAAAGATCCTTGTCTTTAAAAAAGAAATGCATTTATGGGCACAACACAAATATTAAACTACTTTGAATAACTCTCCATGTGGAACTGCTCATATGCAATAAAAATGGCAGTGTTTTACAGTATAAATAATCATTCATTTCTTGAAATCATAAATCATTCACCTTTTGAATTATTTGGGTGTCAAAGGATAAACTGTTAAATCTATATTTAGTATCTAACTCAAAGTCCTGCCTGGTCATCAGAAATACTGCACACTTTCAGCTGGGAGAATTTGTACATCAGATCATTTGCATAAAAGTGCTTAAATTTTAACTTAGATGCTTACATTTAAAAACTCCACACAACATTTAAGAGTACTGAAAATTAGTTAAAAGCTGTTTTGCGCATTTTCAAAAATTACACAGTAGAAGGCATTCCAGATGAAAATGCTCATCACAGATATCCTGGAACACAAAAGATACGCAGATATCCTGTCTCTGGCCATAGCATCTCTGCTCTGGATCACCCAACAGATGCAGAGAGTGAAAAAGCCAGGCTTGGGGCTGAAACCAGCCAGCTGTTCGAGGGAAATGGGACATCAGGATGGGACAGAGCCCGTGATGCAGCACTGCAAAGGAGAGCTGCACCACCCTCGTGGTGGGAGATGCCAGCCCACAGTGTAACCCTCACCACCAATGTGCTGGATTTGACAGGTAAAAAACCTGCAGCCCAGGTGATTTCAATACCCTGAGCCATCTGAGTGTCTGCATAAAAGTCTGTCCCATACTAGATATGGTGCAAAATTTTATAGAGGGACCTATATGAAACTGCTCCAGTCCCTGAGTAGAGATGGACACACCAAATCTGCCAAAAAAATATTCATCCAACCAGAAAGTGTCAAGAGGATTTTATACAGGAAAAAAGATTTGAAGAAACTCAGTGGTTAAGGGAATGTTCATTTTACCTTGTAATTCACCTTAACTGATCCTGTATGTGAACCAAAACCCCTGAGACAAGAAATGTGTGCAAAAGATAAAAACCTGTGAAATGGTGGGTCAAATAGTTTCTCCTCCTCTAGTAAAATGAAACACCAGCTACTTGGGAAAAGAATCCATGTGCCAAATCTGTAAATACGCTCTACCTCTTTTTATGCTGCTGCTATAATTAATATAAGAACCTTTAAAAATCCTATCTGATACTTACACTTGTTATAGCAACATATTTAATTCCAGAGCTACATCCTTCAGCAGATTTTTTTACTTCATTCAAATTACTAATCTTTTAGATTCTCTCTGAAAGTCTTTCCTCCCTCACTCCCCATGCATGCTTAACCTAATTAACTATAAATGAGAAAAAATGCTATTCACATAAAAAGAAAATGTTAACCTATAAATTATCCAGTGCTCCCTCCAGAGGCTGGCAACACCTCTCACAGAAAAGCTCAAATGTTGGTGCAGTATTCTTGGCTTCCTATCCATTTTCTGCCACCCAAAATCATTTTATACAACACATTACTCTGGCATTTTGTACATCTGGCACCATTTACTGATACTAAGTCCTCTCCCGTGTTTTCAAGATTACACGAAGGAGGATTTCTAGGATGATTAATTGGAGAGAGAAAATCATTCCTTTATATTTCAAGGAACATTTGCAGAAGACTAATGGTCACTTATGGAAATACGGCCTCTTTATACCCATTAATGTCTTCCAGTGCTCCCTGTGGGTCACGCAATTAACCACCCCTTTGTGTTTCTTTGCTGCCATCATCCAAAATCCTCTTAGTTGTTGTCTTCCGTTGAAAATCTTCTGCTTTGTCATGGCCAGATCAAAAGCACACTCAGGTTTGTAGGACTGAGCCATCTAAGAGACTTACTTTATACATTTCTCCTCAAAATACATTTTTTTTCCAGAGGTTGTCAACTGCATTTTGCCAAATTTGAGCCTAACAACCATTTTCAAACATATTTGTAAATCCAAATAAAAAGTAGAGAGAGACAGTCCTTTATTTTCTGATTCTATTGCCACACTTTTGTGATTTTATTCGTCCCACTCTCCAGACGTGATGGAAAGGGCTTTGCTGTGCCTAGCACAATATAATTCTGATCCACAGCTAGAGCTCCAAAGTACTGTTGTACCTTATTGCTATTGGCACTAGTGTTACCATTATTTGGAATTGTAACAGTCCCAATGAAACCTGACATAACAGATCCCCTGCAGTGAACCTGTGCCCAGGTACCAGGTCACCTCACGGGCACCACCAGGGATGCTGGGCCCAAGTGAAGACTGGCACTGGGCACGTATAAGGGAAATGACCTTTCCATCACATTTTCTGTAGCTTCCTGCTCCCTGTCACTGCAGGGCTTTGGGTCAGTGTCCCGAGGGCATTAACAGGCCCTGATGGCCCAAGGACTGGTATCACATCATGTGTTGCCCAGTTTTTTTTCCCTTTGCCAGTGAGAGCAGATACACCTAGCAACAGCCTCTTGCCAGGACACTAGTGTGCCTCTGTTTTGGAACTGCCATCTCACCAGCTCGTGGTTTAATCTACCATCAACTCCACTGCACTCTTCAGCATTTACCTGAGCACTGCCTGAGCTCCAGCAGTGACAGTGAGCTCTGACACTGTCACCTCTGCAGCCACATCCTGCAGTATCACCACCAAGTGACACCACGAGGAGACTGATGCTGTTTCTGACAATACCCGAGTCATTCTGAGGACACGGGTCCCAGGCACATGTGCTGCTGTCACCTCCCAGAGGAGATGGCTGATGCCAAGAACAACCTCTCTTTCCAGAGAGGCAGAGGAGTTACAGCCAACACCAGGGATGGGTATCTGCTGATAGATGGGCTTTGTTACAGTTTCCTTTCTACCCCTGTAACCTGTTCCAGGTATTTTATGAAGTGAAAAATATCAACACAGGAGTTTTTCACCCTTGATATCAAAAAACACAAACCCAAGCATAAAAGAAAATGAGAGACAAAAAGGAGAAATGAGGGCAACACTGATAAAACCAGGGAGAAATGCTAGATCAAAACACTGTAAGTTAAAAAAGAGACAAATGGCTTATCTGTTCATTCCCAATTCCCTGAAATTGTCTCCATTTTGATGGTGCTTGATCACAAGCTGAGAAGAGATGGGCCTTCCAGCTGTGAGGAGACAGCCTCACACCAAAACAGGAAAGAGAAGCATAACCTACTTGCCATTCCTGAATACAGTAAAAGAAAATTTCACCAACAAACTGCTGGCATATTGCTTTAGCTTCCCGCATAGCAAAATCAAGACAGATTTAATGAGTGTGTGTGCATTATATGGAGCAGGAAGCACTGTCACCATTACATAAATTAGCTGAAATTTTTATACGAACACAATTCTGCTAAAGTATTCTTATTAAAGGTGCGTGTAAAATTCAGGAGAATATAAAGCCATCTAATCTCTTCCTATTACCATTGCTTCAGGATGATTTACAGCACTTTAGCAGAGAATTACAAAAGCCATCCATGTGCATGCACTCATATTTTTACCCTGATTTTCCTGCAGGAAGCCCCATGCTCTTTTCTGTGGTCACTCCAAAAACCGGATCAGCACAATACCTTGCAGACAGACTCCCACAACACCTATCCACCCTGCTCTCTCCCCACAGTCTCACTCACCCTTAACACCTGTATTTTGTGTTCCCTGAGCTGCTCTGGTGCCACACCCATTCCGTCTCCCGTTTCCCATCAGAGGCTGAGCCCACTGCACCAGCCCTCGCCAAGGGAACAGCAGCCATTCCTGCCTTTTCCACAACCCCTCATTCCAGTGCCTGCACAAACCCCAGTTGCTTCCTTTCCTGTTCACTGCCAGGAATCCCTTTCATCAGTGGGTTTGCAGCACTACAATTGCTAAGAATTTTAGTTAATTGGTACTAATTATAGTTAAGAGTAACTAGAGGCTCATTCACAGGGGGGAGGGAGGGCTGAAGGGGGAGAAATAGAATTCAGTATGCTTTCAGCTCTGTACACACACTTAGCTGAGCAGGGTTAATAAGAGCATCAGCCTGGTTCCCGAGCACACAAGAGGTAAATAGAAGCCATTTTTCATGTTTTATTCTGCAGGCACAGTTTTACCATGGCCTGTTTTACAAGTGAGGTAAATGAGTCATAGAAAAAGCAAGTAGCTTGACCAAGGCCTTGCAGTAAGACATTGGCAACACAGAGAGAACACTGCAGGAACTACTTTCCAGCCCACTTGATCCTCATGGGAACACAATCTTGCCTTATTTTTATTATCATTATTCCTGTGTAGTAGCTACCTTCATCTGCAGGATCAGAAATTTTAGGCTAAGCTGTGGCACAGCTGCACAACTGAATTTGAATTAATCAATCTTTAATCTCTGATTAGGTAAACACAGCAAGAAGAAAATATCTGAGGGAAAGAAAACTTCTATCAGAAATGAAATTATTACTTGAGAGGCTAACATCCTGCATCAGTTTACAACTGATAAGATTCAATATGCAGTTGTGGAAAAATACCAGAAAATCTATTATGAGACACTTAGGTGAATATTGTGTTCCAACCTTTAAAATCCAAGCTGTGCCTTAAGATTGTAACTATCTTTTTGCTCCAGAACAAAAAAAAAAATAAAATTGAAAGGCACAACTATTAAGCAAGGATAAAGGTTGAGTCGTAAGCAAATGTCATGTTATAGATTTACCTACCAAGAGGAAGGCAGTGAGGTTCAGGTCAGAGGTTAATGAAAGACATCCAAAGGACATTTGGTGATTATGTGAGAGCATGAGTTTAATAGGGCACGGGGACGACAGACACTGACAGAAGATTTATACCAGAGGTGATGACACTGCTCCGAATAGTGCTGATAAAAAGAGCCCCAATATGGGCCTGAACAGAATGATGAATGGTGCACAGGGCTGCTCACACTTCTCATTATAAGCTCCTTCACTCATGGTGGCACTTAGCAGCGTTTATTTACTGGGGTTTGATGGTACTGAGCAGAAGCACAGTATATCTAATACTTTAAATGTAGACTTGCCATATAAAAATGAAACAAGAGATAAGATTAGACCATTGAATAATTGCCCAGCTTTCCTGCAGAGATTATATTCACCAGTGCTAACATTATTTTTTTCCTAATGTTCTAGTGTATGAACAGCTCAAGTGAATTAATTTTCTAAGGCAGAAGGTCAAAGGAAAGTAACTGATAAGCGTTGTGCCTGCTATAGAATATCACTTTACAATATTCTCGCCTCCTCATTTATCAGATAGAGAGAAAGAGATAATATAATAAAGGTATATAAACATATTTTTTGTCACGACAAATGTAGTTTTAGTTGTCCCAAGTGTTATTTTTCCTTGTGGCTCTTAGTAGGAAGAGGATCAGAGAAGTCAGCCAAAAATGTCAAAATAAAAAAAAAACCAACCTCACAAAAAACCAACAACAAACCTTAGGGCCAAACCCAAGGAAAAAGGAGACCTGATAAATAACATGCACTGCACCAAGAAACTCCTTTTCAGACTGTTATATATTTATCAAACCACTGGAGTGTGAATTTATGAATAAGTCTTATCATCTTTCAGGCAGAGGGCAAAATAAAAATTAGAACTACATAAAATTGTGGGTATTAGGAAAGGTTATTTCTATCAGCTCATGTGTATCTGTAGATGGGAATGCCACAGAAGGGAGTTCTGTACCTCTCTGCACTCCCACCTTCACCCAGAGACAGAGCAGCACTGCATGACATCATAGCTAACATTTAGCTGCACACACAGCAACATAAATAAATTCTAAATAAATAAATAACTCAAGCAAGAGGTCTTGTGAATAGTGTATGTAATTTTAAGATGTGGAGAGCTGTAACGTTCTGAGCATCTAGTATCAGCCCTGTCCAAGATAATTCATTTAATTACCTCACTGTGCTGCCATCATTGCTACTTCCCAATGTATCTTGATTTTACACCATATCCATCTCCTAGTGCCTGAATATATGATAAACAGGAAAAAAAACCCTACCTGCATTTCAGAAATAAATATCTCCTGAGTTACCTTGAAAATCACACAGTGGGTATCTCTAATACCTGAAGGGCATCTGAAGGTCCAGTAGATCCCTCAGGATAAGGGACTCCAGGAAACCAGATGTATGTCAGGCAAAAGTTGCTGAAGTGTCACATCTAGTTAATGGAGAGAGGAATTACAGTCACTTACACCTCTGCTTGACTAGGAAGAGTGAAAAAAGAAAAACAAATGTAAATAGCACCTTATCCTTGTGCAGCACATGAGACCTGTGCACTGTGTGAGCCAAAAGGGAACACGAGAGGTGCTGGCTTGGTACCAGGCTCTGCAACATGGCAAACTCCAACCTGAGAGGAAGAAATGTCTTTATCCAGGTATTCCACCAACTCACACCCCTGATACAAGTCACAGAGTGGAATTTCTCAGTCATCTCCTTCATCTATGCCCAGAGCAGATGGATATATATATATATATATGTGTGTGTGTGTGTGTGTGTGTGTGTGTATATATATATATATTTCCTTTTAAAGGATCTCCCTCAGTTTTCTAATGTTTTCCAAGTACTGCAGAATAATTTACCAAAAATACATGTAATCAACATTTCTCAATAGCATGTTGTTTATTAATCTTCAGCATCTGGGTACCTATTTTCACTAATTTTTTAATCACTAAAAATTAACAGAAATGTATCCACAAGGCCATTAAAATGCACTGTGTGTGTGTGCAGGGTACATTCAGATATATGAAAACTGATGAAAAGGCAGGAGGCAGAATGGTTTTCCTTTAAAGCTCTCTAGTCATCAGTGACATTCTGTCATTCAGCATGTTTTATTGTCCACCTGAATCAAATGAATAGAACAATCTAAGGGAAGCCACAGTGTTTCTGGGTGGACAGTGTATTTGTTAGTGAGGCAGACAATAAAATGTTAGTAAAGCACCTGAAGTGGCTCTACACCAAATGAGGATGAGATTTCTTATTTATGAATAAGAAAAAAAAAACTCCTTGAATGACACTCCTTATTTATTATGCAGAAAAAGAGAAAGCCAGGCTGACTGAAATTCTGCCTACAGAGCAAACAGAGAATGTATCAGTTTTCTAGCACAGCCACAAGAGACCAAGTTTCATCCAAAGATACAAGATATAACATCACTGCTGGTTCTGAAGTTAAGACCACTTTTTCTGAAGCAGTAAAAATGGCAAAACATTACTTATTTTGGCCCATGTTCTAGTTTCAAGCATGTAAAATTACTTTTAAAGCTCTAATAATATATAACTAAAATCTCATAACTGGAATAAAACATGATTTTTATTCTGCTGCACCACAAATGCTGGAAAATGATCTAAGAGTCCAGAAATTGTATAAGCAGATTACTCTCAAAAAGACTGGTGCATGAAATTCCCTTTTTAAAAATAATATATTTGGCAACTGACACATGGCTTTGAATTTATTTTGAATGGATCTTCATAAGACTCTAAGGATGCACATATGAGAAGCTGGTGCCCTTTCCCAAAGTAATTATGTTATCTGGAGTCCAGCATCTGCCCTGCAAATCTAAACTCAAAACAGATTAATTATCAGATATTCTAATCTGCCAGGTTTAGACCAAATCTCCAGAAGAGCTGGTTTCTAACTGTAGGTATATGCATGTATATACGTGCATATCTGTATGGACAATATTTTTAGTTTAACACCCTGTGAATTTAATTAATTTAGTTCTTGAAAAAGCTTTCTTCCAAGAAAGGCTAGAAAAGAAAGTACTGTGACAACAGCCATAAATCCACAGCAGAAGATCAGCAGGGTAAATAGCACAGGGCACAAGTTGTATTTAAAGTGTTTGTGCTCACTTTGAGTATGTGTGTTTATCTTTATGCGAGTCCGGGCCTGCTCAGAGTACTTCAATTCCTGGGTAATGGAAAGACCATCAGAAACCTGAATCTCATCATCTTGTTTCATAAATGAATCATTCGAGCAAAAAGAAGAAAACAACTTACCAAAAAACCCCACTAAGAACAATCCAAACACACACACAATACTGAGATTTTGTCTCTGCAACATGAAGGCCAAATTCTTCACTGGGGTAAATTTACAATGCCAGCAGAAATTCACATTCAAAATGTGTAGCATAGGAGTAAAGGGCTAAGACAAAACCTAGGAGCCAGTTTAAGCTGGTCACAGTTCAGGGTTCCACATCAGCAACACAGCTGGGCACGTATTTTTCAGTACCTCTGAAGTCCTATGTACTTTAGTTCAACTTGTGTGTGATAATTCTACTAAAAGAGGTAAGAATTAAAAAAATATCTTTCTCATTAAACCTTCTTAAGCCTTCCTCATTAAACCTTAAAAATATGTGGAAGAGGATATAACTGATTCTGTTAACAGATCCATTTGCCATCACATTAAAATATAAGTGCAGAAGGTTCATATCTCGTGTTCTGGTAGTAACATCAAATCTTACACAACATGGCTAAGCCCCTGCTTTCATCAGAAAAGGTCAAGTTTAAGCAGTAGCTCAGCAGTCCAGGGCAGCCTAACAATTCTTTGCTGACACCAACTAGTGGGCCATTATAGAATAAAGAGACAATTCTTTATCTTTTCACAGCGATTATAGCAAAAACAGGAATATAATTATGAAATAGGAAAAGGCCTGAGAACTCTGCAATACCAATTCCATTTATATTATATTCCCACAGAATCATAAAATGGTTTGGGTTGGAAAGTACCTTAAAGATCATTCTGTTCCAACCCCCCTGCCATGGGCAGGAACACCTTCACTGGACCGGGTTGCTCAGAGCTGCAGCCAGCCCAGACCAGTTATGTTCTTGTCTTCCTTCTCTACCTCTCCAGTGTTGCCTCTGTGACCCTGAGACTTGAAAAAAAAATACATAACAATGCTAACTCTGACAATTCTTAATCCTCCTTGTCTTTTTATAGCTTCAGGGCGACTCACACAGAGCTGATTACTAGGTGCCACTCCGTTTATCCCCGTGTTCCTTGCACAATCCAGTTGCCCAACACCAGACTTCACTTTTTCTTGCCGAGCTTGCTGTGGCTGCACGCCACGTGCTCCGGGTGTTCCAGAGCAGCACGGGCTCCTGCTCAGAGTGCCTGCCTTGCAGCCTGTCTCCTGCTCTGGGCCTGGATGGGGGCTGAGCTGGCTCCCAGCACTCTGCACTTGCTGGAGGTCACAGCACGGAGCTGCCTGCACAGGAATTCCTGGCTGCTCTGGAGTAAAATAACCAGGAGGGGCCAAGAGAGTGTCATGAATTTAGGATGAGATTCAAGGGCACTGCACTGCTGCCCCCCTCCTTTATCAGGCTCTGACAGCCCACTAGTAAAGGCATCAGATGGGATGTTTTATTGTCTGAAATTGTAGAGATTCTCAGACTAACTGTGCAGCCACAGGGTGTGCAGTGCAATTCCAGATGCCCCGGAGTGTCCCTCCCCAGCCCCAGCCCAGCCTCAGCAAGGTGGGTGTCACATCCCCAGCTCCACGCAGATGTCCTGGATGCCTTAAAGTATTTCTAAGACAGACCATGAATCTTGCATTTAGACACCTGAATCATTTACTGACTGTCAAAAGCAACTCTAGCTGATGGAATATATTTCATTAAAACTGCTTTTAATGGAAAGTTATGTTTCCAAGTGAGCTCTTGGTTCCTTTACTTTTGCATTTGCATCTTGTGCTTTCTGAGGGAAAGGTCAAATTTGTGAGGAAGCTGAATGCTGAAAAATGGAAATATTTGTTGGAAACGAGAACTTGTGATATTTGAATTGTCACTGTAAATTTGCAGATTTCCGTTCGCTAAGAGAAATAGACATTTTTCAAACTGCTCTGTAATGTGTCCTTCCCAGCACTGTCAAAAGCCAGCAGTGATTGCTGCCTGACAGAAGTGCCTGAGACTGCTCCAACACAAACATTCCTCAACACTGACCCAGATAACCTGTGCTATTGAACAAATTACACAGGATAACATCATTATCTCCTTATTCTGAGGCCTAAAAGTTAGATGTCTATGAAGTTTGGCACCTTTTCCATCTGCAACAGGTAAAGGAAAGAAACAGGCCAATTTTTAAACTTAAAATAGACGCATCAAATGAGCACAATGATCACACTCTGTGCGTGCTATTTCTTTCTACCACCTGCAGAGGAATCTGCTGCTCTCTCTGGACTGCAAACTCTGCAGGAGTAGAGATTGTTCATAGACTCATAGGATATCCTGAGTTGGAAGGGACACAAAAGGATCATCGAGTCCAACTCCTGAGCTTGCACAGCAGCACCCCAAGATGCGTGCCTGAGAGGTTCACACTCTGCCTTCCTACACTGAAGGGCCAAACAGGGTGGGTTATTGCCCTATCTCACAATAATTTAAAACGTTGATGTTTTTTGTAGGCTTAAGTACAAAGTCTGTATCTCTAAAAATACAGTGCCAATTGAAATAAATTCAATTAACAGTATTGCCAAATGCAATTGTCACTGTGACTGCCTTCTAATGACTACAGAAAGCCCCAGGGATCCTGGGCAGAAGCTTTCAAAGCTTTCAGAGCAGTTCCTAGAATCTTCTCCTTCCTTGTGGATCTGAGATGCCACAAAGAGAATGAAGGAGAAGGAGAAGGAAAAGGAGGAAGGGAGGGAAGAAGGCAGGAAGGAAGAGAATCTGAGTTTCATGGGGAGAAAAACTGTGAACCTCCAAATTTAAATACATTAATTTTCATTCTAACTTCAATGACACATATATTTAAAATATTTTCAATCAAGCCCAGAAAAAAAATTAACTTCTTGTGCAAGGCTGCTTTCGTTCTCGACTGCAATTTTTCTGTTTGCATTTCATATGTCATTTTCCTCATCCACTCAGCCATCTATTTTTAGCTTGATTTGACATGAATTTCCTCCCTGCCCTTTTTTATTTATAGTTACTCAACTGCACTGACCTTATTTTGACTCTTAGCAAGTGACACACTTATGACGGATGCACACACTCACAGGACTAGAATGCATTCATGTACATTCCCTGTGTACCTTCAGGTTCCACACTGTCCTTGCTTCTCACCAGAAGCCACCACCAAAAAAAATTACCACTGAAAAAAATACACCCCACTGAAGATCAGTGTCCCAGCTATTTAGTCTGTCCCTTGAACCTAGATGTTGCCTGGTGCATATCTAAAAATATGGCAGGAAGTCTTTAATTTCTAAATTCCACATTTGGATGCATTCTAACATGATGATGATTACCCTGCATTTTCAGTATCTTGTTTAAATGTCACAGTCCTTCAATGCTCCAGCTGTTTGTGGTTCTTTGGCACGTGTTGCAATGAGGTTATCTTGGCAAACTTCTGACTGGGCTGGACTCCATATCTCAGAAACCACGGCCGTGGCTGGCAGTGTTTGCTCCCTAAGTGACTATTTCAGCAAGTACTGAATGAGTGTGGAAACCAGATCAGGGCTGAGCCACGCTGGCAGAGTGACACAGGGAAACCCAGGCTGCATCCGTCCATGCAGCACCTTTTAGCACATAAAAAATGGACTTTAGCCTCTGGAGCTAACAACCCAGCATCTTTTGCAAGTGGCTAAATAAATAAACAAACAAAAATGCCTTTGATAGCTGCCGTAAAACTGCATATCCTGTTGCTAACCTGAGATAAGCACAAGCCCTTTTCCTATGTGAGAACGCATGTGATCCAACGGCTCCACACTGCTGCTGTCTCTTTTCCCTTTCCTCTCTAAAATGCCAACAGTATTGGAAAATCAATTTTATAGAACTTGTCCACTGCTCGCTGCGCTGTTGCCAAGACCCCAGAGCAGTTCACAGCACGCTGCTCTTTGTGCCTAACAAGCTCCTGTGCTGCAGGACTTGTCAGCCCTGCTGCTCTCTGCCTGTGACCCAGCTGTGTGCTAACCTAGGTGGCTACTGCACCTCCTTTTGCAGATAATAAAACACAAAACAGCATCTTCAGTTAGTGAGATAAAAGGCATTTCTGGAAAACATGCCCAGTTCTATTATTCTTTATTTATGAAGGCCTTCCAGAAGGCTTCTGTATGTATGGAGAACTTCCAAAAAGGCTTTGGAAGAGATTTATATTCCTGAAGAATATTTAGAATTTACAGTATCTTTTTTTTTTTTACAATCCTAGCTAAAGGCCCCAGATAACAGCAGTACTTTATATAGTTGTCTGCAAAGTCAAATGAGGGAGGGACAGGCATTCTTTGTTGCAAAACTGCTGCTGGTCATTGGCCATGCTTCAGCACAGCTCACAAACAGGCTTCTGCAGAAGGGCTGTCATAGATATTTAGGATCTGCAGACTGCGCTTGAAGAGCTCTATGGACGTCCATTCACACACCTGACAGAAAGCAAACCTGGCCTAATCCCTGGGAACAAGGCTCCCACACAGATGGGTTTCTTACACTGAGTGCACTCTGTGTTTGCCCCACTATTGGACACAGCAAAGGCCTTGGGAAAGAGCAAAAACTTTGACCTGATGTTGTCCTTTATATAAATTCTGGAAGCTCTACCAGGAATCAGCTCCAGACTTCTACAGAAGGCTTTCTTTTGCCATACACACAGGTTTTTTCCAAGTTACACGGGATACAGGTTCAGAAACACCTGATATTTTATCATGGATCACATGATAACTTGTGTTAGGTTTTTCTACCTACTCCCTTATTTTCTTTTTCACTTTCTCACCCATCCATCCATGTATCCAGGAATCCATTGTCTTTTACTATTCCTTTATAGTCCTGCTGTGGACACAACCTCCAGTCAAGCCAACTGGCCTTGGCTCACTCATCCAGTGTCTCAGGCAGCTCTGAAGGCCTTTACAAAGTACAGCTTTTAATAAGCCACTGTTAGGGACCAGAGAGCAATTCCATTTTTTCTATAGGTTTGTGGCTGCTTTAGGCTCCTCTGCTTTGCATGAACTTGCCCGAGTTTTTCGCTGTCAGATTTATTATATCCAGAGCAATACCGATGTCCCAAAACTAAATTCAGAACTATATTCTGTATTATCTTGTTCTGCAGCCAGTGCAATGAAACAACTCTGTGCTGCTTTCCAAGAGATGGTTCTTCCATGATGTTTCATAGCAATTCCAGTCAGTTCAGAGCAAGAGCCATTTCTCTGCATGTCACACCTCTACCTCCTTTCTCTGTAAAACTATTTGATGATGCATTTATTTTGGCAATTTCCAGTTCAGATACATTTTCATATGCTTTTCCCTCTTGCTTCTCCTGTTTTCATGCAACAGGATATTGTGTCCTCTAAGATAATCAGATGGGTGTAAGAACTGAGACTTCAGGTGCTGTGAGTTGGCAATGCCTTAGAGTCCTTAGAGTTGCAGTGATTTACACCAACACTGGTTATTTATTTTTCTCACATATTAGTTCTAATACGCCTCCACTAACATGATTAATATTTGTCATACGTTCACTTTTTTTTTGGTAGGAATTAAGATCTTGTGATTTTATAGTACCAAACACAGCAGCAGACCTGACTAACTAATCCAAATTTATTGATATACAAGTCATTACCTGACTATATTTACATGCGTCTGGAGAAGGAAAGATCCAGCAATCACTGGCAGTCTCCATCTACTTATGCCATACATTCCTCTCTACAGAACACACTTTATATTTCCAAAGTTTCTGGTTTCAGGCTTTCTGGTGCTCCTGGTCTTTAAGGCACAAACAGATAAGGCACTTTGTTCTGCTTCAGGCATATGGCTGACAAAAGGCATTTATCTGATGTTAAAGAAAGATATTTTATTTGATTAAAAAAACCTTTTGTCTTTCTCGATTCAGAATTTGGCATTCAAGTACAGCAAAATAACCATCTAAACCACAGACTGGGCAGGCAGCTCAGCAGAATTACTGAGAATAAAAATACTTTGTTTCTGTGTGACAAAAGCCAAAGTTGAAAGATTTGAAAATTCATTTATTGCTCATCTAAACCACAATGGGTTTCTGCTGCTGCAAATGTCTCCCTTTTCTGTTCTTAAAATATCTATTATAGACCCAAATCCTCCACTCTGAGTTTGCATGTTTGGTGACACAGCACAAAGAAACCACAGTTATCACTAAAGATGCCACTACAGTAAACAGCTACCAATTCCATCCTACCCAGTCATTACTCTGAGAACTGTAAAGGGATAGGCACAGAATGTCTGCAGACCTCATCATATGGAAAGCTCTGTCAAAGTCTTTGCATTGAAATACCAAGCTTGGGGGAATGCAACGTGCAAAT
Source organism: Irena cyanogastra (assembly GCA_013397155.1). Classification (NCBI taxonomy): domain Eukaryota; kingdom Metazoa; phylum Chordata; class Aves; order Passeriformes; family Irenidae; genus Irena; species Irena cyanogastra. The sequence goes on from VWZV01011717.1 coordinate 119,904, forward strand.
GTTTTTAATAAATAGTATTCAACATCACTGTGAGAAAGGGAAGAGTTCATCAATAGAATAATATGAATATAAGAATATATATGATATACAAATGAATATAACAGCATTATTCTCACATATGTAAATGATGGTTTTTATTGTGATGCCTTTACCATGCCTAAGACAGGGTAAATAAAATTTTCTGCTTCATGTTGTACATTTTCCCCAAAAGGCCCAAACTGGAGGTGAAAACGTGGCTTCTGGAATAGGGAGATGTGCAATTTTGTCCTTCATCAATAAGGTCAAGCGCATGGCAAAGTCCAGGTGGGAGCCGGTGTCCAGGAGGGCCGGAGCTGGGGACAGTCCCACCACGTCTGTGCCGGAAGGTGGAACAGGCTGTGGGACTGCCCCCAGCCCAGCTGGGAGCGTGCTCATGGGGCAAACAGCCCAACATATCCAGCTTTTCTTTTAATTATTGGATCACAGAATGTTAAGGGTTGGAAGGAACCTTAAAAATCATCCAGTCCCAACCCCCCTGCCATTGGCAGGGACACCTCGCACNTGACGGAGGGAGAGGCCGGCGGGGCCGTTCCCCGGCAGCCGGGACAGCCTGTGCCCGGCGGGGCTGCCCGGGCCCTCCGCCGGCCGTGCGGGGCCGGGCCGGGGGTGCCGGCGCTGCCCAGGCGGGCTGGGCTCCCCCAGTCCGGGGTAGAACCGCCGCGTCCGATGCCTGAGAGGCGATGGTTTTATTTGCTTTTGGCGTTGCCTCGCTGCAGAGGGATGGTTTCTTGCGTGGTGTTGTCCAAATAAATTATCTCGTTCTCGGCCTCACCGCACCGTGCCCGGTGTGTCTGTGTGGTGCCAGAAGTTGTGAGTCGCACTCGGTGCGCAGGGAGAGCGCAGGGGAGCAGGACGGCTCTTCTCTTTATGAGACAGTTAAGTGACTAAGTGTTTTAAAAATGTCTAGGGTGATAATTTACTTGTTAACTTTTTGCGCAGTGCCAAACACCGTGTGTCTGCCTTGCAAGTCGTGTATGGTGCACGGACGGTGTGTTGAAAAGCTTGGGCTTGAATCTGCGTGTGCCAGCGAGGAAGGAAGTGCAGCTGAGACTGGCAGTGCCAAGCCTGCAGCTTTCAGTGCCGTGTTACAGCTGTGAATGTGCATTCCCAAGAAATGAAGGCTCAGAAGTCTTGTTGGTTCAATATGTTGTGATCCGTTCCTATCTGAGAGGAAACTTGCAGTAAAACATAAGGCTTGAAAGGAGACAGAGTCTCCACTGTCTGCAGGAACAGTGGCCTCCTAGTCAGAAGGTATTGGAGTCTTTAGAGACAGTGATTTAATTTCCATGAAAGGTGATGATAATATATATCTGTGCTGTGCCAGGGCATTGTGAGCCTCGCCTGTCTGGGGCACTGAAGAATCTTTCCTGAGCACTGATTACTTTGCTTCATTCCCCAGTTGCTCTGTGGCATGCCAGAAGGTATGGAAAATATGGAAACTGATAAAACAACTAGGAATGATATGTTTAGGGTGAGAAACCACCAGGTGCAAACGACTGCATCATGCTAGTTTCAGACCTTGAATTACTTTCATAAACATCTGTCATTATGTACCTACCCAGGTACCCTTGCTGTGGTCAGGCTGTTTACCTGCTAGTAAAAATCTGTTGCTCGTATCTTGCATAACTTGCACCTGCAGTGGTTGTGCAGAAACAGTAAGTGATTTCCTTCCTGTTGCATTTAGATAAGCCTTCACAATTAAATATGTATTTGCTGAATGGCATATTAAAAACGTGTAAATTATACAAATGCAGGTTTTTTGATTTGAATGTGATTTATATGGAAATAAAATTGGACTTGTACTTGATCATCAGCATTTATAGGGGAAAAACCAGTTAGAGCTGATCAGTGTTTATATCAGTATTGCCTTGTGGGACAATTGATGATTCTTAATTAGGCTGAAGATTCCTGTAGCTGAAGAATTACTAGAAGCAGAGTCTTGTTAGAGGGAGGTACCAAGAGAGGGTGTAAAATAGGGGAATAATCAATGCAGGGAAATTATTTCTAGATTTCATCAAAGACAGAGACTTGAGCTGATCTCTCTCAGTATTTGGGGGGTGGAACTAGATGGTCTCTAAGGTCTCTTCCAATCCAAAACATCCTATGATTCCATTTCAGTTGATAACCTTGGTGCACAAAATAGGATGCAGTAAGATGCTTGCTGGTGATCCAAAGCTGGCAACATTTGCAGGGCCAAAGAAGACTGAGAGATCCTGCAGGAAAAGTGGATTGAACTTGGATGTCAGAAATAAATGCACCTATAGGCTGAAATGCAGTGTGCAAGGTCTGGAGCTGGTACCAAGGAACAAGAACTTCAGTAACAGGAAAGAGGAGAGACTTGAATGTAGTAAAGGACCACGGGACATGAGCAAACAACTTTATGACTGAAAAAAGAAACTGCTATCCTGTGTGCTGCTCATTAAAGAAAGACCTATACAAGTATGAACTTTCTTGTATATCANGCACCTGACCGGGCTGACCAAGGCCTTATCCAACCCAGTCTTGACCACTGCCAGGGTTGGGCCATCCGCAACCCTCCTGGGCAACTGTTCCAGTGCCTCACCACCCTCACAGTAAAGAACTTCTTTCTAATACCTAACCCGAATTCCCTGTCTTTCAATTCGTACCTATTACTCCTGCACACAGGACTCAAAGTGAAGTGCTCCTCTAATAACTCCGTAGCAGTGCTCCGGACCGGCTCCAGAGCCGCAGCCGCGGTACCAAGGGCTGTTTGAGGCGGAGCGGGCGGCTCCCGGCGGAGCATCCCCGCGCCCCCCCGCGCTGCCCGTGCCCGGCACGGCCGAGGCCCGGCGGGCGCTGCGGAGGCTGCGCGGGGCGGGGACTGCGGAAGATGGCGGAGGCCGAGTGAGTCCCGGCGTTGCGGAGGGACCGGGCCGGGCCGGGGCTGTGGAGCCGCGGGCCGGGGGGACAGGCCGAGCTGGGCTGGGCCGAGCCGGGCGGGTAGCGGCGCCCCTCGGCCCCGTG